>OX155892.1:56691548-56820187 GCA_944588485.1 Phosphuga atrata
GTCTTGTCTGTCTAGTCTTGTCTGTCTAGTCTTGTCTGTCTAGTCTTGTCTGTCTAGTCTTGTCTGTCTAGTCTTGTCTGTCTAGTCTTGTCTGTCTAGTCTTGTCTGTCTAGTCTTGTCTGTCTAGTCTTGTCTGTCTAGTCTTGTCTGTCTAGTCTTGTCTGTCTAGTCTTGTCTGTCTAGTCTTGTCTGTCTAGTCTTGTCTGTCTAGTCTTGTCTGTCTAGTCTTGTCTGTCTAGTCTTGTCTGTCTAGTCTTGTCTGTCTAGTCTTGTCTGTCTAGTCTTGTCTGTCTAGTCTTGTCTGTCTAGTCTTGTCTGTCTAGTCTTGTCTGTCTAGTCTTGTCTGTCTAGTCTTGTCTGTCTAGTCTTGTCTGTCTAGTCTTGTCTGTCTAGTCTTGTCTGTCTAGTCTTGTCTGTCTAGTCTTGTCTGTCTAGTCTTGTCTGTCTAGTCTTGTCTGTCTAGTCTTGTCTGTCTAGTCTTGTCTGTCTAGTCTTGTCTGTCTAGTCTTGTCTGTCTAGTCTTGTCTGTCTAGTCTTGTCTGTCTAGTCTTGTCTGTCTAGTCTTGTCTGTCTAGTCTTGTCTGTCTAGTCTTGTCTGTCTAGTCTTGTCTGTCTAGTCTTGTCTGTCTAGTCTTGTCTGTCTAGTCTTGTCTGTCTAGTCTTGTCTGTCTAGTCTTGTCTGTCTAGTCTTGTCTGTCTAGTCTTGTCTGTCTAGTCTTGTCTGTCTAGTCTTGTCTGTCTAGTCTTGTCTGTCTAGTCTTGTCTGTCTAGTCTTGTCTGTCTAGTCTTGTCTGTCTAGTCTTGTCTGTCTAGTCTTGTCTGTCTAGTCTTGTCTGTCTAGTCTTGTCTGTCTAGTCTTGTCTGTCTAGTCTTGTCTGTCTAGTCTTGTCTGTCTAGTCTTGTCTGTCTAGTCTTGTCTGTCTAGTCTTGTCTGTCTAGTCTTGTCTGTCTAGTCTTGTCTGTCTAGTCTTGTCTGTCTAGTCTTGTCTGTCTAGTCTTGTCTGTCTAGTCTTGTCTGTCTAGTCTTGTCTGTCTAGTCTTGTCTGTCTAGTCTTGTCTGTCTAGTCTTGTCTGTCTAGTCTTGTCTGTCTAGTCTTGTCTGTCTAGTCTTGTCTGTCTAGTCTTGTCTGTCTAGTCTTGTCTGTCTAGTCTTGTCTGTCTAGTCTTGTCTGTCTAGTCTTGTCTGTCTAGTCTTGTCTGTCTAGTCTTGTCTGTCTAGTCTTGTCTGTCTAGTCTTGTCTGTCTAGTCTTGTCTGTCTAGTCTTGTCTGTCTAGTCTTGTCTGTCTAGTCTTGTCTGTCTAGTCTTGTCTGTCTAGTCTTGTCTGTCTAGTCTTGTCTGTCTAGTCTTGTCTGTCTAGTCTTGTCTGTCTAGTCTTGTCTGTCTAGTCTTGTCTGTCTAGTCTTGTCTGTCTAGTCTTGTCTGTCTAGTCTTGTCTGTCTAGTCTTGTCTGTCTAGTCTTGTCTGTCTAGTCTTGTCTGTCTAGTCTTGTCTGTCTAGTCTTGTCTGTCTAGTCTTGTCTGTCTAGTCTTGTCTGTCTAGTCTTGTCTGTCTAGTCTTGTCTGTCTAGTCTTGTCTGTCTAGTCTTGTCTGTCTAGTCTTGTCTGTCTAGTCTTGTCTGTCTAGTCTTGTCTGTCTAGTCTTGTCTGTCTAGTCTTGTCTGTCTAGTCTTGTCTGTCTAGTCTTGTCTGTCTAGTCTTGTCTGTCTAGTCTTGTCTGTCTAGTCTTGTCTGTCTAGTCTTGTCTGTCTAGTCTTGTCTGTCTAGTCTTGTCTGTCTAGTCTTGTCTGTCTAGTCTTGTCTGTCTAGTCTTGTCTGTCTAGTCTTGTCTGTCTAGTCTTGTCTGTCTAGTCTTGTCTGTCTAGTCTTGTCTGTCTAGTCTTGTCTGTCTAGTCTTGTCTGTCTAGTCTTGTCTGTCTAGTCTTGTCTGTCTAGTCTTGTCTGTCTAGTCTTGTCTGTCTAGTCTTGTCTGTCTAGTCTTGTCTGTCTAGTCTTGTCTGTCTAGTCTTGTCTGTCTAGTCTTGTCTGTCTAGTCTTGTCTGTCTAGTCTTGTCTGTCTAGTCTTGTCTGTCTAGTCTTGTCTGTCTAGTCTTGTCTGTCTAGTCTTGTCTGTCTAGTCTTGTCTGTCTAGTCTTGTCTGTCTAGTCTTGTCTGTCTAGTCTTGTCTGTCTAGTCTTGTCTGTCTAGTCTTGTCTGTCTAGTCTTGTCTGTCTAGTCTTGTCTGTCTAGTCTTGTCTGTCTAGTCTTGTCTGTCTAGTCTTGTCTGTCTAGTCTTGTCTGTCTAGTCTTGTCTGTCTAGTCTTGTCTGTCTAGTCTTGTCTGTCTAGTCTTGTCTGTCTAGTCTTGTCTGTCTAGTCTTGTCTGTCTAGTCTTGTCTGTCTAGTCTTGTCTGTCTAGTCTTGTCTGTCTAGTCTTGTCTGTCTAGTCTTGTCTGTCTAGTCTTGTCTGTCTAGTCTTGTCTGTCTAGTCTTGTCTGTCTAGTCTTGTCTGTCTAGTCTTGTCTGTCTAGTCTTGTCTGTCTAGTCTTGTCTGTCTAGTCTTGTCTGTCTAGTCTTGTCTGTCTAGTCTTGTCTGTCTAGTCTTGTCTGTCTAGTCTTGTCTGTCTAGTCTTGTCTGTCTAGTCTTGTCTGTCTAGTCTTGTCTGTCTAGTCTTGTCTGTCTAGTCTTGTCTGTCTAGTCTTGTCTGTCTAGTCTTGTCTGTCTAGTCTTGTCTGTCTAGTCTTGTCTGTCTAGTCTTGTCTGTCTAGTCTTGTCTGTCTAGTCTTGTCTGTCTAGTCTTGTCTGTCTAGTCTTGTCTGTCTAGTCTTGTCTGTCTAGTCTTGTCTGTCTAGTCTTGTCTGTCTAGTCTTGTCTGTCTAGTCTTGTCTGTCTAGTCTTGTCTGTCTAGTCTTGTCTGTCTAGTCTTGTCTGTCTAGTCTTGTCTGTCTAGTCTTGTCTGTCTAGTCTTGTCTGTCTAGTCTTGTCTGTCTAGTCTTGTCTGTCTAGTCTTGTCTGTCTAGTCTTGTCTGTCTAGTCTTGTCTGTCTAGTCTTGTCTGTCTAGTCTTGTCTGTCTAGTCTTGTCTGTCTAGTCTTGTCTGTCTAGTCTTGTCTGTCTAGTCTTGTCTGTCTAGTCTTGTCTGTCTAGTCTTGTCTGTCTAGTCTTGTCTGTCTAGTCTTGTCTGTCTAGTCTTGTCTGTCTAGTCTTGTCTGTCTAGTCTTGTCTGTCTAGTCTTGTCTGTCTAGTCTTGTCTGTCTAGTCTTGTCTGTCTAGTCTTGTCTGTCTAGTCTTGTCTGTCTAGTCTTGTCTGTCTAGTCTTGTCTGTCTAGTCTTGTCTGTCTAGTCTTGTCTGTCTAGTCTTGTCTGTCTAGTCTTGTCTGTCTAGTCTTGTCTGTCTAGTCTTGTCTGTCTAGTCTTGTCTGTCTAGTCTTGTCTGTCTAGTCTTGTCTGTCTAGTCTTGTCTGTCTAGTCTTGTCTGTCTAGTCTTGTCTGTCTAGTCTTGTCTGTCTAGTCTTGTCTGTCTAGTCTTGTCTGTCTAGTCTTGTCTGTCTAGTCTTGTCTGTCTAGTCTTGTCTGTCTAGTCTTGTCTGTCTAGTCTTGTCTGTCTAGTCTTGTCTGTCTAGTCTTGTCTGTCTAGTCTTGTCTGTCTAGTCTTGTCTGTCTAGTCTTGTCTGTCTAGTCTTGTCTGTCTAGTCTTGTCTGTCTAGTCTTGTCTGTCTAGTCTTGTCTGTCTAGTCTTGTCTGTCTAGTCTTGTCTGTCTAGTCTTGTCTGTCTAGTCTTGTCTGTCTAGTCTTGTCTGTCTAGTCTTGTCTGTCTAGTCTTGTCTGTCTAGTCTTGTCTGTCTAGTCTTGTCTGTCTAGTCTTGTCTGTCTAGTCTTGTCTGTCTAGTCTTGTCTGTCTAGTCTTGTCTGTCTAGTCTTGTCTGTCTAGTCTTGTCTGTCTAGTCTTGTCTGTCTAGTCTTGTCTGTCTAGTCTTGTCTGTCTAGTCTTGTCTGTCTAGTCTTGTCTGTCTAGTCTTGTCTGTCTAGTCTTGTCTGTCTAGTCTTGTCTGTCTAGTCTTGTCTGTCTAGTCTTGTCTGTCTAGTCTTGTCTGTCTAGTCTTGTCTGTCTAGTCTTGTCTGTCTAGTCTTGTCTGTCTAGTCTTGTCTGTCTAGTCTTGTCTGTCTAGTCTTGTCTGTCTAGTCTTGTCTGTCTAGTCTTGTCTGTCTAGTCTTGTCTGTCTAGTCTTGTCTGTCTAGTCTTGTCTGTCTAGTCTTGTCTGTCTAGTCTTGTCTGTCTAGTCTTGTCTGTCTAGTCTTGTCTGTCTAGTCTTGTCTGTCTAGTCTTGTCTGTCTAGTCTTGTCTGTCTAGTCTTGTCTGTCTAGTCTTGTCTGTCTAGTCTTGTCTGTCTAGTCTTGTCTGTCTAGTCTTGTCTGTCTAGTCTTGTCTGTCTAGTCTTGTCTGTCTAGTCTTGTCTGTCTAGTCTTGTCTGTCTAGTCTTGTCTGTCTAGTCTTGTCTGTCTAGTCTTGTCTGTCTAGTCTTGTCTGTCTAGTCTTGTCTGTCTAGTCTTGTCTGTCTAGTCTTGTCTGTCTAGTCTTGTCTGTCTAGTCTTGTCTGTCTAGTCTTGTCTGTCTAGTCTTGTCTGTCTAGTCTTGTCTGTCTAGTCTTGTCTGTCTAGTCTTGTCTGTCTAGTCTTGTCTGTCTAGTCTTGTCTGTCTAGTCTTGTCTGTCTAGTCTTGTCTGTCTAGTCTTGTCTGTCTAGTCTTGTCTGTCTAGTCTTGTCTGTCTAGTCTTGTCTGTCTAGTCTTGTCTGTCTAGTCTTGTCTGTCTAGTCTTGTCTGTCTAGTCTTGTCTGTCTAGTCTTGTCTGTCTAGTCTTGTCTGTCTAGTCTTGTCTGTCTAGTCTTGTCTGTCTAGTCTTGTCTGTCTAGTCTTGTCTGTCTAGTCTTGTCTGTCTAGTCTTGTCTGTCTAGTCTTGTCTGTCTAGTCTTGTCTGTCTAGTCTTGTCTGTCTAGTCTTGTCTGTCTAGTCTTGTCTGTCTAGTCTTATTCTGTCTAGTCTTGTCTCTCTAGTCTTGTCTGTCTAGTCTTGTCTGTCTAGTCTTGTCTGTCTAGTCTTGTCTGTCTAGTCTTGTCTGTCTAGTCTTGTCTGTCTAGTCTTGTCTGTCTAGTCTTGTCTGTCTAGTCTTGTCTGTCTAGTCTTGTCTGTCTAGTCTTGTCTGTCTAGTCTTGTCTGTCTAGTCTTGTCTGTCTAGTCTTGTCTGTCTAGTCTTGTCTGTCTAGTCTTGTCTGTCTAGTCTTGTCTGTCTAGTCTTGTCTGTCTAGTCTTGTCTGTCTAGTCTTGTCTGTCTAGTCTTGTCTGTCTAGTCTTGTCTGTCTAGTCTTGTCTGTCTAGTCTTGTCTGTCTAGTCTTGTCTGTCTAGTCTTGTCTGTCTAGTCTTGTCTGTCTAGTCTTGTCTGTCTAGTCTTGTCTGTCTAGTCTTGTCTGTCTAGTCTTGTCTGTCTAGTCTTGTCTGTCTAGTCTTGTCTGTCTAGTCTTGTCTGTCTAGTCTTGTCTGTCTAGTCTTGTCTGTCTAGTCTTGTCTGTCTAGTCTTGTCTGTCTAGTCTTGTCTGTCTAGTCTTGTCTGTCTAGTCTTGTCTGTCTAGTCTTGTCTGTCTAGTCTTGTCTGTCTAGTCTTGTCTGTCTAGTCTTGTCTGTCTAGTCTTGTCTGTCTAGTCTTGTCTGTCTAGTCTTGTCTGTCTAGTCTTGTCTGTCTAGTCTTGTCTGTCTAGTCTTGTCTGTCTAGTCTTGTCTGTCTAGTCTTGTCTGTCTAGTCTTGTCTGTCTAGTCTTGTCTGTCTAGTCTTGTCTGTCTAGTCTTGTCTGTCTAGTCTTGTCTGTCTAGTCTTGTCTGTCTAGTCTTGTCTGTCTAGTCTTGTCTGTCTAGTCTTGTCTGTCTAGTCTTGTCTGTCTAGTCTTGTCTGTCTAGTCTTGTCTGTCTAGTCTTGTCTGTCTAGTCTTGTCTGTCTAGTCTTGTCTGTCTAGTCTTGTCTGTCTAGTCTTGTCTGTCTAGTCTTGTCTGTCTAGTCTTGTCTGTCTAGTCTTGTCTGTCTAGTCTTGTCTGTCTAGTCTTGTCTGTCTAGTCTTGTCTGTCTAGTCTTGTCTGTCTAGTCTTGTCTGTCTAGTCTTGTCTGTCTAGTCTTGTCTGTCTAGTCTTGTCTGTCTAGTCTTGTCTATCTACTCTTGTCTGCATAGTCTTGTCTGTCTAGTCTAGTACTTCTGGTCTCGTCTTTCTAGTCTTGTCTATTTTGTCTTGTCTTTAGTTTTGTCTATCTTGGCTTATCTGTTTAGTCTTGATAGCCTAGTCTTGTTTGTTTAGTCTTGCCAGCCTAGTCTTGTTTGTTTAGTCCAGTAGTAGAATAGACAGTTAACCAATTGTAACTATTTAGGCAAAATGCTTGAAATAATTTAAATACTGTTGATGTTTTGGACTAATGAATATAGAAATATTTTGTGTCGGAAGGTTATTTATAGTTTGGCGACGGAAAGCTGGGGTAAGTTTCAAGTTTTGGACGTGTTATGGGAAATGTTTGTTTATGGGGTGACAAACAGGGGTGCCTCTCATACCCTATCAGTTCCAAGCAATAGTATTGAGAAATATTTCATGTTTAAATCTAAATAGAAAATATTAAAAATATTTTATATGAAATAATTAGTGCCTCTTGTCTTCCTGTTCTTGAGTACTAGTTTTATTTGCTTAACCTTGTATAGACATGTCTGGTTTGGTTTGCATTAGTCAACACAAGTTTGATAAGAAGAGTATCCAAGATGAAATGTTATAAATGGGCGAACAAACCCGAAATAAAACCCCGTAGTGAATTTGCATCGACGGAAAGGTATTAATAGTTATCTGGTGGCATATGCGTGTTTGCGGTGCCATTACTTGACTAAACAACGGCCCTCTGGCCGCTGTCAATCAGCCGTCAAACTCTGATTGCTTATTTACTCCAATAATCCGCCGAATAATGGTCCGTGTTTGCGCCCCGCGACGCACTCCATAAAACACAGTCATCATTCCTAATGTACAACACGTATTATGTACGTGTACGACATCCATGTACACTACTGCATTATTTACACTACACACATCGTTTATAACGTATTACTTGTGTAACAGATGGTTGCGCAATTAAAAGATTGCTTATCGGCCTGGAGTGATAACATGCAATTATCGGCTACCCGTTTTATTTTCATATTGCAATCTCGACAAACTATTAGCTTGAATAATTTTGTTAAAATTCAAGTTTTAGAAATACATAAACTTGTCGATTTAACAGATGATAAATGGACAAATCAGGCTAAACATGCAAAATAGAAATTATTTATTTAAAAAAAAAATCAGTTTGCGTTGCCCAATTCAAATAAAAACAATTCTCCTTTCATTTAAGCTTTTTGTGAATTGTAAAAAGCTTTTTTATTTTGGACAAAAATTGCTTCATTACGACGTAATTAATACCAAAATAAACTTCCACATAACGTTTAATTAAATTAAAACTAAATTAAATCATAATTTTTAATTCCAGTTATTTTTTCATTACGAATTCGTGAAGTTTTCGTTCATTACACGACTTTTAATGCCGTTCATTACGAAATTATTAACATAATAAAAAGGTTCTTTTTTTCACAGAGACTGAACGTGTGACGAGACTCCCAACTTTTATTTACTGCAATTTGTTCAACCGTTTTCATATACATTTCACAGATTCATATGGAAAATTCTATAAAAGTTTTTGTTCAAATTCATATTACTTCATTATATTCACATTTAAATATGCAAGTATTTTTGGACACATTTGACAGATAAAAGCTGATGGACTAGATTAGACAGACGAGACTAGATGGACAAAAGTAGAGAGACAAGACTAGACACTCTAGACCAGACATACTACACGAGACACATAAGCAAAGCAGGGGACATATTAAACAGCCAGGACAGAACTGATAACTCAAGGCAGACAAGACAAGACAGAAAAGGCTAGATCGATAAGACAAGACAGACAAGGCCAGACAGTCTAGACCGGACATACTACACGAGACAGACAAGCAAAGGCAGAGGATAGATTAGACAGCCAGGACAGAACTGACAATTCAAGGCAGATAAGATTAGGCAGAAAAGACTAGATCAATAAGTCTAGATAGACAGGGCCAGACAAAATACACGAGATAGACAAGCAAAGGCAGAGGAAAGATTAAAGAGTCAGGACGGAACTGACAACTCAAGGCAGACTTAGGTCCATGGAAAAGAAAAGGATTCTGCGCAGTGGTCAACCTTGACATGAAAAACGCTTTCAACCCAGCAAGGTGGGATAAAACAGTCGAAGCGTGGGCAAAAACAAAACACCGAAATATTTGTTACAGATAATCATTAGCTATTTGTCTGAAATAATCCTAATATACAACACCGAAAATGGACGTAAATGTTATTAACGTTACGGCGGGTGTAATCGTCTTGGGTAGGTATCGGTCTTGGGACCATCTCTCTGGAACATCATGTATGATGGACTACTCAATCTAGAGTTAATTAAACTACCGGAGGCTTGGAGTATCGTTGGTTTTGAAGATGATGCTATGGTAGTAACTGCAAGGAACCAAACACACTAGAACTAATGTTGAACGAGACTCTCAGAAGAGTAAGTAGGTGGTAAGTTGGTAGATTGGAATTGGCGATACACAGGACCGAGGCGGTACTCATTACAGGGAAGCGAAATTTCGTACCACCGAGTCTGGCAATAGGTGGAATCCAAATAGCATAGAGCTGATTAGTGAGATACCTGGGAGTGCAAATAGACGACCGATGAAGGTATACTGAACATATAGCCAGGACCACCGAAAAAGCTCTGTCAACATCTACATCGATGTGGCGATTGATGCCTAACATCGGTGACCCAATGAGATTAAAAAGGTTAAAAGGATCCTTATGAGATTAATAGGGTCCTTAACAGCTCCGTACACTTAAAATTACTGTATGGTGCTGAGATATGGGCTGATGCTATGGAGTGGGCGACGATGAGAAAAAAATTGTTGGCAGTTCAAGGATATGTGCGATAGGATATGTGCGATACATGCGATACATTCAAGGATATGTTGGAGCTGTCTTGGTGTTAGCTAGCATTCCGCCGATTGACCTATTGGTCCGGGAGAGAGAAGAAATATACAAGGAGTGTAGACTGGACAGATACAAAACAAGAAAGCTGACGGCAAAATCTAAGGCGCGGGAAAAACTTATGGAGAGATGGCAGACAAGATGTGGATGTGGACACAGTCGGGCGCAGGACACAGATTGATACGAAACGTGAGAGAGTGGTGCGAAGGACCACATGGTGAAATGTGCTATGACCTGACACAACTTTTTCCGGACACGGCGGCTTCATGGCATACCTGGAGAGGTTCAGGAAGATGAAGAAAACGAAATGCTTACTGTATGGTCACAGGCACGACGACGCATATCATACGGTTTATGAATGCCCAAACAATGAGAATGAAAGAATTCTTGAAGAGTCATTAGTTAGACCGGATGCAGACGGACTAGTTCCTGAAATGTTGCTAAGCGAGCAAAATTGGTGTCGTTTGAAAACATTTATACGAGGTCTTATGGAAAAGACAAGAAGCGAAGAAATTAAACGAAACAGTGGATGACCAGCCCCTGAACCCCTAATCTCGCGAGAGTAGGGGAGATGTAAGAAAACGGCTAGAGACGGACACCAACCGAAAGTAATGTGAAAGCAGTCCCAGGGAGGCATTCTGAAATTCAGGAGTGCCACATGTTGCTAGCGTGCTACCACCACGTCCCAAAAAAACAAATAGACCAGACTACACAGATAGTACTAGGCAGACGAAATCAAACATACAAGACTAGACAGACAAGACAAGACAAACAGGACTGGGCAGACAAGTCTAGACAGACAAAACAACACAGACAAGACTGTGTGGCCGAAGCGTGGCCAAAAAGCCTTGCGTTAATCGTTTTTTCCAGAGGTTCATAAGTAACCAGTCGATAGTCTAGAACAAACCTGTTCTAATAATGATCCCCTGTCCATCACCTCAACATTACTAATTTACCTCATTATACAATCGCTTCAAAGTAAATTAACGCAACTGGAATTATTGCTAGCAGACCTGAAGCCTTCCTTCATACGTCTAACCGAATCCTAGATGAAAATCGATAATATTCATCTCCTATATATTCAAAATTATGAATTAATCACTTTTTATTATAAATTCAACTCTAGTGGTGGAGGTGCAGCAATATGGTCCAGAGCTTCTCCCGATTATCAACCAACTTGTTACTCAATGTTTGCGGAAAAACTTCCGGTTGAAAACTGTTCCATCGAAAAGCACAATGAAATATTCGCTATGATTTGCAGAAGTAAACCTCGGTCCACTGTCTTAATTAATGTGTAATGTCTGGCTTGTAAAGACACTTTTTTAGTAATCTAGACAAGCTGTTATTTTATGTGTATTCGAAATTTTCGTCTATAATTATTCCTGGAGATTTTAACATTAATTTCTCCGTGAGTTCTAGTGGAAGAAGCTGACTACTCAAACTTCCAACTCACAAATGGACAACGTATTTACAAATTTCCACAGTAGTCAGCATCAGTTGAGGATTGTATATTCTTCGACCATAGGCTAATTACATTATTCTGCTTAAATCATAATTTAAATCCTAATAACCAAAAACGTTGTGTGAGAAATTTTAGTAAGCCAAACAAAATACATTTTGAAAATCTACTAAAGTGTGAAAGATGGGCGGATGTACTAAATACTGACAATATCAATGAGAAGACTCGAGCATTTTTTAATATTCTACAATATCACCATAATGTCAGTTTCCCTCTTGTTGAAAGTAAAACACTTTGCAAAATCTGGATAACGATGGAAGTCCGAGTTTCTAGCGGAAAACTAAGGCATTTATTTATTCTACAAAATAAATATCCTCAATTGAAATCGTATTACCTTAAAACTAAGAAAATCTATTTAAAATTATTAAACAACTGCTAAAGAATTTTTTTAGGAAGATGATTGATAATGCAGAAAATAAACAGAAAGCTGTTTGAGAATTAATCAAACAGCAAACCAATAAAGTAAGTAAGCAGAAGCTAATAGAAAACGAAGTAAATCATTCTTTAATCCAGGATCCGCACCGAATTGCATTGATTTTGAATCAGTTCTTTGTCAATGCACCCGCAGATATACAGAAAAACATCACTCCAACAATTATAGGGAATAAGCACATCCCATTTATGAAAGATACTATATACTTGGATGCAATTTCGGAGTCTGAACTGAATAGCATAATTCAACATAACCTAAAAAACAAAAACTCCTATGGACCAGACGGGATATCTGACCGTCTGATAAAGCAGAATAGCCCCAGCACTTGTTAAAACCGTTGCTGGATATAGTAACTTGTTCTTTCGAATGTGAGGAGTTCCCAGAGATTCTAAAGTTAACCACCATCCTGCCCATATATATGAAAGGGACTAAGACAGAACTCAACAACTACAGACCCATTGCGTTAATTTCTGTCCTTTCTACAATACTAGAATATTGCTTCTTACGCCGATTAGTACCCTTCATTGAGAAGCACAAAATAATTCCAAACGAACAACATGGTTTTCAATGTGGCAAATCAACCACCACAGCTATTCTAGGTCTGTATAATAAAATTCTCGCAGAAGTGGATAAGGGAAAATTTCCTATTGGCACATTCTGCGATCTAAAAATGGCATTGCCTACGGGTGTCCCTCAAGGAAGCGTTTTGGGGGCCGACTCTATTTATTTTATATTTGGCTGATTTAGTCCTGTACGCAAATAAAGCCTACTGCACTTTATATGCTGATAATGCCAGTTTCCTAATATCTCAAAACACCGTAGAAGATTCGCAGTAGAGGCAAATAGACTTTTACAAGCTCTAATAAACTTTTTCTCAGCAAACAAACTGTACCTTAATACGGAGAAAACTGAATGTTTGACATTTCAAACTAATGGAAGTGAATAGGCTAAGAACATTTTTATTCAGACGGATAAATTTAATTTACAACGATCAACTTTCTCCATATTTCTAGGCATCTACATCGAACAACACTTATCGTGGCATATTACAATTGATAAAATATGTAGGTCGCTCGCCAAGAAAGTCTATTGTATTAGACATTTAAGAAAATTCTTAATCATGCAGGAACTTTTAAGCTTCTACTTTGCAGGAGTTCAGTCAGTTTGATTGCATGGAATCAATGCATGGGGCTCATCCCCGGAATTAACAAGTGTCTTAGAGGCCCAAAAAAGGATCATACGAGCCATGCTTGGTCTCCCGACATTTGCTTCGTGCAGACGGCACTTCATTGAACTTGATGTACTTACAGTTGCCAGTCTGTATATATTAGAAACAATGAGCCATATTCATAAAAACAAATTACAAATAACCAAAAATAAGGATAAACACGACCATTACACCCGAACTTTAAAAATTAGCCACGCCTCAAACAAGGACGACTATATGCGGCAAAGCTTCCACTAGAAATCACCCATGAACCTTCAAGCAAAATTTTCAAGAAAACTATGTGGAAATTTCTAATAATGAAATGTCAAATATAATGAATATAAATTGGACGAATTCCTGATGTAGATTGAAAATTTTTTGTAAAACTATTTTTTTCCTTTTTGACTTGCCAATATGTATTTCTTTTATATACATCTAACTGGCCAATAAATGAATTGAATTGAATTGACTAAACTGGCACGACTAAACAGAGAAGACTAGACAGACAGGAGTAGAAAGACAAGACTAGCGAGACAATATTAGGAATAAAAGACTTGACAGACAGACTATCGACAGACAAGTTTAGATAGATTATACCGGACAGATAAGGTT
Source organism: Phosphuga atrata (assembly GCA_944588485.1). Lineage (NCBI taxonomy): Eukaryota > Metazoa > Arthropoda > Insecta > Coleoptera > Silphidae > Phosphuga > Phosphuga atrata. The sequence continues at coordinate 56,704,418 of OX155892.1, forward strand.
AACTATAAAATAATAGACAGGCATGACCTTTCTAGTTGATTCTTTGATAAGACTTTTGTCTATCTACTCGTGACTATGTTTAGTACTTATTTCTATTTCCAAGATCTGAAATTGAAGATAACTTTTAAGAGATCTGTAATCCTTAAATCATCCCTAGTCAAAATGAAATTTTATCATTTCTGTATGTAATTTTGTTGTAAAAAAAACCTAAACTAAAAGGGGAGGCAATTCCAGAGTGTTCATAGTCCATTAAATCGATGGCCGCTTTCGCGTTCTCCTACCCTAACATCCCCACTGCAAGTTTTTCCTTTAATAAAAATGCAAAATTATTCATCAATCAGATAAAATATTCAGATAATGAAAATTTCAAATTTGTTTTTATACATTGTTAATGACGTTAACTGGAGCTAAGTCGGGGGGTGCGATTAGGGGACTCCCTTCGGCTGCCCACCCCCTTGTTATTCCTACGCAAAATAATAAAACCGGGGCGGATTACGTGTTACTTTTTTAATGTATGCAGGGACACATGTAACGACAATTACTCCTTGAAAACTTATTAAAATTCTTTCTTACTCCATCTTTCCGTGCGCCCGACGAACGAAAACGTGTTCCATACGTCACACCCACCATTAATGGTAACAATATGACGTTAATATATGACTAAATCTATAATTACATCGTCATTACGTTTACACCCTCATATCTTATTATTTATAATGAAATGTATTTGCTTCATTGATCTACGTTTAGTATTTAGTATTTACTTCGAGCATGTTTGGCTAGTTATAGAATTAAAAATATCAAAATTAATGTAGCATATAAATTACATGACAAGAAAGAAAACAGGAAGCTAAAACACTGCATAAGCAAGACTAGATAAGGAGGATTCACCAGACAAGAGTAGATAAAACAAAACTTATTTGTGTAACGAATTGATCATGAATATTACGATTTTTGTGGGTTTTTTCTCTTGTTTTTGTAATTTCTATTTTAAAATCAATTGCAAGATTTGAAAATGTTCAATTTGTAAAATGAATGTTGGTGGGAATTTATTTTATGGTTTTGGCTTCGAATATTTCGGACAGCTGCAGAGTACCCTTGAAGAAGTCGCGAGCGAGAGGGAAGAGAAATGTTAATGCTTAAAATGATTTTTGGACGTTTCGCCCCCTTACGGGTTCATTGTTACAGATTCTGGGAAGAAAGCACGTCCGTCCCTCGGTCTCGAAATGGCATTTTTAGGTAGAGTAACATCTTTTCTATGGAAGGTCGGGAGAAGATTGGCAGAGAAAAGAATTATGCGATCGATTTAATATCGATTGTGTTCGGAATGTTGTAATTTATGTCGATTGAACGTTTTCTATTTTAAAATGAGGGTCGTTTAATCCCGTTTGGCACAGTTTTTTGTTTGTAGTATTTGTATAATTTACTCCAATTTCTTTCTACTAAATATTGAACAATTTTACATATATAATATATACATAATTATATACATTATTATTTGGACCCTAGTCTACTTAAAATGGTAAATATAATTATTTGATATGTCTACACTTGATATGTCTACATCTTTACCGATTTACAGATATAATCATATAATCATAATAAAATAAACAAATATTTACAAGAGTTATTTTGTAACAAATAGGTTTTATCTCAAACATCGTAATTTATTCAATAAAATAATTTATTAGATTAAACAGGTAATACTAGACACACAAAACCAGACAGAAAATATTTGACAGACAAGACTAGACAGCGAAACTATACAGACAGCAACTAGACCTACATACCTTGCCTGGTCCTACCAAATTTTCAACTTCATTTCCGCTAATTATTTATTTTCGTTTGCATATATATATATATATATATATATATATATATATATATATATATATATATATATATATATATATAAATATATATATTCACATAAATATCATTTTTTTCGGTAAATAATTCTTAATTTCTTTTTGTCACGTCCGGTCAATTTAACACTCATTAGTTTCGGATAAATTAGAAATTATCTTGTCAATTACACTGAATGGTCCTTGGTACCTTATACGTAACCGTCAAACCATCAATTATAAATGCCAGCACGATTTAAATGGCAAAAAATAAATCGCATTGAAACATATATATATATATATATATATATATATATATATATATATATATATATATATATATATATAAATATTTAATATATATATATATATATATATATATATATATATTCCTATCTTGTTTAAATACGTAATATATACAGAGAGGATTAAAATTAATAATTATAATATAAATCTAGTTAATTTGAATAATATTAAAATAATATTGAAAACTAGACAGATAAGATTAGACAAACAGGAATAGACCAACACGACTAGATAGAAAAGACTAGACAGACAAGACTAGACAGACAAGACTAGACAGGCAAGACTAGACGGGCAAAACTAGACAGACAAGAATAGACAGACAAATCTAGACAGAAACACGAAACAGACAAGACGAAACAGACAATACTAGTTTGACAAGATTAGGCAGACAAGACTAGACAGACAAAACCGGACTTACAAGACTAGACCGACAAGACTAGACAGACAAGATTAGACAGGCAAAACTGGACAGGCAAGACTAGACAGACAAGTCTAGACAGAAAGATGAAACAGACAAGACTAGATAGACAAGACTAGACAGACAAGACTAGTCTGACAATATTAGGCAGACAAGACTAGACAGAAAAGATCAGACAGAGAAAACTAGACCGACAGGACTAGACAGACAAGAGTAGACAGACAAGACTAGACAGACAAGACTAGATAGACAAGACTAGACCGACAAGTCTAGACGGACAAGTTTAGACAGATAAGACTAGAAAGACAAGACTAGACACACAAGACTAAATGGACAAATTTAGACTGACTAGACAGACAAATCAAGATGAACTAATATAGGCAGACAAGACAGATAAGACTAGACAGGCAAGAGAAGAAAGACAAACTAGACAAAGAAGACTAGACGGACTAAATCAGATAGACAGTACTAGACATACAAGACTAGACAGACAAGACTAGAGAGACAAGTCTATACAGACAAATTTAGATAGACAAGACTAGATAGACAAATGGAGACACACAAGATTGGCTAGGAAAACGGTACTAAAGAAACTGGTCTTATCTGTCTAGTCTTGCCTAGTCATGCAAGCCTAATCTTATTCGTCTTGTCTTGTTCGTCTAGTTTTGTCTCTCAAGTCGTGTCTGTTTAGTGTTGTCTGTCTAGTCCTGTCTATCTAACTTTGTCTGTCTAGCCTTGTCTGTCTAGCCTTGTCTGTCTAACCTTGTCTGTCTAGCCCTCTCTGTCTAGTCTTGAGTGTCTAGTTTGATCTGTCTAGCATGGTCTGCCTAATATTGTGTGTCAAGGTTTGTCCAGCTTTTTTAGTTATTCTTATTTAAATAATGCATCATATTGCTTATGTTTAACTTGAAACAGATTTGTAGAAAATGTCATATAGCCTATGTTTAACTTGAAACAGATTTGTATTCCAGCTACAATTTGGTAAAAAATAACCGAATAGAAAATTTATGGTTTGCATTATGGTTTTTGTTAGTGTGGCAATAATGTTGAACATTTTATGGGTAAAGTTTATTTATGGGGTGACAAATAGGGGCCACACTCTTGAAACCGTATCAATTTCATTTAAATGAAACATTAATTTGAACATAAGATTTCCAACGAGACTAAAATATTAAGAAATTATTTTAGCAAAAACCTGAAACTTTTATGACAATTACTAAAAAAAATTGCAATTTCACGTAAAAATGAGACTTTTGTATATGTTATGGTGGAGCAAAAGCTGAATATTTATAATTGAATTAGAATTAATGGAAGTTTTCATGCAGAAGAATCGTTAAATATACATGAAAATTTTAATAAATCCCCATGCATTATTTATTAGGAAAACCCTTCGAATCGGTGTCGCAACAGGCCATAAATTCAAATCCTCAATATAATTCAAGCTTCTGTCTTACATAAACCACACAATTTATGAACATATTCAGAATCTAATATTACAATTCAACGTCAATTAACTTAAACCACCTCTCATTCCTCTGCACATCGAATTAAAAGTTAAATGATTTCACAAAAAAAAAATTCTTAAAGCCGATTTTTCTTGTTTTTTTGTCGAGTTTCGTTGAATTTTCAAGAGGCTCGTGATAGTTGAGTGACATGTAGTAGTAATTAACGAGTTTTTAAGTAATTGTCATTAAAATAAAGTAATTTGTACGTTCATATAATTACAATAAATTTGAATATTTCACGTTTGTGTACGGCCCTGCGTGCTCCAAATTCGAAATTTGAATAAATTTGTTTTTATCTAGGATAATTAGTATTAGATCAGGCTATGCATATTTATATCGGGATTGAAAATTAGCTGGATAAATCACAAATCGTAAACAAAACTGAAGACTAGTCGAAACTAGACTAGATCAGAATAGACAGACAAGACTAAACAGACAGAACTAGACGGACAAGACTAGAAGACAAGTCTAGACAGACAAGACTAGACAGATAAGACTAGACAAACAAGACTAGACAGACAAGACTAGACAGACAAGACTAGACATACAAGACTAGAGAGACAAGACTAGACAGACAAGACTAGACAGACAAGATTAGACAGACAAGACTAGACAGACAAGACTAGACAGACAAGACTAGACAGAAAAGACTAGCCAGACAAGACTAGACAGACAAGACTAGACAGACAAGACTAGACAGACAAGACTAGACAGACAAGACTAGACAGACAAGACTAGACAGACAAGACAAGACAGACAAGACTAGACAGACAAGACTAGACAGACAAGACTAGACAGACAAGACTACACAGACAAGGCTAGACAGGCAAGACTAGACCGACACGAACGCTTTTTTTTCAGAAATACCAATTCTACTAAGAAATGAGGTCCCATATGTAATATATGAAGATGATTAAAATGAAATAAAGACAGTTTCCTGTCTTATTGTCTCGGCTAATGTGGCAGGGAGTTGTGAAATAGAATCACTGGTGTCGAGACTGCTATTTCACAACTCCCTGCCACATTAGCCGAGACAATAAGACAGGAAACATGCCACATTTTAAGATCTGCCAAACCACCGACAAGAAACATCTCATACGAGGAATTCAAAGCCCTCAAGGCACTAAGAGAAAACAACAGCATTGTGGTTCTACCAGCTGACAAGGGAAATTGTTTTGTAGTCATGAACAGTGCTGACTATAAACAAAAAATGACCACAATCTTAGATGATCCAGCTTATCTACCCAGTACAACGGACCCCACAACCTATCTTGAGAAAACTACCAGACAAAAGATCCTAAGCTCTAGCATTGACAAGGAATCAATGAATTATCTTATAATAAGGGAGAAATCTTTTACCAAAGATCCACAAAGATGGAGCTCCACTACGACCAATAGTAAGCTCCATTGGTTCACCGGTCCAACTTCTTGCGAAACATTTAGCAAAATGTTTACAACCATACGCAGAAGATTGTGATTCCTATGTCCGTAATGCTGAACACTTCATAGACATACTGAAAAATCACCAACTCCAGCCCGGCCACCTCCTTGTGAGCTTTGACATTGTATCTTTATTCACAAAAGTACCGGTCCCTGAGGCCTTAAACATCATAAGATCAAAATTAAAACCAGAAAAGTATGTATCAGATCTGGCAGAACATTGTTTAAAGAATACAGTTACGAATACAGAATACTTTAGGTACGATGGTCAAATATACAAACAAGTCCTAGGAGCACCAATGGGTTCACCTCTATCCCCAGTAATAGCCAACATATTTCTTACAGATTTTGAGGAAAAGGCAATCTCATCAGCCACACTTAAACCTACACTCTGGTTAAGATATGTTGACGACACATTTGTAATCTGGCCCCACGGCAGACAAGAGCTGGACAAATTCCTTAACCATCTTAACTCCCAACACGACCAAATTAAATTCACAATGGAGATACAAAAGCATCAACAACTTCCTTTCTTGGATGTTTTGGTACAGAAGAAACCTGACGGCACTTTGAGCCACACTGTGTACCGGAAACCAACCCACACAGACAGATATCTGAACGCTTCTTCGCACCATCATCCCAAACAACTAGCATCTATAGTCAACACTCTTACCACCCGATCAAAAAGACTAGCCGACTAGCTTAACTTACCGAAAGAATTGAGGAACTTACGAGAAGCTCTTTCTTCAAATGGATATCCAAACAGCTTAATATCCAGAGCTTTCCGTCGTACAGAGAACAGTAGCCAAAGAACTGAAGAACGCCAGAAACCCGTTAGCACAGCATACCTACCATATGTTCATAGATCAACTGACAAAATCGCCAGAATACTTAAAAGACACAACATCGACACCATTTTCAAACCTAACCAGAAAATATCCTCCATGCAACGCAGCGTTAAAGACACCATCCCGTTAGAATCCCATGGAATTTACGAAATACCTTGCGGAACATGTGAACGAACCTACATTGGACGTACCAATAGAAAAATATCTGCTAGGATTCAAGAACATGTAGTTTCAATCAGACACAGAGACAAAGTTTCATCGGCACTTGTCCAACACACAAGCACCGGTCACTGGATGGACTTTAGAAATTCAAGGACTGTTGCACAGATTAGCCAAAAAATGTCACGAGTTTACAGAGAAGCCATAGAGATAGAAAAACGAGACTACTGCATGAACACGAGAGACGATTCCTTGAGACTGCCCCCAGCATGGCGACCGATCATATCCACCCTCAAAATGCAATCCCAGACACCCCAGACTCATGTACGACCAACAAGATAAACAAACAACCGAACCGAAGCACCGCACACAACGCGCATGACCCGAAGCCAGACAGCTATAAGTAGTCGCATCGCACGAACGAGCTCTCAGTATGCGTCTAACGGTTGACCCGCACGGACGCATATATCTCTTGAGAATGGCGAATGTTAGTTCGCCGAAACGTCGAGAATCCGGTTCTTTTCAGAGCCAACCCTCAGCATTAACGCGGAATCCCCGAGAAAACAATACAACACAGGTATCTATCCGCGAAAACCTCAAATACAACATATATATATATATATATATATATATATATATATATATATTTATATATATATATATATAATATATATATATATATATATATATATATATATATATATATATATATAATTAATAATGCTATTGAATTTGGAGCCTTTCCTGATATAATAAAAACTTCCGTCATTACACCTATCTTTAAAAAAGGAGACTATCAATTATTAGAGATCTAGTGTCGTATAAGTATAACTTCATTATTTTCCAAAATTTTGGAGAAAATTATAGCAACCAGAACTCTGTCCATCCTTAATAAATATAATATCCTTTGTGATACTCAGCATGGTTTCAGAACGTGAAGAAGCATCGAAACAGCATGCTTCTGTTTCTAAAATAATGTTATAAAAAGCCTTGATGCCTAGGATATTCCGTGTGGAATCTTCGTTGATTTGTCTAAGGCCTACGACACAGTTGATCATTGTATACTCCTTAACAAACTCGAAAAGTATGGTTGTAAGAGGTATTGCTCTCCAATTGTTCAGAAGCTATCTAACTGACAGAACTCAACAAACTAAGCCATATTGCTCAAGATACAGATCAGCAAAATTTATACCAAGAATTATAAAAGTGGTTATACCACAAGGTAGCATTCTAGGTCCTATGGTTTTTTTTAATATATTTAAATAATCTCCCTGCAATAACAAATCAGACGGCGAAAATAATAAATTTTGCAGACGATACAACTTAACTGGCAGTAAACTAGTAAAAACCTGGTTCCATATGATTAAACTGACCAGTAACGAGAAAAAAACTAACCTGGTCGTTTTCAGGACTAAAAGATCTTCTATTCTTTATCCGAAGCAAGTAGTCATAGGCGAAGACAGCACTGATGTTTGTAGAAACGTATTGGTCCTGGGTATTAAATTAGATATGTACCTAAGCTGGGACACGCATGTACAAAATCTTGCTTCAAAATTAAACAGAACCACATATGCTATATGTATATTGCAGAAATATGTAAGCATTGCAATTTTAGAAAAGGTATATTATGCAAATTTCTAGTCTCATATGCGCTTTGGAATAATTTTATGGTGATACGGAAAAAACTCCACCGAAATTTTCGGACTGCAAAAGCAGGCAATAGGTACGTATTATTTTATAATTAAGCTACAAGGAATCTTGTAGAGGGACGTTTTAAAAAGCCAATATCCTGAGAGGAACCTATATATATATATATATATATATATATATATATATATATATATATATATATATATATATATATATATATATATATATATATATATATATATATATATATATATATATATATATATATATATATATATATATATATATATACATATGAAGCAAGTATAATCCTGTTTAGTTACTTTATTAATATGTAATTTTGATTTCGACACATTTATTTTAGCCTTACAATGTATATGTTACGTATTTTCTTTTGTAATGTAGGCCTAACTAAGGAAATAAATTTAATTTGAATTTAACTAGACAGACAACACTAGACAGACAAGACTAGACAGACAAGACTAGACAGACAAGACTAGACAGACAAGACTAGACAGACAAGACTAGACAGACAAGACTAGACAGACAAGACTAGACAGACAAGACTAGACAGACAAGACTAGACAGACAAGACTAGACAGACAAGACTAGACAGACAAGACTAGACAGACAAGACTAGACAGACAAGACTAGACAGACAAGACTAGACAGACAAGACTAGACAGACAAGACTAGACAGACAAGACTAGACAGACAAGACTAGACAGACAAGACTAGACAGACAAGACTAGACAGACAAGACTAGACAGACAAGACTAGACAGACAAGACTAGACCGACAAGACTAGACAGACAAGACTAGACAGACAAGACTAGACAGACAATACTAGACAGACAAGACTAGACAGACAAGACTAGACAGACAAGACTAGACAGACAAGACTAGACAGACAAGACTAGACAGACAAGACTAGACAGACAAGACTAGACAGACAAGACTAGACAGACAAGACTAGACAGACAAGACTAGACAGACAAGACTAGACAGACAAGACTAGACAGACAAGACTAGACAGACAAGACTAGACAGACAAGACTAGACAGACAAGACTAGACAGACAAGACTAGACAGACAAGACTAGACAGACAAGACTAGACAGACAAGACTAGACAGACAAGACTAGACAGACAAGACTAGACAGACAAGACTAGACAGACAAGACTAGACAGACAAGACTAGACAGACAAGACTAGACAGACAAGACTAGACAGACAAGACTAGACAGACAAGACTAGACAGACAAGACTAGACAGACAAGACTAGACAGACAAGACTAGACAGACAAGACTAGACAGACAAGACTAGACAGACAAGACTAGACAGACAAGACTAGACAGACAAGACTAGACAGACAAGACTAGACAGACAAGACTAGACAGACAAGACTAGACAGACAAGACTAGACAGACAAGACTAGACAGACAAGACTAGACAGACAAGACTAGACAGACAAGACTAGACAGACAAGACTAGACAGACAAGACTAGACAGACAAGACTAGACAGACAAGACTAGACAGACAAGACTAGACAGACAAGACTAGACAGACAAGACTAGACAGGCAAGACTAGACAGACAAGACTAGACAGACAAGACTAGACAGACAAGACTAGACAGACAAGACTAGACATCTTATTTGTTTATTCACATAAGAAATGTTTTGCTTATGTGACCAGCACTCCATCTGGTTAGACATTATGCTGGTTTCATAGCTAGTTACATGGGTATTATTACATCGTATTATCACAACATATTGTTACATATTACACTATACTGCATTACTGTTACATATTTACACTATACGTTAGAATATTACATAAAAATTGTACAAATACTATAAGCGGGAGAAATTGAATGTCGGAATTTAGTCTAAGTGGTTAGATCGTGGTCCAGTTTTTTTAATTTTTTACAGTTTCTATTGAAGGTCATCCACCATTTGTTATTTTTCACGATTGTAGTCAAGTCCTCTTCGGTCCGTGGCCAGTGGCATCCTGCCTTAGCCATACTGGCTGCTGATTGTTCTCGCCAGTTCTCCGTGAGCGGACATCTAAAGAGAACATGGGCGGCGGTTTCCTCCTCACCGCATGCACAAAGCGGAGATTGTCTTTTACCAAATCTGTATAAATAGGCTTTAAAATTTCCGTGGCCAGTTATCAGCTGGACCATGTGATGTGTAGGTCTTATGTCTATGTTAATCCATGCCTCTATATTTGGTATGAATTTTTTGGTCCACAGACCGGTTGTGGCATTATTCCATCGCTCTTGCCATTCTCTCTTGATTTTTGCTGATATGCCGTTTTTTATAGCCTGTCCTGGAATTGTTTTAAATGTAATTGGTATAAGTTCGACTTCCTCGTTTGCTTTCTCCGTTCCAGAGGCCTGTCTTGCTAGGGAGTCCGCTCTTTCATTTCCTGCGTGACCCACATGAGCCTTTATCCAGTGCAGCTGGAGCTTCACTGTTTTTCGGACTTCCTGTATTAACTGCCATGTATCCAGAAGCAGTTCGGTTGGCGAGGTCATATGTTTTAAGGCTTCGAGAGCGGCTCTGCTATCCGAGAGGATGGAACATTCTGGGATTGATCTGTTGTTCGATAGAATGTGTCTTAGTGCCCTGTTAATTGCCAAGAGTTCTGCCTGAAATATGGAGCAATATTTTTCAAGCCTCATAGTCTCATTGTGAATCTCAACTTCTTTAACATACAAAACAAATGCAGCCCCTACGCCCGATTCTGATTTAGAACCATCTGTATATATAGTGATACTATAGGTGTTGCTATGTGTAAAGCAGTAATTTATTAGTGTTATGTCAGCTGGATGTTTAATTAGAGACATGTTGATTTTTCTTTCTATCATGTTCGGAGACGCGTTAACTCCGGTGAGTTCTCTTATTGTGTCCTCATCCATGGATTGCTTGGATCCGTATAAAGCAATCTCTTTTAGTCTAAGGTCAACCGGAAGAAACCCGGAGATAATGCACGCAGCTTCTGTTGAAACAGTGCGGTAAGCTCTCGCTGCAATTATAGTGCATTTCCTCTGTACTCCTAGGAGTTTTTGTTTTTCCCTAATCCCACATGCACTGTACCATACTGAAGCACCGTATAGCAGCCCTGGTTCTATAGCGCCACGATAAATTAGTGATATATTTGCTCTCCCCAGACCCCATTCCTTCCTGGATACGAGCCATAGTTTTGAGCAGCGCTGCTTAATTTAAAGCATCACTTGATACAGCAGATCTTCAAAGACGAAATATTGGTCGTCGTTGGATGCCGTAAGTTGGATGTCCTTAATAATCAGTTTGTCGATCATCAGGTCGTAGATTTTAGACAGACAAGACTAGACAGACAAGACTAGACAGACAAGACTAGACAGACAAGACTAGACAGACAAGACTAGACAGACAAGACTAGACAGACAAGACTAGACAGACAAGACTAGACAGACAAGACTAGACAGACAAGACTAGACAGACAAGACTAGACAGACAAGACTAGACAGACAAGACTAGACAGACAAGACTAGACAGACAAGACTAGACAGACAAGACTAGACAGACAAGACTAGACAGACAAGACTAGACAGACAAGACTAGACAGACAAGACTAGACAGACAAGACTAGACAGACAAGACTAGACAGACAAGACTAGACAGACAAGACTAGACAGACAAGACTAGACAGACAAGACTAGACAGACAAGACTAGACAGACAAGACTAGACAGACAAGACTAGACAGACAAGACTAGACAGACAAGACTAGACAGACAAGACTAGACAGACAAGACTAGACAGACAAGACTAGACAGACAAGACTAGACAGACAAGACTAGACAGACAAGACTAGACAGACAAGACTAGACAGACAAGACTAGACAGACAAGACTAGACAGACAAGACTAGACAGACAAGACTAGACAGACAAGACTAGACAGACAAGACTAGACAGACAAGACTAGACAGACAAGACTAGACAGACAAGACTAGACAGACAAGACTAGACAGACAAGACTAGACAGACAAGACTAGACAGACAAGACTAGACAGACAAGACTAGACAGACAAGACTAGACAGACAAGACTAGACAGACAAGACTAGACAGACAAGACTAGACAGACAAGACTAGACAGACAAGACTAGACAGACAAGACTAGACAGACAAGACTAGACAGACAAGACTAGACAGACAAGACTAGACAGACAAGACTAGACAGACAAGACTAGACAGACAAGACTAGACAGACAAGACTAGACAGACAAGACTAGACAGACAAGACTAGACAGACAAGACTAGACAGACAAGACTAGACAGACAAGACTAGACAGACAAGACTAGACAGACAAGACTAGACAGACAAGACTAGACAGACAAGACTAGACAGACAAGACTAGACAGACAAGACTAGACAGACAAGACTAGACAGACAAGACTAGACAGACAAGACTAGACAGACAAGACTAGACAGACAAGACTAGACAGACAAGACTAGACAGACAAGACTAGACAGACAAGACTAGACAGACAAGACTAGACAGACAAGACTAGACAGACAAGACTAGACAGACAAGACTAGACAGACAAGACTAGACAGACAAGACTAGACAGACAAGACTAGACAGACAAGACTAGACAGACAAGACTAGACAGACAAGACTAGACAGACAAGACTAGACAGACAAGACTAGACAGACAAGACTAGACAGACAAGACTAGACAGACAAGACTAGACAGACAAGACTAGACAGACAAGACTAGACAGACAAGACTAGACAGACAAGACTAGACAGACAAGACTAGACAGACAAGACTAGACAGACAAGACAGACAAGACTAGACAGACAAGACTAGACAGACAAGACTAGACAGACAAGACTAGACAGACAAGACTAGACAGACAAGACTAGACAGACAAGACTAGACAGACAAGACTAGACAGACAAGACTAGACAGACAAGACTAGACAGACAAGACTAGACAGACAAGACTAGACAGACAAGACTAGACAGACAAGACTAGACAGACAAGACTAGACAGACAAGACTAGACAGACAAGACTAGACAGACAAGACTAGACAGACAAGACTAGACAGACAAGACTAGACAGACAAGACTAGACAGACAAGACTAGACAGACAAGACTAGACAGACAAGACTAGACAGACAAGACTAGACAGACAAGACTAGACAGACAAGACTAGACAGACAAGACTAGACAGACAAGACTAGACAGACAAGACTAGACAGACAAGACTAGACAGACAAGACTAGACAGACAAGACTAGACAGACAGACAAGACTAGACAGACAAGACTAGACAGACAAGACTAGACAGACAAGACTAGACAGACAAGACTAGACAGACAAGACTAGACAGACAAGACTAGACAGACAAGACTAGACAGACAAGACTAGACAGACAAGACTAGACAGACAAGACTAGACAGACAAGACTAGACAGACAAGACTAGACAGACAAGACTAGACAGACAAGACTAGACAGACAAGACTAGACAGACAAGACTAGACAGACAAGACTAGACAGACAAGACTAGACAGACAAGACTAGACAGACAAGACTAGACAGACAAGACTAGACAGACAAGACTAGACAGACAAGACTAGACAGACAAGACTAGACAGACAAGACTAGACAGACAAGACTAGACAGACAAGACTAGACAGACAAGACTAGACAGACAAGACTAGACAGACAGACTAGACAGACAAGACTAGACAGACAAGACTAGACAGACAAGACTAGACAGACAAGACTAGACAGACAAGACTAGACAGACAAGACTAGACAGACAAGACTAGACAGACAAGACTAGACAGACAAGACTAGACAGACAAGACTAGACAGACAAGACTAGACAGACAAGACTAGACAGACAAGACTAGACAGACAAGACTAGACAGACAAGACTAGACAGACAAGACTAGACAGACAAGACTAGACAGACAAGACTAGACAGACAAGACTAGACAGACAAGACTAGACAGACAAGACTAGACAGACAAGACTAGACAGACAAGACTAGACAGACAAGACTAGACAGACAAGACTAGACAGACAAGACTAGACAGACAAGACTAGACAGACAAGACTAGACAGACAAGACTAGACAGACAAGACTAGACAGACAAGACTAGACAGACAAGACTAGACAGACAAGACTAGACAGACAAGACTAGACAGACAAGACTAGACAGACAAGACTAGACAGACAAGACTAGACAGACAAGACTAGACAGACAAGACTAGACAGACAAGACTAGACAGACAAGACTAGACAGACAAGACTAGACAGACAAGACTAGACAGACAAGACTAGACAGACAAGACTAGACAGACAAGACTAGACAGACAAGACTAGACAGACAAGACTAGACAGACAAGACTAGACAGACAAGACTAGACAGACAAGACTAGACAAGACTAGACAGACAAGACTAGACAGACAAGACTAGACAGACAAGACTAGACAGACAAGACTAGACAGACAAGACTAGACAGACAAGACTAGACAGACAAGACTAGACAGACAAGACTAGACAGACAAGACTAGACAGACAAGACTAGACAGACAAGACTAGACAGACAAGACTAGACAGACAAGACTAGACAGACAAGACTAGACAGACAAGACTAGACAGACAAGACTAGACAGACAAGACTAGACAGACAAGACTAGACAGACAAGACTAGACAGACAAGACTAGACGACAGACAAGACTAGACAGACAAGACTAGACAGACAAGACTAGACAGACAAGACTAGACAGACAAGACTAGACAGACAAGACTAGACAGACAAGACTAGACAGACAAGACTAGACAGAACAAGACTAGACAGACAAGACTAGACAGATAAGACTAGACAGACAAGACTAGACAGACAAGACTAGACAGACAAGGACTAGACAGACAAGACTAGACAGACAAGACTAGACAGACAAGACTAGACAGACAAGACTAGACAGACAAGACTAGACAGACAAGACTAGACAGACAAGACTAGACAGACAAGACTAGACAGACAAGACTAGACAGACAAGACTAGACAGACAAGACTAGACAGACAAGACTAGACAGACAAGACTAGACAGACAAGACTAGACAGACAAGACTAGACAGACAAGACTAGACAGACAAGACTAGACAGACAAGACTAGACAGACAAGACTAGACAGACAAGACTAGACAGACAAGACTAGACAGACAAGACTAGACAGACAAGACTAGACAGACAAGACTAGACAGACAAGACTAGACAGACAAGACTAGACAGACAAGACTAGACAGACAAGACTAGACAGACAAGACTAGACAGACAAGACTAGACAGACAAGACTAGACAGACAAGACTAGACAGACAAGACTAGACAGACAAGACTAGACAGACAAGACTAGACAGACAAGACTAGACAGACAAGACTAGACAGACAAGACTAGACAGACAAGACTAGACAGACAAGACTAGACAGACAAGACTAGACAGACAAGACTAGCAAGACTAGACAGACAAGACTAGACAGACAAGACTAGACAGACAAGACTAGACAAGACTAGACAGACAAGACTAGACAGACAAGACTAGACAGACAAGACTAGACAGACAAGACTAGACAGACAAGACTAGACAGACAAGA
The DNA here is from genome assembly GCA_944588485.1 of Phosphuga atrata. Classification (NCBI taxonomy): domain Eukaryota; kingdom Metazoa; phylum Arthropoda; class Insecta; order Coleoptera; family Silphidae; genus Phosphuga; species Phosphuga atrata. Next base: position 56,720,258 of record OX155892.1, read on the forward strand.
CTAGACAGACAAGACTAGACAGACAAGACTAGACAGACAAGACTAGACAGACAAACGACAGACAAGACTAGACAGACAAGACTAGACAGACAAGACTAGACAGACAAGACTAGACAGACAAGACTAGACAGACAAGACTAGACAGACAAGACTAGACAGACAAGACTAGACAGACAAGACTAGACAGACAAGACTAGACAGACAAGACTAGACAGACAAGACTAGACAGACAAGACTAGACAGACAAGACTAGACAGACAAGACTAGACAGACAAGACTAGACAGACAAGACTAGACAGACAAGACTAGACAGACAAGACTAGACAGACAAGACTAGACAGACAAGACTAGACAGACAAGACTAGACAGACAAGACTAGACAGACAAGACTAGACAGACACCAGACAGACAAGACTAGACAGACAAGACTAGACAGACAAGACTAGACAGACAAGACTAGACAGACAAGACTAGACAGACAAGACTAGACAAGACTAGACAGACAAGACTAGACAGACAAGACTAGACAGACAAGACTAGACAGACAAGACTAGACAGACAAGACTAGACAGACAAGACTAGACAGACAAGACTAGACAGACAAGACTAGACAGACAAGACTAGACAGACAAGACTAGACAGACAAGGACTAGACAGACAAGACTAGACAGACAAGACTAGACAAGACTAGACAGACAAGACTAGACAGACAAGACTAGACAGACAAGACTAGACAGACAAGACTAGACAGACAAGACTAGACAGACAAGACTAGACAGACAAGACTAGACAGACAAGACTAGACAGACAAGACTAGACAGACAAGACTAGACAGACAAGACTAGACAGACAAGACTAGACAGACAAGACTAGACAGACAAGACTAGACAGACAAGACTAGACAGACAAGACTAGACAGACAAGACTAGACAGACAAGACTAGACAGACAAGACTAGACAGACAAGACTAGACAGACAAGACTAGACAGACAAGACTAGACAGACAAGACTAGACAGACAAGACTAGACAGACAAGACTAGACAGACAAGACTAGACAGACAAGACTAGACAGACAAGACTAGACAGACAAGACTAGACAGACAAGACTAGACAGACAAGACTAGACAGACAAGACTAGACAGACAAGACTAGACAGACAAGACTAGACAGACAAGACTAGACAGACAGACTAGACAGACAAGACTAGACAGACAAGACTAGACAGACAAGACTAGACAGACAAGACTAGACAGACAAGACTAGACAGACAAGACTAGACAGACAAGACTAGACAGACAAGGACTAGACAGACAAGACTAGACAGACAAGACTAGACAGACAAGACTAGACAGACAAGACTAGACAGACAAGACTAGACAGACAAGACTAGACAGACAAGACTAGACAGACAAGACTAGACAGACTAGACAGACAAGACTAGACAGACAAGACTAGACAGACAAGACTAGACAGACAAGACTAGACAGACAAGACTAGACAGACAAGACTAGACAGACAAGACTAGACAGACAAGACTAGACAGACAAGACTAGACAGACAAGACTAGACAGACAAGACTAGACAGACAAGACTAGACAGACAAGACTAGACAGACAAGACTAGACAGACAAGACTAGACAGACAAGACTAGACAGACAAGACTAGACAGACAAGACTAGACAGACAAGACTAGACAGACAAGACTAGACAGACAAGACTAGACAGACAAGACTAGACAGACAAGACTAGACAGACAAGACTAGACAGACAAGACTAGACAGACAAGACTAGACAGACAAGACTAGACAGACAAGACTAGACAGACAAGACTAGACAGACAAGACTAGACAGACAAGACTAGACAGACAAGACTAGACAGACAAGACTAGACAGACAAGACTAGACAGACAAGACTAGACAGACAAGACTAGACAGACAAGACTAGACAGACAAGACTAGACAGACAAGACTAGACAAGACTAGACAGACAAGACTAGACAGACAAGACTAGACAGACAAGACTAGACAGACAAGACTAGACAGACAAGACTAGACAGACAAGACTAGACAGACAAGACTAGACAGACAAGACTAGACAGACAAGACTAGACAGACAAGACTAGACAGACAAGACTAGACAGACAGACTAGACAGACAAGACTAGACAGACAAGACTAGACAGACAAGACTAGACAGACAAGACTAGACAGACAAGACTAGACAGACAAGACTAGACAGACAAGACTAGACAGACAAGACTAGACAGACAAGACTAGACAGACAAGACTAGACAGACAAGACTAGACAGACAAGACTAGACAGACAAGACTAGACAGACAAGACTAGACAGACAAGAATAGACAGACAAGATAGACAGACAAGACTAGACAGACAAGACTAGACAGACAAGACTAGACAGACAAGACTAGACAGACAAGACTAGACAAGACTAGACAGACAAGACTAGACAGACAAGACTAGACAGACAAGACTAGACAGACAAGACTAGACAGACAAGACTCGACAGACAAGACTAGAGAGACAAGACTAGACAGACAAGACTAGACAGACAAGACTAGACAGACAAGACTAGATAGACAAGACTAGACATACAAGACTAGACAGACAAGACTAGACAGACAAGACTAGACAGACAAGACTAGACAGAGAAGACTAGACAGAGAAGACTAGACAGACAAGACTAGACAGACAAGACTAGACAGACAAGACTAGACAGACAAGACTAGACAGACAAGACTAGACAGACAAGACTAGACAGACAAGACTAGACAGACAAGACTAGACAGACAAGACTAGACAGACAAGACTAGACAGACAAGACTAGACAGATAAGACTAGACAGACAAGACTAGACAGACAAGACTAGACAGACAAGACTAGACAGACAAGACTAGACAGACAAGACTAGACAGACAAGACTAGACAGACAAGACTAGACAGACAAGACTAGACAGACAAGACTAGACAGACAAGACTAGACAGACAAGACTAGACAGACAAGACTAGACAGACAAGACTAGACAGACAAGACTAGACAGACAAGACTAGACAGACAAGACTAGACAGACAAGACTAGACAGACAAGACTAGACAGACAAGACTACACAGACAAGACTAGACAGACAAGGCTAGACAGACAAGACTAGACAGACAAGACTAGACAGACAAGACTAGACAGACAAGACTAGACAGACAAGACTAGACAGACAAGACTAGAATGACAAGACTAGACAGACAAGACTAGACAGACAAGACTAGACAGACAAGACTAGACAGACAAGACTAGACAGACAAGACTAGACAGACAAGACTAGACAGACAAGACTAGACAGACAAGACTAGACAGACAAGACTAGACAGACAAGACTAGACAGACAAGACTAGACAGACAAGACTAGACAGACAAGACTAGACAGACAAGACTAGACAGACAAGACTAGACAGACTAGACAGACAAGACTAGACAGACAACACTAGACAGACAAGACTAGACAGACAAGACTAGACAGACAAGACTAGACAGGCCAGACTAGACAGACAAGACTAGACAGACAAGACTAGACAGACTAGACAGACAAGACTAGACAGACAAGACTAGACAGACAAGACTAGACAGACAAGACTAGACAGGCAAGACTAGAGAGACAAGACTAGACAGACAAGACTAGACAGACAAGACTAGACAAGACTAGACAGACAAGACTAGACAGACAAGACTAGACAGACAAGACTAGACAGACAAGACTAGACAGACAAGACTAGACAGACAAGACTAGACAGACAAGACTAGACAGACAAGACTAGACAGACAAGACTAGACAGACAAGACTAGACAGACAAGACTAGACAGACAAGACTAGACAGACAAGACTAGACAGACAAGACTAGACAGACAAGACTAGACAGACAAGACTAGACAGACAAGACTAGACAGACAAGACTAGACAGACAAGACTAGACAGACAAGACTAGACAGACAAGACTAGACAGACAAGACTAGACAGACAAGACTAGACAGACAAGACTAGACAGACAAGACTAGACAGACAAGACTAGACAGACAAGACTAGACAGACAAGACTAGACAGACAAGACTAGACAGACAAGACTAGACAGACAAGACTAGACAGGCAAGACTAGACAGACAAGACTAGACAGACAAGACTAGACAGACAAGACTAGACAGACAAGTCTAGACAGCATCGACTCTCGAAGTTAATTAGTTTATATTATGTTAAATAACATGTTAAATGCTATTTTTTATATGGATTATCTTATATCTATCTTACATGTATAACTTTGTACATCACAAGAGAAATAAATGATTTGATTTGATTTGACTAATCAGATATATAAAGACTAATCAGACAAAGAACTAGACAGATAGGGAAAGATAGACTAGATTAGGCATAATTCTAGACAAACAACGATATTTTTGTTTTTAAATTAATTCAATTAGGAATTTTGGAAGTAAGTTTTTAATCAGGTATGAGACTAATATTCCAATAGTTAATATTCCAATTAAGTTCTAAAACTAATAATAGTATAATAGTTTGTTCGCTAAAACTGTCAAAAAGTTTTGCAATTTTAAAATCTCTTATATTTTTCAAGCCAAAAAAGGGATTACAAAATTCGACAAGACTAGACCAATTGATGGATTGGTTTTTGAGATTCTTTTAATCTGGTTTTAGTTTGATTACTTTTATGGATAGTGGCTTGAATGTAATGTTGACGTAATAAATTTAGAATGTTCAAATTTAACAAAAAAGTTTGATGAATGTGACAAAGAGTTCAAACACGTTTCCGTTTGTAAGTATATAAACCAAATATTAATTAAAAAGAAGAAAAAATATATATTTATTTCTGTTTCCTTGTAAAGGAATACAGAAACATATTCGTAAACTTTGAACCTTTTTTTGTCTCATATTTTTATCGTTCCTTCGAATTGTCAGACAATACATAGATTCCCTAAACATTCCTTTCCCCGGTCCTATGCTCCTCAGAAACGACTTTTCCTCTTCTTCTAATTTATTCTCGTTTAAGATCTTTATCTTATCAGATCTCCACCTTTTTATAGTTTTAAAATTACGGCATTATGAAAAATATTCTAGATTTTTCTCCCCCCCTTTTCTCGGAAATTTTTAAATCGGAATTTAAATTTTACTTCATTTATTTGAATCTATAGAAGAGCATGTACAGCAGACAACACTAAACTTTATAATAAAGTATTGATTAAAATAGTAATATATTATAACTTGTATACATATATTGGAATTATAGATATATTAACAGATTGTGACATTGTCTTTTCTGACATGTCAATCCACAATTTAATGTCTATTCTTGTAATGTCAGTATAATATGTCTGGTCTTGTCAGTCCAATCTATCTAGCCTTGTATAACCATTCTTGCCTGTCTAATATTGTCTCTCCATTATTTACTGTATAATGATTGTATAGGTTTGTCTGTTCTGTCTAGTAATGTTTCTCTATTATTCTCCATCCAGTATGGCTTGTCTAATTGTCTAACTAGTTTAATCTGCCTAGTTTTCATCTGTCCAGTCTTGTCTGTCTCGTTATGACTGGCTGGTCTCGTTTGTCCGGTCTATCGAGTTTATCGGTTATGTTTAGTCTGTCCGGCCTGTTCAGTCTGTCCCGTCTGTCTGGTCTGTTCTGTCTGTTTTGTCTGTTCTGTCTGGTCTGTCTGGTCCGTCTGGTCTGACTGATCTGTCTGGTTTGCCGGGTCTATCGGATTTGTCCGGTGTGTCCGTTCTGTCCGATCTGTCTGACAGATTTGGTCTTGTCTGCTTTGTTTTGTCTATCTACTCTTATCTACCTTCTTGTGTCTGTCTAGTCTTCCTCCACGTGGAAGTCACTTTGCCACGGTGTGGGGGCTTTGCTTCACAATGAATCATTGAACGATACTGAGTGGAGATCCTACTCCGGTCAGAGCGGTTAATGGGGAGCGAACAACTAAGAACTTCCAAACCCTTAATCCAAAAGTTTCATGCGACCCGTGCCGAAGGGACCGGTTGATGACGAAGGGTAACCGGCCACCGCAAGCGGAACCTCTCTGATACCTGGCGACCTCATAGAGTATCAAGCTTTGCCATGTCAAGCGGAGCTCTGCAATGGTGGACCTTTAGTTCCCTAGCCCTTCGAACCAAAATGAACTCTACTGTGCAGGATCTCATCGCCAGAAAAGTAGCGGAGCAGAAGTAGCTTGAGCTACACGATCCAAAAGATGATGCAGAGGTCTCTCCCTCGTAAGTTACGACCACAATAGCGGCCACTCCCTTGGTTTAAGAGAGTTGGAAAAGTAAAGGCAGCTCTCTTTTGAAGCCAAAATGGCGGAGAACGAGGAAGTCAGTTCGGATTACCGAGAAGACAAAATGAACAGTCCTGTCATGTCTACGAGTGGCAGGACTCCACTGCGAGGTAGTGATTGCACCATCATACTTTCCTGGAGGTGGTAACAACATATCACTCATAGAAGTAGAAAGGCTGGTAGACCACTGTATTAGGGGAAGGCTGAAACTCATTTTAGGATGAGCCGCAAACGACCACAACGAGATGTGGGGCAGGACGCACACTAATAAGAGAGACGAGTACCTTTTAGAATACCTGATTAAAGAAAACCTAAATGTCTAAATCGTTGGGAATACATCATCCATTTGTCACTAAGTTCAGGCATGAGGTACTGGATATTGCAGTAGGTAGCGCTAACGTATGTAAACTGGTTAAAACGTGGAGAGTTTCTAAACCCTCAATGTCAGACCATGGGATTATAGAGTTTGAGCTGGATTGTGAGGATGAGGAAAACACCCTCAACCGAAACCCCAGGCAAACGCCGTGGACTATCTTTTTTCCAAACTAAAAGGTAACCTAGAGTAAGTGATAGTGCGTGGTAGCAACAAAGACTACACCGTACTATAACAAGATGTAGGAGAAATAAATGTATCAATCACCTCGCCATTTGAATCCAGCTACCCAATAAAACCCATGAAGGATGAAAAATTTGTTGTGGAACAAAAATTTGTCGACATTATGAGAAAAAGTACGTAGGCTTTTCATTAAAGCTAAGCAATACGGAAATTGGCTAGAATTCTCCGAGGTGCTCACCACCTACAACAAAGAAATCAGAAGGGCAAAAAGGAACCACTTGCTTTAATATATAAGAAATATAGAATACACTACGGTGGCAGCTAGATTGCACAAAACACCAGCGAAGGATAGAGTCGAAATACAGCCATTCTTAAGAGACCGGATGGGAACTATACGGGAGACTAATAGCAGAGAGCTCTCCTCTTACTAGAAACCCATTTTCCGGGATGTAGAGAATACAAATACAGCCTGAGCTTTATGCAACCACGGAGACCAAGTCGGACTGACTGGAGGAGCGCCGCGTCCATCTGAACGGAAAACCGAATCAGATGGGCTATCAGTACTCTCCAGCCATTTAAAGCCCCATGTGTGGACAGATCTCGCCTTTCTACAAAAGGGAAGGAGAAAATTAATGTCTATTAATCTAAATCTTCTAAAAGTCTGTAGAAATAGTTTAGCGCTCGGATACATACCGAAGCTATGGAGAAGGGTGGTAATCATATCAAAGGTGGGGAAGAAAGACACCACTCAACCGAAGTCATTTAGATGATGTAGATCCATTACTCGAACATTTTTCATATTAAAGACAATTTAGAAGGCAATTGACAATTATCTTAGGACAACAGCTGGTAGGTGCAACACTGCACAACTGTCAGCATGCATATAGAGCAGAAAAATTTAGAGAGACCGCCCTCTATCAGCTGACAAATGAAATAGAAGTAGCACTAGATACAAAGGAAATAGCGATATGTGCCTTCTTGAATATTGAAAGAGTCTTTGACAATACTTGGCACGAGGCTATCAAATCGGCTCTTGAAAAAAGGAATATCGACAGCATTACCTCAAAGTGGATAGGAGAAATACTGAGAACAAGAACGGGGAAGGCACAAGTGGAATACCATCAAGTACTCTACAACTCGAGGATGCCCGCAGGGAGGTGTGTTGTCACCACTGATGTGGAGCTTGGTTGTTGATGAATTACCATGTTTTAGAAAGTAATAATTATTGAGGCTTGGCTGAACAACTTAGACATTAAATGTCAAGGTTATGCCGGTGAAATAGTCATCATAGCCGGGGGGAAGTTTGAGTCAACAGTTTGTGAAATAGTACAGAGAGGCCTCAAAATAACTAATGGATGATGTCAAACAGTGGGACTGAAACTCATCCCTCGCAAAACCACGGTGAAACGGTATAGAAGGTACGGTGTACGGTGATATAAGGTATCTGGTTATAACATTAGCTAGCAAACTCCTATGGAACAGACACGCTGAAGAAATGATAGGAAAAGCCAAACGCGTAGTAATGTTCTGCAGAAATCTGGCAGGGAAATCGTGGGGTTTTAACCCCACAATCCTGCGATGGATGTACAACATGATAGTGAGACCTGCGTCCGACAGCATGAAGGTGAAACCCCCGAATCACTTACGGGGCAGTTGCATGGAGAAATAAAACCAAGCTGGTCCATATGAAGACAGGTAGATAAATGCAAAATGAATAAAATATTTCTAATTTGTCAAGGAAATAATTTTATAAATAGGCGGATGATCTTATAATATAATTTACGAAAATAAAAAATGTTATAGTGGAATACAATAGGCTGGGTCTATTTGTAAAGTTTTTGTGATTATGGATATATGCAAATACTCCACATATTTTGTTTAAATTTATGGAAATTATAAACAATTAGTACAAAAAATTATGTTTATAATGTGAATTTTAAATGCGTTTATTCTAATTTTGTTGTTTTTGTATATAATGTTTGTAAAACTTCAACAACCCAAAGGTTTTTATTTCTAATGATAATAATTAGTATCGACGTATAATAACAATTAAGGAAGAAAAGAACATTAATGAGAACAATTATAAGTAAGTTCACAATGACTAGTCGATAAGAGCGCAAGTTGATAAATTATTATTATATTTTAAGCTATTGTTTAAACTCCATTAGCTAGCTGTGTTTATTTACAAAGTTATAAAATATACAAATATCAATTATTGTGAAATAAAGAACTTTTTTGGAAACCTGGAAATTTTCAAATGAATATGGTTCTGAAATCATTTAATTTAATTTTATAATTTTAATTTTTGTTGATTTGCGATAGAAACACACATTTTCACTATCAATATGACTTCCTGAATTTAAAAACATTTTTAATTAACAATTTATTCCTCGATATTATTTATTAAACTCGTGTATAATTGAATCTTACAGCGTTCTAGGCAGAGGCAGCTGCATGCATGAATAATAATAATAATAATAAATTATGAAAAGAAAACAGTTTAAATGTAAATTATGGTAAAAAATGGTAATACCTGGTACAAAACGATTTAATAATATACTATTAAACACTTGATACATGCAGTTAACTAAATTGGCAAATAGAATTTAGACAAGTATAAATACTTGTTTACGCTAATAAAAAATAATAATCATTTTACCAAATGGCTGATTGATTAAAAACATGTTGCTGCAAAAACATTCTGCAACACGGTTTCGCTCTAACACGATAAAAAGCATTATTGAAACCATTGTATAACACGGTAACATGTAAAGAGTTTTCTCTAATACAATAAGCCACGAATGATTTATAGGTATTTTATATATAGGTTAATTTTACGTTAATTGAGTTAATGAAGAGAAAAGTTCAACCAATAATTGAAAGTCCATCTTATTATAATTAAATAAAACTCAAACTTGAAGATTCCAATTTGATTTTGAGCAATAGGAATTCAATTAGTTTTTAAATTGCAAATAAATTTATAATTATTTTTTGCGTTTGTTAATAGGTACTTCTTGGAATTTCATAAAAAAATATTTATTTTGCACAGAGAATTCGCGAAATAGAAAGAAAAAATATGCGATGATTCTGTAATTAGTATTGATATAGACAAACAAATAAATCGCACCAATCGAACCACTTGCTATCTTACATTTATTCAATTACAGAAACTTTTTAATTAATTATTTAATTCACTATTTACTGTCGGTATTACTGTCGGTAGCCAATTAATATTTGTTATGCATGCAGCAATAATTGGTTTAATTGCAAATTATGGTTTACAATTATTTATTAAAATAGTAATTTTGTTAATTGTGATGGACAACAGTAATCAAACCAAACTAGAAAGAGAAGACTTGACAGACTAAACTAGACCAACTATACTAGACAGACAAGACTAGACAAGAGTAGACAAGAGTGGACAAGAATGGACAAGACTGGACATGACTGTACATGACTGGACAAGCCTCGACGAGAATGAACAAGACTGGAGAAGATTAGACAAGACTGGACAAGACTCGACAAGATTTGACAAGACTGGAAAAGACTGAACCAGACTGGACAAGACTAGACAAGACTGAACAAGACTGAACAAGTCTGGTCTAGACTGAATCAGATTAGACTAGACGGGGCAAGACTGTTAAAGATTGGAAATAACTGGACAAGAATTGGCAATAATGGACAAGACTGGAAAAGTCTGGCCAAAACGAGCCAAGTCTGGTGAAGTCTAGTCAAAACTGGCCGAGACTGACCAAGGCTGGCTAAAACGGACCAAGACTGGACATGACTACACAAGGCTGGACAAGACTGGACAAGATTGTACATGACTGGACAAGAGATGGCAGGACAGGACGAGAATGACCACAACTGGCCGAGACTGGCGAAAACTGGCCAAGTAAGGTCTAGTCTAGCCAAAACTGGCCAAGTCTGGTCAAGGCTGGAAAAAACTGGCCAAGACTGTCCAAAACTGGCGCAGACAGGCCAAGTCTGGCTAAGACTGACCGAGGCTGGCCACGACGGACCAAGACTGGATTAGACTGGACCAGATTGGACAAGACTGGATACGACTGGCCACGACGGAACAAGACTGGACAAGACCGGAAAAGGGTGGACAACACTGGATAATACCAGACAAGAGTGGACAAGACTGGATAAGACTGGACAACACTGGAAAATACTGAACCAGACTAGACAAGATTGTACCTGACTGGATAATACTGGACAAAACTGTAAGAGAATAGACAGAACTGGAGAAGACTGCACAAGACAGTACAAGACTGGACAAGACGGGACAAGACTGTACAAGACTGGACAAAGCTGGACAAAGCTAAAATAGACTGGACAAGACAAGAATGGACAAGAATCGACAAGACTCGACAAGACTGGACAAGAATGGACAGACTGGACAAGAATGAACAGACTGGACAAGACTGTACATGACTGGAAAAGAATGGACAAGACTCGACAAGATGAACAAGACTGGACAAGATTGGACAAGACTAGACAAAACTCGACAAGATTGGACTTGAGTGAACAAAACTGGAGCAGACTGGACAAGACTGGACTAGAGTGGCCTAGACTGAACCAGATTGGACTACATGGGGCAAGACTGGGCAAGCCTGCAAAAGACTGGAAAGTACTGGTAAAGAATAGAAAAGTTTGGCCAAAACGGGCCAAGTCTGATGAAGTCTAACCAAAACTGGACAAGACTAGCCAAGGCTGGCCAAAGTATGGCCATTCTGGACAAGACTGGACAAGACTGGACAGGACTGGACAAGGCTGGCCAAGACTGAACAAGACTAGACAAGAATGGACAAGACTGGACAAGACTGGAGAAGTCTGGACAAGACTGCACAAGACTGGACAAGACCAGACAAGATTGGACAAGACTGGACAAGACTGGACAAGACTGAACAAGTCTGGACAAGACTGGATAAGACTGGACAAGACTAGATAAGACTGAACAAGACTGTACAAGACTGGACAAGATTGGACAAGGCTGGACTATACTGGACAAGTCTGTACAAGACTGGGCAAGACTGGAAAAAACTGGACAAGAGTGGACAAGACTGTACAATACTGGACAAGACTGGACAAGACTGGACAAGTCTGGACAAGACTGGACAAGACTGGACAACACTGAACAAGACTAGACAAGAATGGACAATACTGGACAAGACTGGACAAGACTGGACAAGACTGGATAAGACTGGACAAGACTGGACAAGACTGGACAAGACTGGACAAGACTGGACAGGACTGGACAAGACTGGACAAGACTGGACAAAACTGGACAAGACTGGACAAGACTAGACAAGACTAGACAAGACTGGACAGGATTAGCCAATACTTAAAAAGACTAGAGAGGACTAGACAGGACTAGACGTGATTGGACCAGTCTAGACGAAACTAGACGAGACTAGACGAGACAATATGAGACTAGACGAGACTAGACGTGAGCAAACGAGATCTAACGAGCCGACGAGACCGGAGGAGACCATACGAGACCAGACAAGACCAGACGTGACCAGACGAAACAAGACGAGACTAGTCGAGACCAGACGAAACCAGACGAGACCAGACAAGACCAGACAAGACCATACGAGACCAGACGAGAACAGATGAGACCAGACGAGACCAGACGAGACCTAACGAGACCGGACAAGACCAGACGAGAGCAGACGAGACTAGACGAGACCAGACGAGACCAGACGATACCAGACGAAACCAGACGAGACAAGTCGAGACCAGACGAGACCAGACGAGACCAGACGAAACCAGACGAGACGAGACGAGACGAAACGAGACCGGACGAGACAGTACGAGGCAAGACGATACCCGACCAGACTAGACGAGACTAGCTGTGACTATACGAGTCTAGACGAGACTAGACGAGACTAGTAATAATAATAATAATAATTTATGCACATAACCACATTTAATACATATTGTGGATGTGATAGTTACAATAGACACGTTAATACAGTAATACATTAATACAATAAATACAATAAAGACAAGGCTGGACAAGACTGGACAAGACTGGACAAGACTGAACAAGAATGGGCAAGACTGGACAAGACTGGCCAAGGCTGGACAAGACTGGAAAAGACTGGAAAGGACTGGACAAGACTGGACAATACTGGACAAGACTGAACAAGACTGGACAGGACTGGAGAAGACTGGACAAGACTGGACAAGACTGGACAAGACTGGAAAAGACTGGACAAGACTGGACAAGACTGGACAAGACTGGATAAGACTGGACAAGACTGGACAGGACTGGACAAAACTGGACAATACTGGACAAGACTGGACAAGACTGAACAAGACTGGACAGGACTGGACAAGAATGGACTAGACTGGACAAGACTGGACAAGACTGGACAAGACTGGACAAGACTGGACAAGACTGGACAATATTCGACAAGACTGGAAAAGACTGGACAAGACTGGACAAGACTGGACAAGACTGGACAAGACTGGACAAGACTGGACTAGACTGGACAAGACTGGACAAGACTGGACAAGACTGGACAAGACTGGACAAGACTGGACAAGACTGGACAAGACTGGACAAGACTGGACAAGACTGGACAAGACTGGACAAGACTGAACAAGACTGAACAAGACTGGACAAGACTGGACAAGACTGGACAATACTGGACAATACTGGACAAGCCTGGAGAAGAATGGACAAGACTGGACAGGACTGGACAAGACTGGACAAGACTGAACAAGACTGGACAAGCCTGGAGAAGAATGGACAAGACTGGACAAGACTGGACAGGACTGGACAAGACTGGACAAGACTGAACAAGACTGGACAAGACTGGACAATACTGGACAATACTGGACAATACTGGACAAGACTCAACAAAACTGCACAAGACTGGACAAGACTGAACAAGACTGGACAAGACTGGACAAGCCTAGACAAGTCTAGACTAGATAGACAAAACTAGATACGACTACACAAGACGAATAAGACGATACAGACAAGACTAGACAGACAAGACTCTCTCGCCGAAATGTAATATTTGAAAACTAGTTTTTTCTCTTTTATAAAATAATGACCTATTTGGTAACTTTTAATAAACTAATTCAATTTTATGTAGTCTATTTGTACTAACAGTAAAATTACAAATAAGCATACTCGTCAAAGTACGGACTACCTAGTTTATTAACTGAATTACAGACAAATGTTATTAATATTCTAAATAAAAGCAGGTGCTTTTTAGTATGAATGTATTAAAAAAGTAAGTAAATTATAAAATGGTAATAAGAACTCGGCAAACGGATTTAATAACGTATTATTATACACTAAACATATACAGTTTACTAAATTAGCAAATAGACTGTAGATAGTAACAATAAAAAAAACCGAACGTGTATGCTAAATATCAATTATATAGTATTTTATTAAAGTATCCACATCCTTCTAGTCTAGGTCAACGTTGTTTGCATTCTCAAGTAATAAGCTTTATAAATATTAAATTATACGTTAATAAATGCGTAGATAAATTTAATCGAAACGCAAAACGACCGGCTCGAACGGTTATTCGTTTTCGAATGATCCCGACCGGATTATTTATAGTTTTCTTGCTAAATATTGCCATTATGTTTTATTTGATACTGTTTATTTTACGTGTCTTTAGTTGAGTGGTATTTGGTTTAGATAGTTGTTACTAAGATGATAGCAATTTATTTCATTTTAATCATTTGTATTTCATCATATTATATTTCTTGCATTCAAATCTGTAGCCTTTTGTTTCTTAGAAATATTTAGGCAGTGTATCTATTTCGTTGAAATTCTTGCAATAAATTCATTAAACGTACATAAATTAAATCTAATAGATTTTAAACAAAATATGATAATTAAATATATTGTTGACAAGCTAATTTTATTATTTGATTCCAACTTGTCTAATCTTGAAATTACTGACAGAGAGTAAATTTTTTACCAGTAATTTAAACTAGTTAAAATAATAATAGAAATAGAACTAGACATATTGCATCTTACAATTTTAAACTAGGTTGTCACAGTTGAACTTAATCTGTTAATTTTAATCTACCTGAATTACTGATTAAATTAAAGCTACATAATATCAATACAAGTAATGTTCTTTATTTGCTGTATTTAAAATGGCGATTACAGAGATACTGTGTCAAAATCAGGTTGTTTTGTATGTTTTCTAGACATAGCTTCCATGGATTAATAAATATAATGCAGTTTATATACTCAATATAGCAAACTAGGTTATAAACAAACAACATTCAATAGCTTGTTTAATTTTGGAGAAACTATACTTGTTAACTAAACCAACTAGTTCTAATATTCCATCATTCCATCTTGACCAATTTTGAAATTACAAACAGACTAATTTTTTTCGACTAATTTTTACCAACTAATTTAATAACTGATTTACCTACAATTAGACACTATATAGACTAATTTAAATAGTAAACGGACTTGCCTGTTTGTTTAAGATGTAGTTTGTCTAATGTACTATTGTTATCCATTTAGATTTGTCTTTTTATTTCTCATTTGTTTGTAATTTGAACGTATTTAACAAACTAAAATCACAATTCAAAAACTAGATTAGTTAAAGTGGTTTCGATTAAGCACGTGAAGTTTTATTTGCAAATTTAGAGAATTTTTTCAAATAATAAATTTTAACAAATTATAAATTCTCACGATATAATCTGCGTGTTATTTCAAGATAAGACCAATTTGAGTAACAAACATTATTTGAATTAATTTCTAAACAATGAATTAGATATTATAAAATGTTATGTAAATTATTTTACAAAATCATTTAAAAATAAATTAAATACAATATTTTTAATCCAGTTTCTCTATTTATAGAGCTACAACAGTTGAAATTGTCTAGTTTTAACATTTCATCACAACTTGTCATAATAGTACAGTCATATTATATTTCACCTCGGAATGTGAGATAATAAGCTGGAAACTTCATTTTTTCGTTCATTTTGGCGTTCTCAAAATTACCTTAAAAGTCTCATAAAATCTCTTGTCTGCGTCGTAAGTTAATCAAGTTTAAAGGTCACAAAAATCGTTTTTTCGTGATTATCTAGGTTTCTGTAGCTCCAATTATATTGACATTTGTTATAAAAATTGCAGAAAATTAAATTTGCGATAAAGTTTCAAGTATTTTCATGCGCCCAACCCTTTTTGAGACAGATCGGCGAGCGCGCAGCCCTCAGCTGTAATGCATAAACATATATACTGTAATGCAAGATCAAACGTGAATCCTTGTGAACAATACCTTGTATAAAGTTATTAAATCATTAAAGTATCACTAATAATGAATAGTTTGTATTGTAATTATTTTTATTACTTGTTAGTTAAAATATTCTATTTAATAACTAACTATACCGAGATTCACTGTTCACGGTTGCATTACAGTATGTATGGCTGAGCTTCGCGCGCTTCCCGCTCTGTATATTAAAAACGGTTGAGCGCATGAAAAAATGCTAGGAAAAAAATTTGTCGCAAATTTTATGCTCTACAATTTTTCTCAACAGATGCCAACATTATTAAAGCTATAGAAATCGCGAAAAAACGATGTTTGTGACCTTTGACCTTGAATAACTTACGACGCAGACACCAGATTTGATGAGACTTTTGATGCAACTTTTTGAACGCCAAAATGAGGCTGTATAAGAGTTTCCAGCTTATTATCTTTCATTCCGAGGTTGACCCTTTTTTTCTTAAGTACAATCATAATTCAAGATTTAGGTTTGGTTTGAATTATTTAGTTGAAGTTACTTTGATCAAGCTTGTCTAGTTTTTATTGAAAATTTGTATAATTTTCCCAAATAATCCATTATAGTAAATTTTGAATTAGGACATTATAATTTGTTGTTGTTATACCAAGACAAATTTTAGTAAAAATGTTGAACTTAGTCATAATTACAATGTTGTATCACTTACAATGTTGTAATAGCTAAGAAATGTCATACATAGAATTGTGTGTAAATTTGCTTTGCCTAAATTGATATCGTCAATTAGAAATAAACTAAATCCATTATTGTAGACTAGTTTGTCTGTTCTAGTCTAGAGTTACAGACAGATGCCCTTGATAACTAGGAAACTAATTTTTACATTACATTACATTATTATCCAAAATTGTTTAAATTGAAAATTACAAACTGGCAAATTTATTTCAACTATTGTGAACTAGTTAAATTAATAACTCAGTTACAGATAGACAAAATAAATCTTATATTCCAAAACAGGTTTCTCTAATTTAGAAGCTTCAGTCAGATGAACTTAATGTGATAATGTAAAACTAACTATGATCAAATTAGCTAGACAAACTAAACCTTTTTTCGTAATCTTCTTCGTCTAAAATGGTTATAACATACACTTAAAAATCACACTGCATAGCTTGTTATGGAGACAAACTTTCCTCAAATTAGTTTATTTTACCTCTGCCTAATCCTTCCTTGCTAAACGTTGCAATCGAAGATCTGGCGGCCCCCTCCTCGACAAGGTGCAACTGAGTCAGATCCAGCAGCAGTTCCATTGCTGCTGTCGGGCATGACCCAATCGCACCCGTGATGCATACACCCGCCAGTCATTGAATCTTCTCAAGCTGCTTTCTCATAGAGACCAGTTTGGTTCTAATTCCCCCCGCAACTGCCCCGTCAGCGATCGCAGATCTCACTATCATGGTGTACATTCATCGCAGGATTATAGGGTTACAACCCGACGTTTTTCCTGCCTGATTTCTGCACATTTCATCATTAGAGCGCGTTTTCTTATAGCGCGTTGGCTTTTCTTATCACTTCTTCAGCATGCTTATTTAATAGGAGTTTGCTATCTAGTGTTACCCAGATACCTTATCCCCTCTTTGTATCCTACTGCCCTCTCATCTAACAGTAAGGGCAGTAGGCAGTTTAGTCTTCCCTTTCTAGTAAATGGTATAACCGTGGTTTTGCTTGGGTTGAGTTTCAGTCCAACTGTTTGACACCATCCACCAGTTACTTTGAAGTGTCCTGTACGATTTCACAGAGAGTTTCCTCAAATTTCCCTCTGGCTATGATGACCATGTCATCGGCGTAAGAGAGTATCAAGCCTTGCTATGTCAAGCGGGGCTCTGAGATGGCGGAACTTTACTTACCTAGATATTTGTGGTATTCATATGAGAAGAAACACTATAATGAACCCTAGTATGCGGGATCTCACCGCCAGATAATAAGTGAACCAGATGGAGCGTGTGCTCCACGATCCAAAAGAATGGAAGGATGAAGAGGTAGTATCGGCAGCTACAGCGGTCTCTCCCTCAGAAGTTACGACCTCAATAGCGGCCACTTCCTGGCAACGGTCACTCCCATAGACAATGGTCACTCCCATGTTGAAGCCACAATGGCCGAGAACGAGGAACTCAGCTCGGATTACAGAGAAGACGACCTACACCTTACTGTCGTAGACATGAGCATTTCTGTCAAGTTTTCTGAGGTAGAGGAAGACGTCGTTCTTGTCTCCTGCCACAAACAAAAATGACCAGCAAACGCACAAAAATATCCCAAGTAAACATTCACCATGCCAAAGCAGCTTCGGCTGTGATGGCTAGAACGTTTACTAAACAACACTTATGGCTAGCCCTGGAGAAATGAAGTAATGACCACGGCATTTGAATCCAGCTGCGCGGTAAAACCCGTGAAGGAGCACAAGGATGAAAAATGGTGGAACAAAAATTTGTCTACATTAAGAGCAACAGTACGTAGGCTTTTCAATAAAACTAAGCAATACGGAAATTGGCTAAAATACCCCGAGTTGCTCACCACCTACAACAAAGTGATCAGAAGGGCAAAAAGGAACAACTTTAGGACTTTCTCTGAAGATATAGAATCCACCCCAATGGCAGCAAGATTGAACAAAGCACTGGCGAAGAATAGAGTGGAAATGACAGCCACTCTTAAGAGACCGGATGGGAGCCATACGGAAGACGAAAAGCAGAGACCTCTCATCCTACTAGAAACCCATTTTCCGGGATGTAGAAAATACAAAGGGACCGAGGGCGTTATGCAACCACGGAGACTAAGTCGGGCTAACTGGAGGAGGGCCGCGTCCATCTGTACGGAAAACCGAATCAGATGAGCTATCAGAAATTTCCAGCCATTCAACACCATAGGTGTGGGCAGATTAATTCCCGCCTTCCTACAAAAAGCAGGGAGAGAATTAATTCCGTATCTTATAAAAATCTTTAGAGGTGGTTTAGCGCTCGGATACATACCGGAACTATGGAGAAGGGCTAAAGTGGTATTCATACCAAAGGTGGGGAAGAAAGACACCACTCAACCAAAGTCATTTAGATTTCATGCCAATGACAATGGAGAATGTAATTGACAATTACCTTAGGACAGCGGTGCTGGTAGGTGCACCACTACACAATTTTCAGCATGCATACAGAGCAGCCCTCGGGTTCTTTGTATTTTCTACCTATCCTATCTTTTATTTTCTACCTGTCCTATAGTCTCTGAAGAGTGGATGTCATTTCCACTCTATCCTTCGCTAGTGCTTTGTGCAATCTAGCTGTCACCGGGATAGATTCTAGATTTCCACAGAAGGTCCTAAAGTTGTTGCTTCTTGCCCAAAGAGACCAGAACTCTTTGTTGTAGATGGTGAGCACTTCGGAGTATTCCAGCCAATTTTCGCTTTGCCAGCTTTATTGAAAAACCTACATACTTTTGCTTTTAATCTAGACACATTTTTGTTCCTTCATTTTGCATCCTTATGCTCCTTCACGGTTCTTACCGGGCAGCTGATTTGAAATGCCGTGGTAACTGCTACATTTATTTCTCCTATAGCTTGCTCAGCACAGAGTTATCTAGACAAACTAATTTTGATATTTCTTCCCAACTTGAATGATTTTTAGAATATACTAATCTAGGAAGACGCTGTCCCTGAACTAAAAAAGGACGATGATAAGAAAATTAAGAAAAATTGACCAAAAATGCGGTTTACGTCTTGATTTTTTGCCGGTGAATTGAACAAAAAAATAGGTTTTTTTAGACGAGCTTTTTTAGAGTGGCTGTAGGTGCGTTTAAAATATTTTACTTTTTCTTCAAAAACTCCGTGCGCGTCGAAACAGGAAATTGTCATTTTCTGTTGTAAAACTGAACTGGCCTTCGACCCCTGTTTGTTTGTCTCTCGCAAGTTCCGCACTGTGTCCTCCAGGTAAAAAATATCAGGAAATCATTTCTAGTATCTTTGAGGAGCAATTTTGGTCAAGTGTAAGCGAAAAAAAAAAACGATTTTCCAACATATCTTTGGACGCTGTTCTCTTGATTGAAGAGCACCGCGTCTCCAAACCGGTTCGTTCGATGCGAGATGTTTAGCTGCAATGGGCGGTGGAATAATATGGGACATGTGGCATCCTATTCTCGCGGAAAAAAGCGTTTTTTTCACTTAATTTGCCGGGATCCCTCTCCTAGTATGACCAAGAGTCGGAACTGGACTGGACCGACACCAATCGATTCGGCATAGTGCCTTTTAGTTTGCTTTGAAACTTAACTGCGATTGCGTGCCGGATGGCGCCGGAACGCCGAAAAAAACCATGTCTTGCAGACGTCCGCGAGAATCCTCTGGGATTCTCTAAATTCAAAAGCAGGGCGTCGGGGTAGCGATGGAGACGACGCACTGGTCCATCGTATCTGGGGGTCGCGACGTCCGTCCAAACTCTAAACTAATTTCTCAAAATTGAGCAAATTGAACCTTCAATATTCGGTCAAATGTTTTAGAATTGTATTGCTCTTTTCAGGGATTATAGCCCCACGTGTCTACTTTCGAACGACTCCTCTCTGATTTCAACAGTATAGCATTTGAATTTCTCAAATCCATCATAGGATTCGCACTCCAGGTCAAAAAGACTACGACGATTGCTTGCCGCTGAATCGCCAATTTACACTTACAGCTGATCATTTTGACTCTATTCGCGCTCAGGTTATGTGCAAATGTCGTTGTTGAAGTTTATCCGTTTATGATTATTCGTTTTCTTATGAGATAAAATTAAAAAATAATAATTTAAATCAAAATTTTGATTTTTCGCTCATTGTTAGGTTGAAATTCAAATCGAATTCAAAGAGATTTCGGCGACTCTGGCTCTTGAGTAGCAACACCAAAATAAATGCATTGACATAGCAACGTCAAAATTCACAATTTTTCACAAATTTCTACAAGAAAACGAAGATTTTGCACTTTTCTTTTAGCAGATTCTTAAAATTCAGACCATTTTACATCAGAAACAGTTGCTTCCGTTCACATTTGAAATCAAAAATTTATTTCATAAACCGAAATATTTATTATATTAGAGTTTTTTTTAAGAATAATAGGATCTTTTAAATTGAATTTAGATTCCAGCGGTACAACACGCGTCTTCCTCGGATATATAGCAACAGAGTTAATGGCGAAAAACTATCAGTTTTTCCATTTCACTGCGTAAGGGAAAGCCATTTCAATATATATCTGCATTTTCCATTCAAATTCGAATACAACTGATCGATTAAAAAAGTTCTATTAAAATATGTTGCATGAATTTTCTGCGGCTGACGGTCCAGAAGTGGCCGACGTTTGAAATCTCCATCCAACTGTTTGGGATTTTTTGAAACACTTGATTTTCAATTATTTGCGTTTTTCATTTTCCTACATTTCTAAGAAATTCTTCTAGCATGAATCAATAGAGTAAACTTTCCTCTATCAGCGGAGCAAATTTTATCATACCATTGCAAACCGTTTTACCCGGAATTTTGTTTAAATGCAATACATTTGCCCGGATTCCGGATGGCTAGCAACGGTTGCTCAATCAACTGCGCCCCACAGAAGTTTCCTTAAATTTTACATGGTAAATGGTGTCCGGGAAAATTATTTATTTCTCGGATTTGTTAAAGTTGGAAAATTCTACATTAGAAACAATTGAATATTCTTGCAATTTCACACTTTTACCAAGTATTCGTAAGCTCGGCCATATTTGATTATAGTTTTTACCGATTTTATAAAAGAAAACTATTGTTTTACTAATTTCTGATTGGAGATTATTGAAATTCGGCTAATTTTACTGTCATCTGGTAAGTGAATATCCATTTTCCAACCGGTGAGAATTACGAGTTTTTTACAAGAATAGTTAAAAATTACACATTTAATAATTTTGAATCTAAAGGTATATTCCGCGTCTTCCTAGCGTATAACAAAAGAGTTATTGTTGAAAAACGGCCAGTTCTACCACTTGACGGCTGAAGGAACAGCCATCTCGAAATGTATCTGGATTTTGTTTTTAAAATCGAATAGTGCTCAATGAGGCCTATTGAAATGTGCTGCATGAACTTTTGTGTCGTCTAGTTTTCTGCATCATATTCGAAAAATCATATGCCTCATTTCCTTGAGGTTGCAAGAAATAATTAAAAAAGACCTATAGAGCGCACTATAGCAGCACCTATAGAGCGCAACAAACGTATTAATTTCTTCGCTCCGCTATTGTTTGGTCATGTACTTTTTTTTTCGTTCAACTCCGAATTCATTCTCCATTTAAACATATGTAAAATGTAAAACCAAATTCAAAGAAAGGGCTATTGAAAAAAATATCCCTTTTCACATTTTTCACATTTGTGACAAAACAAAAAGACTCTATAAAATTTTCAAAGAATACTTATTTGTAGATACCAGAATTCCACATACGGTGCACCAATTCCCTATTTTCTGTTTCGAGACTCTGCAGAGATATACCAAAATACTCCAAAACTAAAATTATTTCCCGCGTCCTCCCCGATGGCAGTGTAACGTTGAATTTTCGTCCGAGTGTACTTTTTATGGGTATCCATGTACAGTAAAAATTTCGTTGGAATCCTTTGAGGTTTAATGCATTTTCTCGCCATTTTTGAGTATTTTTATATTTCCGCGTTCGGTTTTGGATAAAATTTGTGATGACAGGTTTGGTTTCCTTAAAAAATAGCCTTTATGAGTTCCACCTCACGTATAACAATAAAATTATACACATTTCTATACAACGCATCGTTCTATGAAATCACTTTGTCATTTTTGCAAAATATTTTATCTGGCGGCGGCCGTCCCCTCTTAAAGCCAAACCGGAAGAGAAAACAATAATTTCAAATATCTATAGGTTGATAACTGTAACAGATTTTTATATTAAGATTCCTTCAGTTCAGTTCTATAGAGTTTTTTCTATAGAAATTGATATTTTGACATCTTCGCGACTCTGGCCTCAGACTTCTGCCCTCAAATTCATACCATTACAGAGAGTAATAAATTTAATTAACGATAGTTTGAACTGAAAAATTTACTATGTTTTTACAACTAATTACATGCAATTAGTGCTAAAAATATAGTTAATTTTTTAATTCAGATTAAGTATAGATACTATGTAGTAACAGTCGCATACCATATTTTTTATCAAATGACTATAGCTTGAAAAGTATAAGTGTATTAATTAAAAATCTTTCAGTTCTATATAGATTATATTATTTCTATTTTCGTTTTGGTATCTTTGACGCCGATAGAATTGCCGCAGAATTTAATTAAAAACTTTATAATGAAATTCTTCAAAGCTTTTTCTGATTCCTACCAAACTTGCAATAAGACTGCTCGATAAAGCAGATTTTTTTCTAAAATGTGTGCAATTTTTATCCTTCCAGATCAAAACTTGGGGTCGCGTGACCTCTCGATCCATAAAAAAATAAAGTAGCAGGAGGTGTTGTTAAACCTACGTTAGCTTAGAACACCTCGATCGAAAATAAGCTAAAGTGGCAAAGTCTGTTAGCCTGTTAACTTAGGTTGGGTTGCATACCGCAAAGCGGCAGAAAAATTAAGACAAATTACAAGCGGTAGCGCGACCCAAGAGATCAACAATAAGATAAAGCTGTAAAGCTGAATGTTGGTTTAACCTAGGTTAGGCTATTAGGTTACTTGTCGCAAAGCGCCATGTAAATCCAGACCACATACGCACTAGGGTGGAGCGTAATATTTTTTTTGGGTTGTGAGTGATCTAATAGTGAAAAATGGGTGCCTTTTAGACTCAAATTAATCCATGCAAAATATTATTTGATTTGAATTATATTAATAGCCTCCGCAACGTCATTGAATTTTTCAAGAAATTTGGTTTTTAGATTAATTGAAATTTTAATGAACAGACGTATTTTATTTACAGAAATTATTATAACTACAGTTTATTTTCCATACAAAACCAAAAAATGCTGTAAAAAATGATCTTTAGTTAATAATAAGGGGTGTCAGAGAGCGCAGGAGGGGAAAATTTGAACACTTGTCGCGTCGTCAGTGGACTATTGGTTTTGGCTTGAATTAGTTATTAAATGTCCTATTTTTGGTGATATTTGTGAGATAAAAGACAATGTTCTACCTACTTTGGAAGATGTAATAAAATACTATGAATGGACAAGACATGAACTAAAGTTGCAATAGGAACTGCAAAAGAGCCCAGATTTTCAGAAATAGCAGATATAGTGACATCCAGAATTGAAAATATATGGCAAACTGCATCTATTTCGATAGTAACACCAACAAGGGTCGTACAGATGTTAAAAACATACCATTTAAAATGCAAAAACCTACTCCAGTCTGTCAAAAGGCTCTATCCGGAAAAGTTAGAAAGTTTTCGACAAAGTAGTAAGGTACTTTTTGATATTGTAAAGATTTCCTTCAATGTATCTGTCGCAAGGATAAAAAGGTTCCCAAACAAGAACATACATTTTTAATTAATCAAAGAACCTCTCGAAGTATGATAATAGGTGGAATCGACGTAAGTGTTACGAAGAAGTTGCCAAAGAGCCGTAAATACTTCGTTATCTGTTATAGAATTTAGTACTTCTCCAGTATCGTCAGCGTCTGAAAGTCGTAGTAGCTCAGATAATTCCACAAACACCATAAACAAAAGCTTTCCGAAAAAAAAGTATGCGTAGATTTTCCGTAACTTTATCGAAGACCTGCGAAAGGTATGTTGTATCAGATAGAGCAGCTGCAGCGATTGCGTCGTCTATAGTGCCGCCTATGCTTCAAATGCTTCAACATATATTGATTTAATAGATTGGTAAGAAATATTAAGTGAACCACCGGTTATGAAAAACTTGCCTGACCAAGAAATTCAGTCTATCGTTTAATCAGGTGGCGAGAGTGAAGTGTTGTTTGCCAATTCCATATTCCATAAAATTGACGACGAAGGCTGCCACTTCTCAATGCATAAAAAAGTCACGATTCGGTGCAATAAGAGCCAAATTGGAATCACGAAACGTAATGCCTAAATTTGAGACTATAAGAGATTTTCGAGAAAATTAATGGTTTTTTTTTTAATAATATTTTTATTCAAAAAATGTTGTATTTTTGATTAAAGGTGATTAATATATATCTGAATTATATATTGCGTATCATTTATCACCCAATTATCATTAAATTAAGCTTAATATTTGGCAATAACTGTACTAGACTTTTATCCTTAAATTTAATTTTTTGAGGTCAGTGCGGAGGCAGAAGATATTCATCAAATTAATTCAAAAATTATATTTATTTTAACTTTAATATAATGCACCAACCCCCCCCCCCCCCCCCCCTATTACAACTTTAAATCTCGAAAAAAATATTTTTGCATACATCCGTGCTCCACCCTCTAATACGCACCCTCGAAGTCAAACCGGAACTGATAGATTCAACTAGCAACATCTTGAAAACTGTAATAGATATAATAAAAACTCTTTCAGATCTAATAAGATCATAGATATTTCTATTGAAGCAATTTGACCATCTTGTAAGTTTCATGATGACATTGAATTTTTTAAATAAAGAAATACATGAAAATCAAGTCAAAGTTTAGTAACATAATTTTGCTAAGTGTTGCTAATTGTCTAAAAGCAAACTTACTATATTTGGAGGAGTGATATTGGAAATCAAGAGTTGCCACCCTTCATAAAAGGAGGTTACTATATATGATGAAGTGACGTTAGTAGCTAAGGCTTATAACTTTGACGAAAAAAAGTCTTAACGACTGACTTTTCTGACTAGGTTATGTTATCTGTCAAACTGACAACAACAACGTAACTTCCACAAATACTTGGTGAATGGTTGGTAAGAGACTGAAAGCGCCACAATTGTCAAAATTCATTATACAATTTTAACCTCTTCCAATATATATTCCACCTTTACCAGCTATTCCATTCTTTTCAACTCTTCCATCCACAATAACAATTCCATTAATCAAAAAATCGATCCATATTTACTAGTCAATTACTAACAGGAGAATTTGGTTCGACTACTTTAAACAATCTAAATTACACTAAGGAGTTTTGAGGTTAAGCTGAATAGCATAAGCCCAACCTCAATCGTGTATGTTTTTTAATATAGTCCAAATTATTATTATTATTATTAAAAGGAGCAGCTGGACCTAGAGGAGAAGGAACAAAGTTACAAAAATCAAATACTAGAAATAGTTTTTTAAACCTTAGAAAGATTAGTCTATATATTTCAGATTTATTTTGTCAAATTTGTTCAGATGTTATTTAGTTACCTATCTAGAATATTTAAAATTACTAGCTATCATTCGTCTGAAATTTAAAATTTTTATAAAGTAGACCTAAAGTTTAACATTTACATTTAGTTTATTTGGACAGTTTGTCGTTTCGAGCCAGTTCGTGAAGTCTGGTTTGCAAATTTAAATAATTATTAACAAAAAATAAATTTTAGCAAATTATAATTTATTACAAAATATCTGTCTGTTATTTCAAAACTGTCTAAACCTGACCAATGGACATTATTGAAACTTTTCTAAAACAGATCGAGTTATTAGAAAACAATTTTTTTCACACACAAATTCGAGATATCCCAAAAAATGTATAGGTACATACTTTGAAATTTAGTAAACCATTTAAAATCATCTTCGCATATAGTAAACTCAGTGATTGCTTTTAATTTAAGAAAGTTATTTTCGAATTTACACATGTTTGCTAACGTTATAAAGTTTGGTAACAATGCCGATGGAAGAACTTTTGAACTATTTATCTAGACTTTACTATATCTAGACTCATTTAAACTATTACTACCCCAAAACTATTTGGGATGTATCTAAAGACTTTCAAGAAAGTGTCAAATTTCAAAAATCTGGAGCTTGGTTTACAGAATTATTAAAATCCTATGAAGAATTATCGAAATATCAAACAAAAGTCGCCTTTATGGATTTTGATATTTTGATACCAAATATTATTTTTGGTATTCTAAATAAAAAGCGTGCTAGTTATTCTATATCGAATAGAGAAACGGTCGAATACTCCGAAATATATTTAAAACGATTATTTTATATCACATAATAAAATAAACACTAACAACGTTTTCGACTTTTCATTTTCACCTCTTCCTGATTCCATAAATATATTACGATAAAATTGTCTCCAAATTTATTTTAGCGTTTTCTGTGTTTTTCAAATATAAATCGCTGAAAAGAAATTTTTGCCCAAAAAAAGCGAAATGAATTGACGTATATATAATTCGTTATTATCAGTTGATATTAGCCTGAAATGCTTAAAATTTACCCTCAGATTGTAAAAATTGTTCAGGAAACTTAGGAATCATGTCACAAAAAACAATTCCCTTTACTCAAATATGTTTAAACAAAACTTGCACATTACGCAAAACTTTAGTATTCGAACTAAAAAAAATTATTAGAATCAATGTGCATAAACAAGTTTTGCAAGAATCATAATCAATTCTGTTTAAACAAAATTACGATTATATAAACTTTATTATTATTACAAAATAATCCATTAAGAAATCGTAATATTCAATTAAAATTCACGAACAATTTAAAATATCTGTAAATCGTGTAAAATTTATGTAGGTTCCGTGAATGAGAGAGGGAACAAAGTGTAAATGGGGATTTGATGGAGGTCGTTAGGGAGATGAATTTCCATCGGATTCCTTTTCAGATCCGAATCTGTTTTGTAGAAGGAGCAAACACAGATTGACCGATAACACCAGGAAAGAACAAAAAAATGGTTTATTTATTTCCACGCTCATAATTCACCAACCCCCCGACACAAAATTTCCATAATAATTTCTTTGGGACTGTATTATGTTAATTACTTAAAAACCACCTTACCTGCTTTCTCCAAATTTTATTAAAATGGAAACCAATATTTATAATATTTTGTTTACCTCTCAAGATCACTCTTTTGTAGATGTAAAATTAGAAAAACTGGACTAAAAATGTTAGATTCAATTTATTTCTATTTTATTGTGTGAACATTACTATTGAATAATTTTTGTACAAGCTGTGTATAATTTTTAAGCGTTTTAGACTGTTCTCAACTAATATAGAGAATTGCAAAAAGTAATTTAGCCTTTTGAAAAAATTTAAGGTTTTTTTTGGAATCTTTTTGACAATAACATTTTTTGTTGAAGTAGTTAGAAACAAATTCGTCTGTAAACAATTACAAAATTATAGAAATTGGGAAGGAATATTAGAAGTAGTCTGTCTAGCTATCTGTCAGTAGCGCTTAAATTAGGCAAACTGGACTAATATTATATTTAGTTTATTTATAATTAATTTTGTTACCCAATTTAGATAAAATTAAAAAAAAAATAATACACATAAGAAAATATAAAATTTAATAAGATTCTGTATGATAAGATTCTGTATGTTAGTCAAGTTTGTCTAATCAAATTGAAATTCAATCAAAGATTGTTTAAATTTGCAAATAAAATTAAGTGTAATAAAACGACTTCACACCGTTCAAACAAAATAAGTCTACAATACTTTATGAATCAGTGGATTTGTATTAATTTATGAATTACTAGATAGATAACTAAACAAATTAGAGACACTAGACGAACTAAATTTTAAATATACAGTATAGTTCAGGTCTGGGCAAATAGGCCCCCCGGGCCGCATGCGGCCCCTGTCAACATTTTAGACGACACACGACATTTTATAATTTACTTTAATCAAAAAAGTATATACGTATAATATAAACAAGTTAGTTTATAAAAAAAAGATTGGTTTCGTGATCGGGTCGTGCCAAAATATTACTTCATTAAAAAAGTATTTACAAATCTATCTCTACATAGTACCCACAATGAATGATCTTAATTCATATTCCAACATAAAAGTAGCTAAAAAAATGCCGAAAGCATGTCCATGACATGCTTATTATGTTTATCAAACCTGATGCTTACTCATTTCTACCAGCCACTACCTTCTAATCTTCTTCTTTAGTCATTAGGTCCATCCTTGTACATATGCATTTCTCAATTGTTTTCTTCTTTCCCTATTCTGTGCTATTTGGAACCATGCGAGTCCGGCTGTTCCTATGAGGTCATCATAGTATCTCATAAGTGGTCTACCTGTAGGATCCTGTCCCATCCTATCCTATCAATTCTTGAACTTTATCACCTGTTTTATCACTTCATTTGAGGATTGCAATTTTCTCTCCAATATTGATGACTTGAGTTATGAAGATCTTTGAGAGAACTCTTGATCATCGACTACGTGACATTGCCAACATTAACATCAATCAGTGTGGATTTGTCAATAGAGTTGGAACTACTGCCGCCTTATCTGCAGCACGATTATTCGTGGAGAAGCATCTTGAGAAAATGAAACCACTGCATATTGCCTTCCTCGATCTCGAAAAGGCCATTGATCGTGTACCTTATAAGTTAATTTGGTATGCGCTCCAAGATGCTATACACAAACTGTTGGCTGTTGGCACCTCAGATAACTTTCCTGGAAATGTCGAAGTCCACCAAGGTTTAGCACTATCAACAGCACTCTTTGTTCTTGTCATGGACACCATCACTCGTGATCTAGAACAAAATGTCCCGTGGACCCTTCTGTATGCGGATGATAATGGTTGCAGATGTCTCCCGCGAGAAACTCCAACGTCAAGTTGAAGACTGGAATAACCAACTCTACCAGTATGTTCTTCATCTAAATGTAAAAAAGACGGAATATCTGGGGCTAAATCCAAGTAACGGTACCATTCAAGTCGGTGAAGAAAATCTACTTTAGACCAACTTCTCTAGATACCTTGGGTCTCGTCTACAGAGCGATGGCAGCTTCAGTGATGAAGTAAGAGCCAGAGTAAATGCAACCTGGATGCGGTGGAAGGAGGTTGCGGGTGTACCATGCGACAACAAAATGCTACTTTACTTTAAATCCAAGATATATTGGCTTAGTGATACGGCCTGTTGCGCTATATGGAATCGAATGTCGACCATCTGTCAAAATTTTGGAACGTCATATACATGCCATGGAAATGAGAATGCTTTATTGGGGAATGGGCATCTCCATTACTGATCATGTCAGAAACGACACAATTCGAAAGCAAATGGGTGTCGCTCCAATTGTGAACAAAATGAGAAAGAAACGACTCCGATGGTATGGGCATGCACTGCGAGCAGCTCCTGGTACTGTTGTCAACTCTGCCCTAAATTTTGAGATGGCAGGATACGATAAATAGTGACCTAAAGATCGTGGGCCTAAAACCAAATGACGCACAAAACCGTGCAAAATGGCGGTCATTGACCAAGAAAGCGGACCCTGCACCAGCGAAACAACGCTAAGAAGTAGAAGATTTATGACTTTAGCTGTTGAATGAAATGAATTGTTTCACCTTTCTGACTTCCTGTTTTCCTACAATTATTGATTCCTCTGTTCCTCTATACACTCTCTGGATTTTTAAAAAGTTCATTTTCAGCCCTATTTTTTTAGATTCTCTTTGTTGGTCTACAATTATTGTTGCTAGATTTTCTCTACTGTGTGTCAAGATAATAATATGGTAGGAATATCTTATATTGGTTAGTCGAGTTCCATTGATGTTTATAAATTTGTCGTTCTAGTCAGTTTTCTTAAAAAGTTTTTCTAATGCTAAAGTGAAGAGTTTTGGAGATAATGAGTCACCTTGATGATCTTCTCTTTCAAGTTGGACAGGTTTAGTTTTTTCCTGGAAAATATAAGTTGCGGTTGCTTCTTTGTTGCATTCTTTTTTGGTATTCGTTATTCAACTTTTTCTCTAATCTGTAGGTGATTATTTTGTCAGTTTTTGTATACATATTATTATTTCACAAGAGTAAGAAAGGGCAAACCACGGAAAAGAGTACAAAACCTGCATGATCTTAAAAATCTTGTGAGTGAGGCCCTAGAAGAAGAACTAAGAAATGTAGAATGCCCAGAACCAGGTATAAACAGCATGGAGCAGAATTGAGGTAACACTGAATGGCTTCCAAGTAAACCAGATAGGGCTCAGTGAAAATAAAAAAGAAGCAAGTGGGTGGAGTGGATGACAATGGAGATTCTGGAAATAATGAGAGATAAGAGAAAGCATACGGAAAAAGTCCTGGAAAAATACAAGAAAATACAGAAAATACAACATATTAGTACGAAGAGTATTTCTCTTCGTAGTAAGGCCAAGCTCCAGTGCTTGAGTGGAAATGTTTTTCTGATATGTTAGGACGGGATATGTTTGAAAGATGAAACTAAACAGTTAATATCGAGTATATAAACTAAGATCAGATTATGTCATGATAGGCCAGGTTATATTGTAATAGGGCAGCTTATGTTATGATAGAACAGGTTATGTTATGATAGGCCAGGTTATGTTCTGATAGGTCAGGTTATGATCTTTGCCTTGGCGGCAAATCGTGGACGCACTTAGACGGAAAGGCGTATCTGCTTATCTAGTTGAAATAATTAAAATCTATTTTACGGACAGGACTCTTATAATAGGCGACACAATCAGGCCGGTGTTTTGGGTTTGTTTTTCAGGGGCCGCCCTCGGTCCACTGCTGTGAAACATCCTATACGATACGATGGCACCACGGACTGGTGCAAAATACAAAATCTGCAGACAAAGTATGATACTTTTAACCTGCACAAAAAAATTAAAGAACCAAGAGGTAGAAGTCTGGCATCTGACTGGTAGGCATCTGACAGCAGTGTTAATATGGTGACTAGAAGACAAACTTAAGAGGTGGACTCAATATGTTGAGAAACTATTCTATAATGATAGACCACTACCGCCGCTGCTGACAGATGTAAGCGAATTTGGGCCAGAAATAACCAGAAAAAAGGTTGTACCTAAGCAGAGAGTCCAGTGGTAGCCAATGTAGGTGAGCCAGGTTTCGGTGCGGCAACGAAGAAAAGATAAGAAGGAACTGGCTGAAGGAAAGTGAGAATTTATGTACCATATGCAGAGAGGGTACTGACAGGTACCGACAGAGTACTGGCACATTGGATGGAAGAGTGCAAAGGTCCAGCATGGGAAGTAGCGAAGAAAAATAAATGTAAAGACTGGCAAGCGTGCATGGACTAGTCAGGTAGCGGGTGGCCCATAATGCGGGAAATTTTATAGCGGAAGGGAGTGATTGTGGAAAGAGTTTAGGGATGGAGAAAAGTTTGTGCGGGCGAAGAATTTTTTGTTTTTTTTGTATCTTTAAAGAGTAGTTTTTTAAGATTGAGTTTTTGGGGTATTTTTTGGCCGGGTTAGTTATTATTAGTTATCGGCTTTTTTTTTTTGGATTGTGTTTTATTTCTTTTGTTTTGTTTTGTTGTATTGTTATAACTAAGTGTTGTAAATATGCCAATAAAGGTAAATAATAAAAAAAAAACAGAAAAGAGGTCATACATGCATTAAAGGTGCAGAAGAACAGAAAAGCCACCGGCCCTGATAAAATTTTAGCAGAGGTCAATTCTCTGAGGTCAATTGCTAGTCAAGGTAATTACATGAGATACGCCGATGATACAGCCATCATTGCAAATACTCAAGCTGAACTACAGAAAATGCTAGATAACGTGGAGCAGCATTGGGAAAAGTCAGGGTTGTTTATAAACATACAGAAGACAAAAACCACGATCTTCACTAAAAAACCAACAAACGATTCCATAACCATCAACGGGGAATCCATACCGCAGATTGCCAACTTTAAATACCTCGGCGCCTTAGTCAACCAGCAATGTGATACGACCTGACCTACGTCTGGCAATAAGGGTTCGCATATTGGTATGCTACGTGTTTCCAATGTTTCTCTACGGATGCGAAAGCTAGACTCTAAACCCCGGTATGCAGAAAAAGATCGAAGCCTTTGAAGCCCTGAAAACAGACGCATATGCTGAGAATATCTTGGGTACAAAGAGTGACTAACGCTGATGTACTTATCCGTATGAAAAATCAAAAGAACTAATCCATTTTCTTCTCCTCTTTCTCGTGTAATTTGCACCGTGATATTTTCATCTTCAATTGCTTCATTGGATTTCATGTTGTTCAAAGTAATTTTTACTTCCTCTATTACCTCCTTCTAATCGACCTACCACAATTTCATAGACTCTGCACATTAAAAAAACTATTATAATTATTTTTTCTTCATCAAAACTTTTGTGGATGGTGGTCATACCGCAAAAAGCTTGCGGACCTATAAAAGGATTACTGGATCCCTCATTTGCTAGGTGATCGGCTTCTTCATTTCCGTCTATAGCAGTGTGCCCTTACCAAACTTTCTACCGCAATTCCAACAGCCCTACAACCAAACGATTTACCTAACCTTGGTCTAGTCTTTCTACTAAATAAATTAAGATCCCTTGTTTTTAGTTTGTCTAGCTGTGAATCTATTATTAATTTAGCTAGCTTCAATTTATCGAAACAAATTCGTCCGCTTCTAACTACAAAATTAGACAAGGCTATCCCACCTCATGATTAAAATAAGTTTGTCTAGTTGTAACTTTAGTTGTCTGCTATTCTAGGATTACACAAACTAGTTTTAAAATATAAGATTTAGTTTGTCTAATTGTAAATCAGTTATTAAATTAGCTAGTTTAAATTATTCTAAACAAACTCGTATGTTTTTAGTTATAAAATTAGACATAATTTTCGATGGGATGAAATATTATAATCAGTTTGTCTAGTTACCATAGGCATGAGAGGTACATGCAATCGAAAGATGAACACAACTTAACCACCACAGGAATTATCGCAAAAAACGAATTGCTATCCTGTCAAATAGCCAAGCAGCCATCAAAGCCATTAGCTCATACACCATCAGATCCTAACTGGTATGGCACTGTGTGGGAAAGTTAAACAAGCTCGGCAGAGAAAATAAAGTAACGTTATACTGGGTACCAGGACACACTGCTATAGACGGAAACTAAGAAGCCGATCACCTATCAAATAAGGGATCCAGTAAACCCTTCATAGGCCCGAAAGCTTTTTGGGGTATGAGTATGAACACCATCCATAAAAGTTTAGATGATGAAAACCTGGATAGAAATTCCAGGGCTAAGACAATCCAAAGTAATGCTGGGATCTTTTATCCTAATCAGGAACAAGAAACTAATCAGGAACAAGCTTAGAATTCCGACAGGAGCCTAACGACAGACTGCAGGCTTATAAAACATATGAAGGCCATAGCCTAGAGGAAGATGACAGATGCAGATTATGTGGCTCAGCAGATAAAACCCCATACATCTGCTCAAAGGCTGCGGAGCACTGCTCAGCAAGAGATAAATGTACCTTGGGGTCCACTTCTTTAACGCAGATGAGTCGCAGTCCTTGAATCCCATCCAAATGTTGAAATTCATAAAGGAATTAAGACTAGAGGAAGCATTCTAAATGAATAAGTATACCAACGTTTAGTTGAACAGGATGGGGAGCATATGGGAAGCGGGTGAGATTTATGAAGTTCGCAGTGCAAGTCACCACCAAATCTACAATCTAGCGTCTCCCATATTCATCTGAGTTTAGTTCTGAAATTAGATAAACTGGACTGGAATATTATATTATATATAGTTTCTTTCTAATTGATTTTTATTTTGACAAACATCTGTGAAAGGTTTTTTGACAGAAGTTCTAATAGCGTTTGTTTAGTCAAGTTTATTTAAATATAAGTTTACCTAAGGAACAGATCATTTTGTTGAATTATAATTTACTAAAATCGATTATATGTCTAAGGTTTATTTAAATTTGCAAATAAAAACAGACGAGCTCGATCAAAGTGACTTTAAACCGATTAAAAATTAAATTTAGTTCTAGAGTTGTTAGTATAGTCAATAACATGTTACCTAGTCTAGTTAATCTAAAAAAACTGCGTAAAAACTGCTCGAAGCGGGTAAGCTGAAGGTAGGCTGGTTTCGCTGCCGTGTAAGGCTCAGGGCTGAAGTGGTGCTTCCGTTGCCAAGGTTTCGGACACGTTGCACTAAAATGCAAGGGACCAGGTAGATCAAAACTGTGTCGACTGTGTGGGAAAGAAAACATTTGGCAAAATAATGCAAGAGGGAACGCTTCTGAGTAATTTGTAATGAAGCCTCTGAACAGGGTGACGCAAAGCACATCCCTGGGAGTGCAAGGTGTCCCTCCTTTCAGAAGGCTATGAGAGAAGGCCGAAATGGCTAGATTTCTTCAGGTATACCTGGGTAGAGGACGCGAGGCTCAGGACCTCCTCATGCCAGCAGCTGCAGAGAAAAAAGCCGATGTTCGGTTCCAAAGATACGGTTGGAAAAAACGGTTCCAAGATGCGACAGGAAGAGCAGCCATAGCTGTTACAGGCAAGAACACGAGGGTTCGAGCTGTCGGCGAGTCGACAGCGGACTTCGTGTGGGCTGAAATGGAAGATATGAGAATTTATAGCTGCTATTTCTCACCAAACCTGGACGATGACGACTTTGTGATTCAGCTTGACAACCTCGAAGATAGCCTTCGAACTGTTACCGGAGAAGTGCTTGTAGCTGGCGATTTCAACAGCAAGTCACCAGAATGGGGATCCCGGAGACTCGATCGGAGAGGAGAGGCAGTATCGGAGCTGATTGCTAGACTCGAATTCATTGTCATAAATGAGGGAAGTGAGTTTACGTTCCGCAGGGGGCAAACAGGATCAGTGATCGATATAACGCTTGCATCAGCGGGAATAGCTGCAAGAACATTAGGATGGAAAGTGCGCGAAGACGCCACACTCAGTGACCATCAATATTTGCTTTTCAGCATATATAAGGAGCCAGGGGTTCACCAGGATTCACCGGAAAGCGAGAGGGCTGAAGAAGCTGGTTGGAAACTGTGGAAGTTAGATAGACTCCGGTTGGCGGAGGCACTCGAATACGAAAAACAACAGGGGCGGTTCCAAGGTCTAGCGGAAGTTCGAAACCCTAACCTGATTGTTAATTACGTCATCGAGATCATCACCGCAGCATGCGACAAGACGATGCCAAGGCGGGGAAATGCTCAAGGCAGGAGAAAGATGGTGTACTGGTGGAATCCGGAAATAAAAGATCTGCGTGATAAATGCAAGGCAGCACGTAGGGCAGCTCAACGGAAAAGAAGAAGAGGGGACGCACGAATATATGAGTCTCTATGAACAGCCTTCAAAACAGCAAGGAACAAACTACGCCTTGCTATTAAGAGCAGTAAAAGGAGAAGTTGGGAGCTGCTCCTACGCTTAATCGAAACCGACCCGTGGGGGTTGCCATACCGCATAGTTACCAAGAAACTAAGAGGTAGACAGCCCATCCCGGGACTATCACATCCATAGAGGATGAGAGAGATAGTTGCTACCCTGTTCCCTACTCAACAGCGAAGGGAAATTCAACCCATACAGATCCAGGAAGCCATCGATGATTTTACAATAGGAGAGCTACAAGAGGGGAAAAAACGGCTCCAGTCCGGGAAGGCACCAGGACCGGATAACATCCCAAACGAGATCCAGACGGCAGTGATAGAGACATGGCCGGAACTCTTGCTAACGCCCTTCAATACATGCCTCAACAAAGGGGTGTTCTATGAACGATGGAAAAGACAGAAACTGATCCTATTACGAAAAGGGAATAAGCCACTGGAGGATCCATCCTCATACAGACCGATCTGCCTCCTTGACCACATGGGGAAGTTACTGAAGAGACTGTTGCTCCACAGACTAGAAAAACATATCGACGAAAACGGGGGCATGTCCCAGCGGCAATACGGTTTTAGGAAAGGGAAGTCAACGGTCGACGCTATTGCGAGTGTGATTGAGACGGCCAGGAAGGTCAAACAGGGGACCTGAAAGACAAAGGGCTCTTGTGCACTTGTGACGCTCGACATCAAGAATGCCTTCAACTCGGCGCGGTGGAATGCGATCCTAAACGCCTTAGAGCAGAGACGAGTACCGGCGTACCTAAGGAAAATAATAAGCAGTTACTTGAGTAACAGAATCCTTGTCTACGACACGGAAGACGGCCAGGTTGAGTATAAGTTCCACAGGGATCGGTCCTTGGGTCCTTTCTGTGGAACATCATGCATGACGGTCTACTGGACCTGAGACTACCAAAAGACGCGACCTTCGTTGGCTTCGCTGATGACGTGGCAGTAGTAGTAACAGCGAGAATTCCTACCACACTCGAGGCAGTAACAAATGAGTGTCTCCGACGTGCCAGCAACTGGATGAAGGAAAACGGACTGCAACTAGCAGTACATAAGACGGAAGCAGTACTGATAACAGATAAGAGGATGTTTGTTCCACCGATTCTCACTCTGGAAGGGCAGGAAGTACCATGGGCAAAGGCGGTAAGATACCTCGGGGTACAGATTAACAGCGGACTTCGGTATGTAGAACATGTCACCAAGATAACCGAGAAGGCAGCAGCAACAGCGGCAATCCTTGCAAGGCTCATACCAAACGTTGGAGAGCCTCGTGAGGCAAAAAGAAGACTGCTAAATAGCGTGATACACGCACAGATACTCCACGGCGCGGAAATATGGGCAGCGGCGGCAGAAAAGATCAGGGCAAAGCGGAGGCTTGCCTCGGTACAGCGGCGCAGTGTATTACGACTAATTTATGGGTACAGAACCGTATCTGAGGCGGCCGCACTCGTTCTAGCGAGTACACCGCCATTTGATCTACTGATTCGAGAGAGAAAAGAGATCTACGAGGAACTAAGTCAGTACGCCAGTAAAGAAGAAAAGGAGCATGCCAAAGAAGGTTAGGTTAGGTTTTTTCCGCCAAGGTTAGAGCGCGCCAACGACTCATGGAGAGATGCAGACCCAGTGGGAGACAGATACGTTAGGACGATGGACCCATAGGCTCATCGCTCACGTAGCGCCTTGGTACGACCGCACCCACGGGCAAATGGAATACCATATTACCCAAGCGCTCACGGGCCACGGATGCTTCATTTCCTACCTAGAGAGGTTCAAAAAGAGGAACAATCTAGAGTGCTTTTTATGTGGCCAAAGTCCGGATGACGCAGAGCACACTATTTTCCAGTATCCAGCTACGGAAAACGAGAGGTCCACTGTTCAGGTGAAACTCGGTGGCTTGATGCTTGAGGTAGGAAATCTAACAGAAGTCATGCTGCGAAATGAAGACGACTGGGAGGCGATAAAAGCATATACCATGGAAACAATGACGAGGAAAGAAGAGGCCGAAAGAGCGTGGAAAACGCAGCTTGCGGCAAACATCGAAGTCGATGCAGAACAAAACCTCTAACCTAGGGAAAAGAACGATAGACGAGAGTCTTAGTAGAAGGACTAGTTCGCTCAAACTGAGCCAAGATAATAGATAACTCTCATCAAACTAGGGCGGCACTAACCGTCCGGGCTGCCCACCCTGAAGGCATGCGCATGCGATACCGGGGTGGAGCATAGAGAAGCCAAGTGGAAAGGGGGTTTAGTGAGTGAGAGCCTCACACTCTGGCTGGTAGAGCTTCCCCCAAACCACATTAAATAAAAAGTTTAGTTAATCTGGTTGAATAATTAAACTACATCTTAACAAATTAAGCAAACTTAAATTCAAGTTCAACTATCTCTAAATTTAGAATTAAACTTCTAGATAGATAATTAAACTACATCTAGACAAATTAGATAACTTAAATTCAAGTTCAACTATCTGTAAGACTATATATTATTATAAATTATACTAGATGGATAACCAAAAACTACATGTACACAAATTAGACAAATTCATGTTCAAGTTCAACTCTCTGTAATATTAAAACCAGACAAACTAAACGAAAAATATTGACTCTAGTCTCGAATTAAATTTGTAATATAAAAGAGACATTTAAACTTTTGGAATATAAATGAGTTTTTTTAACGTTATATCTTTGTTTCTTTAAATTACGCAAGAAATTAAATTAAAGTTCCCTTGGCATTACTTGCGCAATGTTCTAAATATATTTAAATATGTTTTCAATATTTTTAATTCAATTGAATGGTTTGTGCTGTCTTGAAATGTAGGGAAGCCATTTGTCAAGGCTCGTTGCGAGTCGACAATAAAAAAGAAACAATGAAGAGACAAAGTAGAAAATTGCTATAATTTTTATGTCATTTCTTTTTGTTCACTCACAATTTAAAATTAAATGTAATAATGGATAAATGGGGTTTCTCGATGTCTGCTTGCCTTATGTGTATGAAGTAAAAATGTGATATTCTAGAGAGAAAACTAAATTACTTTGGTTTCATTGTTGTTGTTTAGTAAACAGGATATGTGCAATTTCATATTTTTTTTATTATTACTTCTCGTTGAATTTAATAAATAAAAAATATTTTTTATGAGATTTTGTTAAATAGCTCGATTTGGGTTGTCAATATAAAACTTATAAGATTACAAAATTGAAATATGAGAAGTTACATCCGAAATTAAAGAATAATTTGTTATGTTGAATAGTTTGTGATAACTGAATAACAACATTAATAAATGGATTTAATTTAAATAACTGTAGATGAGCTTTAGTTGAGAGAGAAATAGGGTTTCACAGGAGACGAGATAAGGCGAGAATTTAAAAAATGCAAGACAAACGGTTACGGGACTAGACCGAGAATAAAACGAGATTAATTTTTAACTAATTATTAATTACTTTGTCTCATTCATTAAAAAACTTGTAAAAAAATAGTCTAGTTTCTCTCTAGTTTCGTAACCGTTTATTATTATTGCTAAAACTTATTGTTAAAATAATCCAAAACGAGGTAATTGATAATTGTTTAAACTTAATATAATAATTAATAAATGTTTAAACTTAAAACTTATTTATGTTAATAGAACTAAACCCAAAGGTTATAAGATTTCGGAAATTTTAGGATTTTTTTTTAGGAATATAAACGAGAACGAAGAAACGAGACTCTCGGATCTCGCCGTATGTGGTATCGGTATCGTCTAAATAATTTTCAGAAATGTCTCGTCCCGGTCTCGTTTCGCTTTTATGAGATGTGCCGAGAAAACTATTGTTCTCGTGTGAAACCCTAGACAGAAATGGTTCGATTTGGCTGTTTAACTTTACAAGATTTCAAAATTTATAAACGAAAAATTAAATAAGTAATTAAACAATAGTTGGTTTAACAACATTACAACATGCATTTAATTTTCTTTGTATTTTTTTATTCATTATGCATATTTCTGTCTCAACAAAAACTCATATAAAGAAATTTAAATTAAATTCATTTACTATTGTAGTTATTCATTTATCAACAAATTATTCTTTAATTTCGAATATAACTTCTCACATTTCAAATTTGTAATCTCATAAGTTTTATTTTTATATTAATAAAATAGAAATAATTAATTTTAACTCAAATCGAGCTATTTAACAAAATCTCATAAAAAAGAATATTTTATTTATTAAATTCAACGAGAAGTAATAATAAAATAGCACATATCCTGTTTCCTAAATAACAATGACAAACTATAGTAGACATTTTTTATGTAGTGGACAATTTTAATGTAGTAGACAATTTCAAATTATTTCGTTCGTTTTTAATTACAAATTTGAAATAGTCAACAAAATAAAAGGTCTAGGTAAACATATATTAATGGTTTGTTATCCTTATATTTTCATTTGGATAGAACAAGGCGAAGTTCGGTAGTAATCGCAACCAAATAGAAAATTTATGTAAAATCTTTTAAGAGCTTAAGACATAAATGCCTTTGTTAATGCCTAAATACCTTTGTTAAGGCATAAATGTTATATTAAGGCATACATTTCTTAAAATATCAAAATATATGTAATATATGAAGTTATATAAGGAGTTACAAAATAGAATTCAATATATACACAATAGACAACTGAAAAATTACATTGCAAAATGTAATACGGTTACAATAATATAATTTCAACAAAAATCTTGTAATTGCTATATATAGTAAAATTTCCCTTTTTATCTTTTCGTTTGGTTTTTATGGAACCTACAAAAATGTTTTTTTTTAAATTATATTAAAGCTTTTATCTACGACCACTATTGTAAATGCCCATTATTGTCCAGTTCGTGGACTATGTAAATACATCATACCACACACATTTGTAACAATCGGCGATTAATGTTATGAAATAATTCAAAAGCACCTGAACGTTTCTTCGTTCATGAACGTTTTGTTTAGGAATCGTTGATTGGTTGAGAGCTGCACGTTTCCAAACAATCATTAAACGTCACATCATTCACATAGTAGCTGTCATTCATTTCGTTTTTTCACGTATAAATCTAACGAAAACTACAAATAAGTACTAAATAAAAAGGTATGTAACCATTATGAATGTATTTCTTTTCATTTCTAAGTTAAATAAGGTCGAAGGTGTTACATCAAACATATTTTTCTTATTAAACAGAAACAAATTAGTGTGGTCGTAGATAAAGTACATATCTCAAGTTGTAAGGCAATTACGTGCTCGCGGAATTACGCCCTCCCCGCTACGCAGGTTGTGCGTAACTGTCCCGCTCGTACGTAATATGCTTCTTACAACTCTTGTCATGTAATATACTATTGTTTTTTATCCTTACATATTCATATGGATAGAACAAGGCGACGTTCGATAGTAATAGAAGCCAAATAAAAAGTTTATGCAAACAGATATTTATGGTTTCTTATCGCTAAATTTGCATGCACTAAAATGCAACGGTAATTTTTATGAGAGATATTTTTATAATATACATAATTTTACGATAAAAAAATGTCGTTTTGTGAAGGTGCTAGTAGTTGCAACCCTAATGAAAGGCCAAGATTAGATGAAAGGGAAGACGCATTAAGTGAAATTGAACCAGTTAATCAACTGTGTTTAATAAAAAATACATCAGTGACATCAAAATTTCATTTTTTTTTTTATTAGAAATAATTAAAGATTAGAAAAAGTAATATGTTTAGGTATGTGAAAAATATAAAATGAGAAAAAAAATTTTCAGAAAAGACAATAAAACAACACGTATCAAAAAACATTTATTAACTGCTTATCTGAAGGCTTGATTAACAACTATCTATCACTCATTTATTAATTACAATAAAATTAATGATTACCTAATTTTGCACTATCTTAGCAATCAATAAGTTCTAGCAAGAACGATATTTGACGAGACGAGACGAGAAGACACAAATTTTAATAAGCGAGTAAACACTTTGAGTAAATCTTCCTTTATTTTTTCAGAAATTTTCAGAAAATAATTTCAAGTTTATTTTTTTAGGAGTAAGTTTTTGCAGTAATTTTTGTTATGAAAAATGTAATAATTGTTTAAGATTTTCAATAAATTTTATACAAAAATAAAAAAAATTCTATGTACAATATTATTGATAGTTGCCGGTTTAAGAAATAAAATCTAAAATTTTTAAAATTGATATATTTCGCTAAAATTTCAAATAAATTTGTCAGAGTTCGAAACATTATTTTGACCCAAATTTAATTGAAATTTCAAATATTCCAATTTCTTTATTTTGCCACTAAAGTTACTCAATTCATCTTGAATCCGAGTATGATAGATTTGTCTCAAATTTCTTCACAAATAAAAGTCACAAATTTTGCAATTACTATATGAAAATAAAATTTTATAAATTGGTCTGTATTTCAATATACATTTTTTGGAAATTTCAACTTTTGCTATTTCCACTAATTACTACACTAGCTAATTTGTATATTCTACAAATTAGAAAACATAGACGCTAGGAGACAATACTTCGAAAAATCAGAAGCAGAGATAAATATAAAACAAGACGAAATATAAAAAGGAACTGCAGAAGAAAAATTGAAAATATACAAAGAGATACTGAAATACACTGTAAGTAAAGCCTTGGAAATTACAATAACAGGAGAATCCAAGAAAAGAACAAGCTGGTGGAAGGAGGAAATAAAACAGATCGTCCAGACAAAAAAGAAAGCTTGGAAAGAATACCTTAGCCGAAAAATTGCAGAAATATGTGCTAGATACAAAGCAATAAGGAAAGTGGTAAAAGAAAAAGTCAAACAAGCTAAAAATAAGGAATGGGAAGGATTTGGAGAAAAAATTGACTAAAATAGCATAAACAACCAAAAACTCTTCTACAAAAATAAAGTGAAAACAGTTAAAAGATAAAGAAGGCCAAATAGTAGAAGAAACATCGTAAAATAATAAAAAGATGAGGCGAATATTTTAAAGAAATGTTGGAGGCACCAAATGAAGAAAGAATAGAAATTGAAACAGAAACAAGACATGAAACAGCAAACACAAATGTTGGGATACAACTACATGAAGTACAAGAGGGTTAAAAATACTCAAAAATGGAAAAGTGCCAGACCTAGACAACATTAAAGCCGAAATGCTCAAACATATAGCAGAAAAAGGCTCTGAAGTATTGCACCACATAATAGAAATGGCCTGGAAATCACTAGAAGTCCCGGATGACTGGATGAGCTCAGTAATATTATCCATATATAAAAAAGGAGACAAAAGAGAATGTGAAAATTACAGAGGGATATCTTTCCTATGCAGTGCGTGCAAAGTATATGAAAAAAAATAAGAGTAAAATAATGTGCAAGATAATATATTGACAATAAGAAACTTAACAGAAAAGTACCTAAAGTATGACAAAGAAATATACCTGTTCTATAGATCTCGAAATGACTTTTGAAAAATTTCCCCCACATCAAATATGGAAAACATTAGGAAAATACGTAGTCGATAACCTGATTGAGGCAATAAAATCAATGTACAAAAATAGTGCAAATATAGTAAGAGTATTAAACGAAAAATCAGAAAAATTCATTACCACACAGGGGATTAGACAAGGAGGGGTGCTCAGTTCACTATTATCTTATATCTGAACGAAATAATAAAAGAAAGCAGTAATAAAACCAGAAAAATAAATGTAGGATACAACAGAATGCAATCTATAAACATCATCGAATATGTATTTGGAGACGACATCGTAGTAATTGCAGACACTGAAGTGACATTACAACACAATGTAGAAATATTGACAAGAGACTAAAACCATGATTATCTCCAACGTACCAAAAACAAGTCAATACAGAATAAAAAAAAAGATGATAGAACAAGTAGAAAACATTTATCCAAGCAGGAAGCTATGAAACAGAAATTAATAGTACAACACAACATGAGAAATGGTTTTATAAACAAAAAACAAATAAGTGTTAGGTTTTTAGTAGAACAAAACTCGCCGTATATGAAATGATATAAAAATCGCGGAATCTACATGCCTAA
The DNA here is from genome assembly GCA_944588485.1 of Phosphuga atrata. Taxonomy (NCBI): domain Eukaryota; kingdom Metazoa; phylum Arthropoda; class Insecta; order Coleoptera; family Silphidae; genus Phosphuga; species Phosphuga atrata. Next base: position 56,764,609 of record OX155892.1, read on the forward strand.
AGTGACCACACGTCCCGATTTTGGTGGGACAGTCCAGCTTTTTGGAGGACTGTCCCGCGTCCCGCCGATTTTTAAAAATGTCCCGCTTTTTAGAAAATATCTGCATTTCTTATTTTAAGTACCTACTGTAATATATAAAATAAGATTTTTCCACATATTCCCATAAAATCTCCTATTTCTAGTGAGATTTGTTGTGGTTGGTGAAAATTGTAACCAATTCAAATAAAAATCTTAATGTTCAAATTTTGTTATTTACAAATATTTTTATAGTTACCAATAATTAATAATAAATACATTTTCTATATTTATAGACAAGTATATGAATGTGTACAATAATAGTAGTTTATGATACAAATGTGTGAAGAAGGGCTTTTGTGCATGAGTTGCGAAGTATAAAGCACGAGCCGAAGGCGAGTGGTTTAATCGCAATGAGTGCACGTCAGAAATTTTTTATCACTACGTCTATGTTTTTTGTTTTGTGCCGCAAGTTGTTGCCATAGTAACAACAAACAGAAATCGTTAAATAATGAAACTTAATTTGATTTTTGGACATTGGACTTTTACGCACGATATGGTTACTTTTACACACGATTATAATAATGGCATCCTTCACATACAATAATGTATATGTCTTCATTTTGGTGTTCGATATGATAAAATATATTTTTTCGAATTATTGGTCTGCTTTCATAACTAAATTATAATTCTCATTTCATCCGATTTGTCCCGCTTTGTCTTAATGAAAATGTGATCACTTTATACATGCCTATCCTACTCTATGGATGTGAATCATGGGTAAGAACAGAATAAATACAAAATAAAATACAAGCACCAGAAATGAAATATCTCAAAAGAACGGCAAATGCCACACTACTCGACAAGCTAAAAATTGAAAGAATACAGGACAACCTAAAAGTAGAAAGTGCGAGGAAGCACATACAAAAGGTACAAATGAGATGGTGCGGGAATCTAAAAAGGCTAGACAGAAACCGACAAGTCAGGAAAGCATGGGAAGCAAAGACCTAGCAAGACATAGGAAAGAGTGGGATAAAGAATTCGAGGAAATACTAAACGAAAAAGGCTTATGCACAAGAGACTCTTGTACTCTCAACACTTAACAATACATATGGCCAAGATTATGTATGTATTACATTAGCAAAAAAATGCACAAATTCGTCTGAAATTGAAAGTATAATAAATTATGGGTTTTATTAGAAAATATTCATTATCAAACACTTATTAAAATTTATTTGAAAATATTTGGTTTGCAATTTTAGCTGAAATATCCTTGAAACTAAATTTCAAATTGTTTGTTTACACAAATACTTTCCTTCATACATTGCATACTAAGTATTATTAAAGATCAAAAGAAACGTTTTTAACTAAAACCTTACGGATTTTTAACTAGTAAATTAAATTTTAATTATTCAATTTACACCTTGAAAGGCTAACTTTCTTGTACAAAGTGGTTATTGAGCATAGGCCTTTCGGTCAGGATTCAAATAATCTAGGAGTAATCGACAATAAATGCACACAGTAGAATACATAAAAGAATACAATCTATGGTGTATAAACTGGTATTAATGTTCATAATTTCAAGTTAATTCATTATAATTGGTTTATTTGGCTTTTTTTGTAGAAAAATCTTTAACGAAATTAATAAACTATGCATACAAATTACACTACACGTCTCGTTCTTGACGATAATTTGTAGTACTACTCGTCATTGCTAACATTTCACACTTTATAGAGTTTAAAAATTGGCGCCTAGGCTGGTGTTGCCGGCCGTGCGCCGTCTACAGTCATATTTGTTCGATTGTTTCGTGATTTACGTTTCACACGTACTGAGTATTACCAAATTTATAAAAAAATTACCAAATCTAAATAAGAATAAAAGGTATATAATGTCAGGACATAAGAAGAAGAGAAAATGATGTTCACGATTACGAAATGAGATAGCTAGAAACAAAAAATGGATGAAAGACTGAAAAAAATTAAAAAAGAGATCGATAACCACAAAATCGACGTTTGTAAACTGGCAGAATTAAATAAAACCACTGAAAAAAGTCAGAATAGAAATGCAGGTACCACATAAAAAGTATTTAGCCTCCTTACGAGACACTTAAAAATGCTTAAGTGTGGACTCATTTACACTTACGTATGGTTTTTATTTTTTCTTAGTACAAAAACAACATGTACAAAAAACTGTCTATATGACAAACTGTCCATATAGCAAACTATCTAAATGACAAACTGTTTACACGACAAATTGTCCAAACCACAAACTGTCGGTATAACAAAAAAGATATATTAGTTTCCGTACGAAGCCAGTATCACAAACAAAGTATTCAGCCTCCATAAGAGACACTTGACTAAAAAATGCTTAAGTCTGTTGATTCATTCACACTGATGTATGTTTTTGCACAAAAACGACATGTACAAAAACTGTCTATATGACAAATTGTCTATACGTCAAACTGTCTATATCACAAACTGTTTATACGACAAACTGTCCGTAAAACAAAGATATATGAGTTTCCACAGGAAACCAGTATCACATAAAAAGTATTTTGTCTCCATACGAGACACTTACTTAAAAAATGCTTAAGTGTGTTAATTCCTTCACACTTAAGTATGTTTTTCCACAAAAACAAAATGTACAAAAACTGTTTGCCCATATCACAAGCTGTTCAAACGACAAACTGTCTGTACGACAAACTGTCCATACAACGAACTGTCCATACGACTAACAGTCCATACGACAATCTATCAATTAGACGAAGTTACAAAAATACTTACAATAAAGGTCCATATCATAAAATAATTTCTTTTTTTAGAAGAAAATCTGGATAAAATGTTGATTCAGGTAATCTCATCCAACAATCCCCAAAAGCAAGAAAGAAATCAAATGAAATAGCTCTTACTGAAGCCGTAGAAGCAACTGAAAACAGACCTCAAGTCAATGAGGTTATGTTTGAAATGCTAATACATGTTTACAGAATGCTCTCCTTCTGACTCTAAAAAGGAAATTCCAATAAAAATAAACGAAGAATTAAAAATTAGATGGCAAAATGGATGCAGGAACACTAACCAGAGAAAAACACACACAAAAATCAAGCCCAGACCTCAATTAAAGAGCTACAATACGACAGAAGCATCGAGTCGGTCATCAAATAACCAGCAGCCCCTAGGGAAGTAAATGAGGTATAGGAGTGAGCAGGCTGTTTACAATACTTTACGCAAAACTGTAAATAAATTATCTAGAATAAATTTGTCCTAGATTGTCTGAAGAGTTATAAAATAACTTTCAGAGAAATCCATATCAAACAAAGCCACTAACAGACCAAAATTGGGCTAAAAATGGTATTGTAAAAACTAGGCATGAGATAAATAAGCTCTTAGCTAAAAATTTAATAGAGCCTTGTCAAAATGAAGATAATGAATTCATTTCCTCTTTCTTAGTTGACAAGCCAGAAGGCACCAGTAGATGTATTATTAACTTAAAAAATCTCAAGACATTTACCGATACTATCCATTTTAAAATGGAAGTAAAATGGAAGATTTTAAGTCCACCAAACACTTAATATCTATTGGATCATATATGTGTTCGATAGATCTAAATATATATACTACTTTATTCCTATTTTTTAACATCTTGGAACAATTGGGCCTTGTCATAAACCACCAAAAAAGTTCACAAACACCTAGTCAGAAATGCAAATACTTTGGTTTTATTATAAATTCAGTAGATTTTACACTCGTGTTGACAGCCGGCAACTTGTCCAGGGGTGGCATATGAATCTGTAAAAAGACTGTAAAACTGTAGAAAGGCAAAAGTATTTCGCCTCAATTTTAAGTGACAACGACTACGATGGTAGAAATTATGTTAATAAACTAATAATGGAAGAACTGTAATGGTAAGAAATAAATACAAACAGATTCTAACCTAATTAGAACACTTCAGTTTAAATTTGAGATATCTCCAGATGTATCTCTGACATCTCTCATCGGGCGGGGTGCACACTGTAATGACGTAAACGCTCATAGTTTTTAGACGAAAGAGGAAAGAAAGTTTAGCATAAACTATCTACAACTGTTAGCAGCGTTCTTTGGTCTAAGATGTTTGGCGAACAAACTATCGGACGACAAAATTCTAGTAAGAATTGATAATACGTCTGCAATTTCCTATATCAATAAGACAGGCGGCATTCAATATCCCTGCTTAAATGTATTAGCAAGAGAGGTCTGGCAATGGTGCGAAAGGAGAAAAATCTGGATTTACCCGTCATACATCCCGTCACTTATTAATAAAGGGGCTGATTTAGCCTCGAGAATCACTAATATAGATACCGAATGGGAACTATGTAGTCATTTGAAAAAATCAATAAAAAGTTGGGAATTTTCTCAATTGACCTTTCTGCATCAAGGTAGAATTTAAAATGTCCTAGATTTAGTTCTCGCTTCCTAGATCCAAACGCGATGACAGTAGATGCATTTACTATTAGGTGAACGAATGAAAAATCTATATTTTTCTTCCTTTCGCACTTACCCTTAGAACTCTCCGATAAATAATAACTTATAAAGCTGAGGGAACAATCGTGGTACCATTGTGATCTACCCAGACCTGGTACGCGCTCTTCAAATCACTACTTACCGAACCGCCTTTAGATTTTAAATCTCACAAAAACTTATTATTGTCTCCTTCCCAGCAAGAAATACATCCACTGGCATACAAACGTTCAATGGTGGCAGGGAACTTGTCCGCAAAGCGTTCCTAAGTAAAGGAATAAATCGACAAGCGATCAATCGAAAGCATGGACAGAATTCATGATCAAGTCCATAGCAGCATCAACAATCAAACAATATCAAGGTGCCTTAAAGCTATGGTGGAAATTTTCTTCATCAAACAATATACCAATATTTCATGTAAGTACAGTAGATATACTACGTTTTCTAACTGAAAGGTTCGAAAACGGAGCAAGCTATGGGACTTTGAACTGCATCAGATCAGCTACATCACTCATCTCTACTCAAGATCTCGGTAAGGATAAACTGCTGTCCCGATTCTAGAGGGGAATGTTTAAGGAACGACCTACAAGGTTATGTAGTACATATTCAAGTACGGGGGACACAAAGCCAGTCTTACAGTACATAGAGAGGACTTGGCCCGATCGACTTGGCCCGAAGTAGCTAAAAGCAGTTAAAGGGTGCAGTAGAAACAGTATCAACGATGCTTATTTTATCTACAGCACATCAATTTATCGCACTAATTAATATAAAAAACATATCCATGGTCAAATAAAAAATAACAAAAAAATACCAGACCTGATAAAAACTTCCAAGCCAGGAAGAAATCAGCCAGAGCTTATACTAACTTTCTATAAAGAAAAACATGGGCTATGTCCAGTTACAGCTGTAATTCACTACTTAAAGAAGACAAAGAACCTAAGAAATGAGCAGAAGAACAAATTACTCATATCAAACATCCACCCAAACCAAAACGTAACTTCTCAAGCGATTGGTCACTGGGAAAACTCCTAGATGTCTAAAGCAGACATTGATACAAATCAGTTCACAGCACATAGTACAAAATATTCTGCAGTATCAGTGGCTGGTATTAGAAATGGTGTCGATATAGACACAAGCAGACGTACTGTTGGTTGGCCTCGACGGTCACAGACCTTTGCAAAATTTTACAATCGCCCGATCCAAGATAATAACGATACGTTCGCAAAATCTGTATTATCTAACGCATGGTAACTCTTTCTTTGTGATTTCCAGTCATGTCAATTTTTTAAAAAGTCTACAAATTATCATCGAGAACGAGACGTGTAGCATAATTGAACGATCAAACGAGCCCGCCGAAGGCGGGCGACATTCGAACGTGATATAAACGAAACGTAATCGAAACGAAACGTATCATTCGAAGATGATCAATCTCCCTCCCTACATGTACCCGTTAATAAACAAACCCAAGATCATCTTGCAGGGAAAACTCAACTACAAAAATCCCTAAAAATATGACTGTGGACGGCGCATGGCCGGCAACACCAGCCTGGGAGCCAAATTTCAAACTCTAAAAAGTGTGAAATGTTAGCAATTGCGAGCATTACTACAAATTATCGTCTTCGAACGAGACGTTTCGTATAATCACGATTGAACGTCGCCCGCCTTCGGCGCGCTCGTTTGATCGTTCAATTATCCTGTGTATAGAGAAATTTTCAAATATTTATTTTAATTAAATTTATGAAGCAAATATTTTCATTTTCGTATATTATTGTGTTTTCTCAGACAAAAAAAATAAAATTTGAAAAACCTTTTGAGTAAAAAATTTCTTAAAATCGATTTATTTCGCTAAATTTACAAATAATTCCAAAACTCCTAGACCGGCATCAACAACTACTGACAAAATTCAAAGATAGCAACAACCACTGGACCATTGTAGACCCGCTATGCATAAAACGTGGCATAAAAACCACTTCGCCCAGACACCCAACTAAGGCGTTTTTCGAAACAATCTACGACGACTAAGCTCATCATCTCATTTCATTTCCGTTACTCCATTGCTATCCATATATTAATATGTACATACGTTTTTTTCCCCTTTTAAATCAAATTGTATTTCCTGTCCCTTTTAAATCAAATTGTATTTCCGGGCAGAAGGACCTTGTGGCAATAAATATATTCTCTCTCTTAACTTTGTCATAGTATAAAGAGTAGGTATACATATAGAAGTAATAACTTTATTCTTTAAACTATTTGGTTTTCACTTTAGGTATTTTTAAACTAAATTTCAAATTGTTTACACAAATAGGAGTAAATAGTACAGTGTTGGTCAGTCAAGAGTGATTGGTCATCATTTGAAAACTATATAGCTATAAGACAATCTTTGGGTGACATAATTGTTTATTAACAGAAGAAAATTCTATATTCTTTCCTGTACTGGATACAACCCATAACTTTGTTATAATTTAAAGTTTCGTGTGCTTATTTAATTAATAAAATGACAAGACCGAGATTCTTGCAAATTTACGGCGTTTTAGCAGCAATCTACAAAATGTGACCCTACTATATCTAGATATTTTCATGATTTTCATGATTAAAACATGTAACTTTGTGCGGATTTTTGACATTTGTACATCAATACAGGTTTAAATTATAGAAAATAAAGTATTTATCATAAAAGTATTTTAACAAAAAAATGTTACAGGTCAATAACTATCATACGATAAATGGTAAAAATAGTGATTGATAAATTACTATTCTGAGGTTAGAGTAACTATGTGACAGTTAGTGGCAGTAAGTTTTAACCTATAAATAAGAGCATAAGAAGTTAATCATAATGGTTTTTATTAAAATGTCGATTTATATTTATATCTTAGGAATTTATAAAAGACAAGACTAGACAGATAAGACTAGACAGACAAAACAAAACAGACGAGATAAGACTAGACAGATAGGACTAGACAGACAAGACTAGACAAACAGTACTAGACGCGCAAGACTAGACAGACAAGACGAGACAGTCATGACTAGACAGACAAGACTAGACAGACAAGATTAGACGTACAAGACTAGACGGACAAGACTAGACAGACGAGACTAGATAGACAAGACTAGACAGACAATACTAGATAGACAAGATTGGACAGATAGGACTAGACAGGCAAAAGTAGACAGACAAGACTAGACATACAATACTAGGCAGACAAAACTACACAGACAAGAGTAGACAAACATATCGGAAGACTTTATAAAATACTGTACTAAATAATTTTTTATTATTTTTATTTATTATAATGCATTTACCAATTACTGAAAATTCAATGAACAATCACTATATTTATGTGAACTATAACTTTGTTTTTGGATGAGTCAAACATTTATCTTCTTATTTTCTATAAAAAATTTAATTTCTCATTCGAATTATTATTTAAATAGAAAAGTATCGTTTTATACAATTACTAGTAATATAATGATACATAAATTCATTTTGTACAAGCAAGCAATTTATTATTTTCCTTGTTCAATTTCTAAAAGGACCGATCACTGTACTGTTTACCCCTACCAACTTTATGGATAGTGCATTGGAAACTAAGTATTATTCAATTTCTAAACTAAAATCTATTTGATTTTTAATTATTAAATTCAATTTTAATTATCAAATTAACACATTTAAAAGCAATTGCGTACAAAATGGTTAAGGAGCATGGGTCTTTCGAACAGGATAAATAATATAGGAGTTAAAGGAAATAAATGCGCACAGTAGAATACATAATGGAATTTAATCTATTTAAGTTTGGTGAAAAAACTGGCATAGATTTACATCATTTCCAGTTCATTCATTATAATTGGTTTATTTAGCTTATTTATTCTCTTTTTGTAGAAAAATCTGATGTAATAAACCTGTGTGTAGGTATAGAAGGTGTCAAATATTTATTTTAATTATATTTACTGAGCAAATATTTTAATTTTGTTACATTATCTATTGTGTTTTCTCAAAACAGATAAAATGATAAAATTTGCAAAATTTAAAAAAATTGTGTAAGAAAATATTTAAAGAATGGATATGAATGGAAAATAAACTTAAATAAAATTTATTTTAATTTCTGTATCAAGGTTTTAAAAATGTTTACGTCAAATTGAGTTCTTTTTTTTAAGAATGGTGAAAAAGAAATCACAATATTTAATAATTTGACAGTTTTTGCAATATATCATTTTATAGCAGATGTCCATTTTAGGAATTTTTATGACAAAATCTTAGAAAAACAATATTTTTATGAAATTTGTTTATTTTATATAATTTTATGAGTTTGAAATATTTTTATGACTTTCGATCGGAATTCCATTTTCATGTTAGAATTTAAAAAATATACAGCTATAACAAAATTTACAATCTAAATTTGTTTGCACGCACTTAAGGCTATTTTTCATTTTAAGTATTTTTCTTGAAATATTATTTCGCGCAAAAGAAAATATTATTTCCAAATTATTTTTAGACGATTTGTCGAAATTCGTACAAACTTTTTTTTGAATATTTATCGAAAAAAAAACCGGAAAGCATCACTTTTTTTTCAATTTTGCAAATCAATTTCGGGAACACATATTTAGAACAAATACACATTGAGTCATTCATTCATGAATCAAAAGACTTGCAACGACAAGATTTTTCTGTCATCATTAAATATTTTATTCAAAATTTTCGAAATTGTTAAAATGTAAAATTTCAATTTAATAAGATCAAATAACAATAAAATGAACACCTTTTATTAGTAATAATTTGCTCCAATAATTTTGACAAAATTTCTAAAATTCATTATAAATTTATACATAATTCTATAATTTTATATACTCAGTATCTCAGTTTTTTCAGTCTAAAATAAATCGTTTCATTAAGAAATTAAAAATATTTTTACGTTAACTTGATTTTCCCAATCCTACTCAGAAAACATGAAACTGGACTTGCGAAAACAAAATAAAGAAAATACCAGAAAGAAGAAATACCAACATATTTTTGAAAATGTGTTTTGTTCATGCAATATTTTTTTGTTCGAATTCTTTATATATTTTTGGATAATGTTCACTAGTCACGTAAAAAAACATGTACGAGTAAAACAGAGAAATTATAAAAACACTATCGATTTTCCGTTGTAAGAAAATTCCATGCGAACAAAAACGGCACACGTGCGACCTACGACCTGGACAGATCCAGCGGTTTTCAAACGTTCGCGCTCCGGTGACGCAACCGCGCACCCGGTGAAGGGTTAACGCCACGCCCCTGCAGCAATATGGCCGAATGCCGGATTGGCGGACGACCCGACGCCCACCTGCCGGGCCATGCGTGACGGATTGACGGGCCGGTCCGCCTCTCGACACCAGTTGCGCGGATTCGCGGCCACGATGCCTCACGTGACCCGCACGTGGAGCCCGGGCCGCGCGCCGCACTGCCACGTGCTACCTGGCCGGCCGGCTACCTCGTGATGCGTACCGACGGCGACGGAGATTCCGCACCGGCGTCGGTGACAGAAATATTACACGTCGAAATGATAAGCATCGGGCTTTATGCCCGTACATTTGTGATTCTGCTACCCTCTGATATGATTTATTGGACGGATTTGCTGACCCAGTGCTCCACTCTCCACGGTTACGTTCCAGTTATATTGTTAGCCAATTTTCTGTATTTACTACACAATTCTAATTCCAACATTACATTTAGAAATAATTCTAAAAGTATAGTCCATCTAGTCTTGATATAACGATTCTATATCTATCTGTTTATCTGAAATATCTTATGTTATCTTTATGTATATCTTTATCTGCTTAGACTAATTTGGAAGATATTTTGATTTAGATTAGTTTCATCTGTAAACACTTTTCTTACGTATTGTTAAAGCATAACGAATAGTCCTGTGTATCGATTTATAATCGACTGTCCAATTTTTATTATTGTTTAGCTTATTCAAAAATAGACTATATTACTCTATAGAATGGACCAGCGTTCGGCAACTGGATCGTGGAGTGTGTCATTATACAAAAAAACGAATCAATTTTCAGACATGTGACACTGACTGGATATTTAAACAGCACTAGAATATCATATTTGTGAATATATAAAAATTGATTATTATTATAATATTAAATATATTATATCATTATTACTAACAATAAGTATACCTACTTACTACATGACTATTACTTATAAAACGATAGAAATATTTATAAACATTGTATGTAAAAATTAAAATAAACATACAAAAAATGCGTACCTATAGTTATCAATATATCTCTGCTGTGTCACCTAAGAATCTTTCACATACCACTAAATGGCAGCATTGGCAGTAAACTATATTGGAATAAATTTTTTTTTTTTTTGGTGTAGATTTGATATTATTGATATAGACTATATTAACTAATTTTACATAACTTATATAAAAATTAACTAGTTTTATATAACTTATATAAAAATATACACTATTTGTGTAATCTAATGCAATCTATCTGTAGTAATCTTATATTTCTATATTCTGGATATATCTATAATTGTCTGTCTAATCTCTTTTAATGTCTAGCTACAATAGACTATATTAGAATAGAATAAACAATATTGTTGTATGGACTAGTTAATATTACTAACTAGCTCTATTGAGGCTTATCTGTTTAGTCTAGTGTAGTGTATCTGGAGCAATCTATTTCTATATTCTGTATAGGCAAATCCATCCGATCAGTTCTATCAAGGCTTATCTGTTTAGTCTATTCTAGTGTAGTGTACCTAGAGCAATCTATTTCTATAGTCTGTATAGGCATAACGCTCCAATCAGCTCTTTGAAGGCTTATCTGTTTAGTCTAGTGTTGTGTATCTGGAGCAATCTATTTCTATTTTCTGTATAGGCATACCCATCCGATTATTCTATATCAAGGCTTATCTGTTTAGTTTAGTGTAGGGTATCTGAAGTAATCTATTTCTATAATCTGTACAGGCATACCCATCCGATCAGCTCTATCTAGGCTTATCTGTTTAGTCTAGTGTAGTGTATCTGGAATAATTTATTTCTATATTCTGTATAGGCATAACAATACCATCAGCTGTATCAAGGCTTATCTGTTTAGTCTAGTATAGTGTATCTGGAGCAATCTATTTCTATAATCTGTACAGGCATACCCATCCGATCAGCTCTATCAAGGCTTATCTGTTTAGTCTAGTGTAGGGTATCTGGAGCAATCTATTGCTATCATCTGTATAGACATACCCATCCGATCAGCTCTATCAAGGCTTATCTGTATAGTCTTGTGTAGTGCATCTGGAGCAATCTATTTCTATAGTCTGTATAGGCATACCCATCCTACACAGCTGTATCAAGGGTTATCTGTTTAGGCTAGTATAGTGTATCTGGAGCAATCTATTTCTATAATCTGTATAGGGATATCCAACCGATCGAAACAATTTTATATAGTGGCTTTTTTCCTTTAAATGCGGAGGTAGATAGTTGTAAATCTTTATTCCGGTATTGTATGGACTTTTGCAGAGACTTGCGTGCAGATAATCTAATCCAATCTGTTTGGAATAGTCTTGTTTGTTTGATCTAGTCCTATCTGTATTTTCTGGAATTGTGTAGTTTATACTTGCTTTTCCAATTTATTGTTATCTAAACTAAATCTAAAAAAATCTAAAATAGACTAGATTGACTTGTTAGTCTAGTTTAGATCCCTTGTTCGTATATTAGCAATTACCTAGTTTTCTTATTAAACTGTCTCGACTTTTTTGTTTAATGCAGTCAATTAGTGCTTGTCTAGTCTTTATACAAGTTAGTTAGTTTATACAAGTTAGGTCCAATGTGGATGTAAGGTAATGGATGGAAGACAATGTGGATGTAATAAGGATGTACGGCCACGTCGCCTATTGTATTTTGCCCACATTTTTCTCTTATAGACCCATAATCCTAGATATAATATAAATTGGAGTTAAATAATTACACATTTGTTTTCTGATACAAATGCGGCACTCGCTCCCGGGATAGAACTCGGCACCTCTAGATTTGTTAGTTAACGTTTTAACTCTAGGCAAACAGGCCCGACTATCTATCTACTATAGTATTATCGGTATAGTCCAGTCTTGAGTATCTAGTTACGATTGCTTGTGTACATCACCTTAGCTTTGTGTGGTCAAGAATAAAATTTACTGATGTTGTGTAAATAGGGCTTCACACTAGAACGATATTTTTCTCCTCTCGTATCGTCTCGTAAAAGCGAGACGAGACCGAGACGAGACTGTTTTGAAAATTATTATCGCGAGAGCGAGAGTATATGTGGTCGGGCTCTCGCGAACACGAGAGCGTATGTGGTCTCGCTTTTGCGAGACACGAGAGTCTCGTTTCTGATCTTGTTCATACTTCTTCAACCTTTGACTCTGTGTCACGGGCAGCCGGAATAAATGAATAAAAGAAATAATAAAATAAAATATTCAATATTCAGTCAGAGTCAAAGATTGAAGAAGTATGAACGAGATCAGAAACGAGACAGAAAAACAGTCTCGCCTCGGTCTCGTCTCGCTTTTACGACAGGAGACGAGACAAAACGAGACGAGAAAAATATCGTTCTCGTGTGAAACACTAAGGATGATGTTATGCAAGCATTATTATGTTTGAATGCTTGGTCATCTTGTGACTTAAAGTTTAAAATTTCAGTTATATTATCAAAGCTCATTGTTTCGTAACTTGTAACTTCAGGTAGTATTGTAAAATTGTATTTTATTACATAAAAATTATCTATATAACAATTAATCATGCATATATATATTAATTACAATAAAATTAATGAATATCTCGTTTTGGAATATCTTAACAATAAGTTATAGCAAGAACGATATTTAAAGAGATGAGACGAGACGAGACGAGAGAAACGGTTACGGGAGCGAGACGAGACAAACGGTTCCTAGAGCGAGATCGAGACTGAAACGAGAGTAATTTTTTCCACAACTAACGAGAGCGAGACGAGATTTTTGAAACTCTCTAGTATAGTCTTATGGAATCCTGTTAGTCCTAATCTGGTCTGTTTAGCATAGTTAGATATAGTCTTGCACATAACGTTTATAAAGTATAAAATGAGTTTATCTATAAAGTATAGTTTTGTGTGACTAGTCTAGACATGTTAGAGAATTAGTATATTCTACTTGTATATAAAATAAGACGTGCGTGCAAGATAATTGAATATATTATTATAATTGATAAAAACTTATGACTTATTTGTCAATGTTATGATTTAGAGTTTTATTTTTAGGGTTATGAGAGTTTTATATTTAGGTTATGATTTTTTCAGACCAAATTAGGATATAGTCTAATCAATTTAGTCTATTTTAGACTAGACTAGGCAAATTAAACTAAATTTGACAAGCAAGTTATAAAAACCACATACATAATGCTAGAATATACAGATAGGAGTAGATCGAAAAGTCCACTTTAATTTGGAGAAAATTAGATAAGACAAAACTAGATTGTATTAACTAAACTAACTAGTCTTTCTTCATCATACATCAATTTCGTTCTTTAATTTAGACAATTTATTTGTAGACTGAATTAGATTAATAACTAGTCCAGACTACTTATACACACAAAAACACAAAATACACAAATACACCTTAGTTCCCGGACATCCTTCGTACAATACTGTTCTTTAGTTGTCTTTATATAAAGTAACTATGCTAAGGCAAAAGTACACAAAAATGTACACATTTAACAAAATTTACAGAAATCTAGTAAATAAATTATTACAAAAACTCATCCATCCAAGCAGACATTTCAACAACAATTTCACAAACACACTCGCAAGACGTTGAACAACAATCTTACAAACTAAATTTTCACGGAATTTTCGCAATTTTTGCTCTCAAGAAAATTCATCCACACCCGAAACGCGTTCGTAAAAAACTAAAACTCTTCAGAATTGTGTTCAAACTCACCTTATTTGCACTTATTACGCTCGCTTCGGCCCGATTTATTTACATTTTTTGGACCCCAGGGCCAAGAAAGCAACAAAACGCTACGAATCGCTGCATTTACTATTTACCAAACAGAATTGCTGCTCAAATAGTAAAACAAGGGTATATTACATCCTAAAACTTATAATCTTATCTATCCACCAAGTTCACTTTAAATGGAGTGCTTTTCAAATTCGGATGTTGAGTTTTCATTCATTTTCTTGAAGTTATTGATGGTATCGATCAAGATGTTAATATTTATATTTTTGACGTTCGTCTAAATATGATATACACAACATAGCTAGGTATATACACTATATCAGTATAGTATAGTAATATGTATCTAGTCTAGTCTAGACTGCCTAATATTATATCAAGTGTTTGTGTATGAATTAATAAGAATGTATGAGGCTTACAATTCGAGCGCCATCGGTATTATACCTATGCATTTTATGCCTTGACAGTAATCTTTTTATTAAAAACAAATAATTTAATTTTAGGTTTTTATAATTTTTTTAGGTATATTTATATACCTTCGCATAGGTAATTAGTATTTGGTAATATACAAAACAAAATTTTTAAATTGTTAATATAAAGAGAGAATTTTTTTCTGAAATTTGTAAAGAAAACGATTTAACATGACAAAGGGCCTGCCTGCCATGAGATCCGGCCTAAATTTCTAAACTTTTGGACGAATTCCATTTCGATTTCACTAAGAAATCGAAAGCGATTTTGTAATTTATCGACTAATTTTCCCGTCATAAATTAATTTAAATTACAAAATATATATTAATACTCAAGCGATAAACAATAAAATTAATTGGAAATATTTAAAATCTTCCACATTTTTTAAATACTGAATTGATGTTGAAACAAATTTAAACCATTAATTAAAAATATTCTTCAATTTAAAAACCTAATTAGTTTTGTTTTCTCAAAGTTACAAGAGAATTTCGATATAGAAATTTATTAGTAAATTTTAATTTAGTTTTGTCGATAAATAGGATTACCGCCGAAGGTTTTTATGTCTATACCAAATTTGTTGTGAATTATTATTAGAGAAGTTCATTGCCAATATAACATTACTATTACAAAATTAATTAATAAGCTCTTGGGATAATTACAAAATAAATTAGTAACCCAAATTAATAAATCAATGGAGGTTTTCGAAAAACTTAATTTAACGTTTTAGCAGAACTTGATTTTAGTAAAAATTGAAAATGATTTATATTGTTTGCCAATGTATTTGCAGCAATTTATTGATGCAATTATTATAAATTGAATGGACTCTAGAATCAAGAATTCTTTCTACCTTAGAAAAACTGAATTATATAAAATTCAATATTTAAACTATTTCCTCTAATTAACACTGAAATGCATCAATTTGGCAACAAAATAACTGTACATACTATAATCAATTGGCAATATCATTAGTTGCTTGTTTATTTCATATACAATATAGCCACCAAACTAGTTAATAACAAACTTAGTTATAGATAATAAATTATAATCATCTCAAACTTTTCAACTATTTTGTTCATTTAACTTACTGTGTTGCGATTCATACTAAATTCACTGGGTTGCGCTTTAGCTACGAATCAAATTTTATTAAGTTTAGGTATATCTATAGCTAATTATGAATTAACTGCATTATGTAGTCAATTGGCGCCATATTAACAATTTGTCTAGTAAAGACGCGTGTTGATGTAATATCATTCTTCTCTTGCTTCAAACATACCAAAAGCCAAATACCAAATACCAAAGCTATATCTACTAAACCAGAATTATTTCACATTTCTTACTTACTTACTGTTGAATTTATAGCTAAAAACTAACAGCTCAAAATATAGCAATTACAGATAATAATACAGACAAGACCAGATGGAAGAGTCCAGGTTGAAAATGGTAAACAGGCAAGACTAACCAAACAAGACTAACCAAACAAGACTTGACAGATAAAACTAAGCAGACAAGACTAGACAGGCAAGACTATATATACAAGATTATAGAAACAATACAGACAGACAGACAAGACTAACCAAATTCGACTAGGCAAACGAGAGTAGCTTTACATAATTAGACAGACGAGACTAGATAGACAATAATAGAGAGACACAACTAGATATAAAAGACTAGATAGACATGACTGAACAGACAAGGCTAGCTAGAAAAGACTTTACATGTAAGAATTATGAGATGCTATTCGACAGACAAAACTGGACAGACAAAATTGAACAGGCAAGCCTGTGACAGGACAGACAAGACTGGACGGAGAAGATATAATTGACAACACTGGTGAGAGAAGACTAGACACAGTACTGGACAGACGAGACTTAATGGACAAGAATACATATGCAAGGCCATGTAGTCAAGACTAAATTGACAAAAATGACTAAATTGAGTAAACAAACAACACAGACAAAATCTCAAATTTCTTACTTACAAATTTCAACATTTGAACAAATCAATTTTTAATAACTTAAAGTCAACAAGCAACATATAAATTGTTTGTTAAATAAATTATTTTCTTTTGTTTCAACCATATAAAATATAGTCGCTACCAGCTACATCTCTGTTACTTAGAATTAACACAAAGTTAATGATAAAAAAAATCGTAAATTTCCACATTTTATCCAATTACACTGTGTTATGATTTTGTTACAAATTAACGTAGTTTGGCAACTAGACCAATGCTTAAGTAAAGAAAAAAATCCAAATATAATTTCTTTTATAATTATATTATTTGAAAAGCAAATAAAACCAAATATTTTTAGAGTTTTGTAGAAAATAAATGTAAATGGTTCAAATGTTTGAGAAACTAATATTTATTGTTCAAAGGAAGTTATATAAAACTGAGAATTTATTGAAAAAATGTGTTTTTAATTTTAAAAAGTAAATAAATAGAAAGTGCTTGAAATATTTACAAAAATATTTTCGAAGGTTTGGAGAGAAAACGTAAAGGCTGGTCCAGACCTTCCGTTTTGCACAACCTTTTGTCTGCGCAGTCTTAAGACGGAATGAAAACGTTGCAATTTGTAGAGCGTCTACACGGTGTAGATATATCTGTATATTTCGCACAGTTTTAGTGAAATCGTCATGTAGGAGGTACTCGTCTGGTAATTTTTGAACCAAATGAATCGGAAAACAGAGCTACCGTCTACATGCGCCGACTTGTCTGCACACTTCATGGATATCTATGCTCTTTAGCCCAGTTATCGCTGTAACTATACCGTCTCCGCGCAATTTGCAAAACTGCACAGTTTTCCTATCTACACGCAACGTTTCATCTGCAACTTGTTAAACTGCGCAGACAAAACGTGGGCAAAACGGAGCGTCTGGACCGGCCAAATTATATTACCTTAAAATATTATAAAGATAAACCTAAAATTGTTTCTTTCTGACAGCCAACCAAAAATGTAGTAAATCAGGTTTAATTATTTTCAGACTTTAAATGCATTCTTTTTGCTGTTTTAACAATTATTTCTGAAAATTTAATATTGAAATGAAAACTTAACAGAACGCAATGAAATATGCACGAATGATATATTTTGCGATAAAAAACATCTTAGCGAAATTTAATTTTCACAGACAAAATTGGAAAGTTAATAAAAATGACAATTTGAAATATCTGAAAATTTTACACAAATCCAAATAAAAATAAAATAAACATGTTTATAAGGAATTCCTGAATATAAAATCCATTAAATTACAATGTAACAAAACCACCTCAATAATTGATATCATTTCACTAATTATATATTTTTAAAACTTAATTAATGCAAGTAATTGTGATTTTACGCACGCAATAAAATTTCTCGATTATCATTTACAGCGAATAAAACACAAACAAGTTTTGAATAAAATAGACTATTGACTACCACCGGCCCATAAAATAAAAACACATAAAAACCGTCGGCACATTCATTTTACAACAGATAAAACTCCAATTTATCCAATATATGAAATTGATAATTGAAAATTTATCCACATAAATTGATTTTATTTTAAAAATTTTATCATTTCATAACTCAACTTTTCAATTAACATAATAAAATGTAAAACAAATGGGGAAACTAGATTCAACAGACTAAAATATGTACCTCTATTACATGTCCAAAATACACATACTCAAACCTACACGTCTAAGATTACACACATTTTACTAGAAAAAACTAGACATCTGCGACTAGTTAGACAAGACAAGATTAGGCAGACAAGACTAGACAGACAAGACTAGACAGACAAGACTAGAGAGACAAGACTAGACAGACAAGACTAGACAGACAAGACTAGACAGACAAGACTAGACAGACAAGACTAGACAGACAAGACTAGACAGACAAGACTAGACAGACAAGACTAGACAGACAAGACTAGACAGACAAGACTAGACAGACAAGACTAGACAGACAAGACCAGACAGACAAGACTAGACAGACAAGACTAGACAGACAAGACTAGACAGACAAGACTAGACAGACAAGACTAGACAGACAAGACTAGACAGACAAGACTAGAAAGACAAGACTAGACAGACAAGACTAGACAGACAAGACTAGACAGACAAGACTAGACAGACAAGACTAGACAGACAAGACTAGACAGACAAGACTAGACAGACAAGACTAGACAGACAAGACTAGACAGACAAGACTAGACAGACAAGACTAGACAGACAAGACTAGACAGACAAGACTAGACAGACAAGACTAGACAGACAAGACTAGACAGACAAGACTAGACAGACAAGACTAGACAGACAAGACTAGACAGACAAGACTAGACAGACAAGACTAGACAGACAAGACTAGACAGACAAGACTAGACAGACAAGACTAGACAGACAAGACTAGACAGACAAGACTAGACAGACAAGACTAGACAGACAAGACTAGACAGACAAGACTAGACAGACAAGACTAGACAGACAAGACTAGACAGACAAGACTAGACAGACAAGACTAGACAGACAAGACTAGACAGACAAGACTAGACAGACAAGACTAGACAGACAAGACTAGACAGACAAGACTAGACAGACAAGACTAGACAGACAAGACTAGACAGACAAGACTAGACAGACAAGACTAGACAGACAAGACTAGACAGACAAGACTAGACAGACAAGACTAGACAGACAAGACTAGACAGACAAGACTAGACAGACAAGACTAGACAGACAAGACTAGACAGACAAGACTAGACAGACAAGACTAGACAGACAAGACTAGACAGACAAGACTAGACAGACAAGACTAGACAGACAAGACTAGACAGACAAGACTAGACAGACAAGACTAGACAGACAAGACTAGACAGACAAGACTAGACAGACAAGACTAGACAGACAAGACTAGACAGACAAGACTAGACAGACAAGACTAGACAGACAAGACTAGACAGACAAGACTAGACAGACAAGACTAGACAGACAAGACTAGACAGACAAGACTAGACAGACAAGACTAGACAGACAAGACTAGACAGACAAGACTAGACAGACAAGACTAGACAGACAAGACTAGACAGACAAGACTAGACAGACAAGACTAGACAGACAAGACTAGACAGACAAGACTAGACAGACAAGACTAGACAGACAAGACTAGACAGACAAGACTAGACAGACAAGACTAGACAGACAAGACTAGACAGACAAGACTAGACAGACAAGACTAGACAGACAAGACTAGACAGACAAGACTAGACAGACAAGACTAGACAGACAAGACTAGACAGACAAGACTAGACAGACAAGACTAGACAGACAAGACTAGACAGACAAGACTAGACAGACAAGACTAGACAGACAAGACTAGACAGACAAGACTAGACAGACAAGACTAGACAGACAAGACTAGACAGACAAGACTAGACAGACAAGACTAGACAGACAAGACTAGACAGACAAGACTAGACAGACAAGACTAGACAGACAAGACTAGACAGACAAGACTAGACAGACAAGACTAGACAGACAAGACTAGACAGACAAGACTAGACAGACAAGACTAGACAGACAAGACTAGACAGACAAGACTAGACAGACAAGACTAGACAGACAAGACTAGACAGACAAGACTAGACAGACAAGACTAGACAGACAAGACTAGACAGACAAGACTAGACAGACAAGACTAGACAGACAAGACTAGACAGACAAGACTAGACAGACAAGACTAGACAGACAAGACTAGACAGACAAGACTAGACAGACAAGACTAGACAGACAAGACTAGACAGACAAGACTAGACAGACAAGACTAGACAGACAAGACTAGACAGACAAGACTAGACAGACAAGACTAGACAGACAAGACTAGACAGACAAGACTAGACAGACAAGACTAGACAGACAAGACTAGACAGACAAGGACAGACAAGACTAGACAGACAAGACTAGACAGACAAGACTAGACAGACAAGACTAGACAGACAAGACTAGACAGACAAGACTAGACAGACAAGACTAGACAGACAAGACTAGACAGACAAGACTAGACAGACAAGACTAGACAGACAAGACTAGACAGACAAGACTAGACAGACAAGACTAGACAGACAAGACTAGACAGACAAGACTAGACAGACAAGACTAGACAGACAAGACTAGACAGACAAGACTAGACAGACAAGACTAGACAGACAAGACTAGACAGACAAGACTAGACAGACAAGACTAGACAGACAAGACTAGACAGACAAGACTAGACAGACAAGACTAGACAGACAAGACTAGACAGACAAGACTAGACAGACAAGACTAGACAGACAAGACTAGACAGACAAGACTAGACAGACAAGACTAGACAGACAAGACTAGACAGACAAGACTAGACAGACAAGACTAGACAGACAAGACTAGACAGACAAGACTAGACAGACAAGACTAGACAGACAAGACTAGACAGACAAGACTAGACAGACAAGACTAGACAGACAAGACTAGACAGACAAGACTAGACAGACAAGACTAGACAGACAAAACTAGACAGACAAGACTAGACAGACAATTCTAGACAGACAAGACTAGACAGACAAGACTAGACAGACAAGACTAAACAGACAAGACTAGACAGACAAGACTAGACAGACAAGACTAGACAGACAAGACTAGACAGACAAGACTAGACAGACAAGACTAGACAGACAAGACTAGACAGACAAGACTAGACAGACAAGACTAGACAGACAAGACTCGACAGACAAGACTAGACAGACAAGACTAGACAGACAAGACTAGACAGACAAGACTAGACAGACAAGACTAGACAGACAAGACTAGACAGACAAGACTAGACAGACAAGACTAGACAGACAAGACTAGACAGACAAGACTAGACAGACAAGACTAGACAGACAAGACTAGACAGACAAGACTAGGCAGACAAGACTAGACAGACAAGACTAGACAGACAAGACTAGACAGACAAGACTAGACAGACAAGACTAGACAGACAAGACTAGACAGACAAGACTAGACAGACAAGACTAGACAGACAAGACTAGACAGACAAGACTAGACAGACAAGACTAGACAGACAAGACTAGACAGACAAGACTAGACAGACAAGACTAGACAGACAAGACTAGACAGACAAGACTAGACAGACAAGACTAGACAGACAAGACTAGACAGACAAGACTAGACAGACAAGACTAGACAGACAAGACTAGACAGACAAGACTAGACAGACAAGACTAGACAGACAAGACTAGACAGACAAGACTAGACAGACAAGACTAGACAGACAAGACTAGAGAGGCAAGACTAGACAGACAAGACTAGACAGACTAGACAGACAAAACTAGACAGACAAGACTAGACAGACAAGACTAGACAGACAAGACTAGACAGACAAGACTAGACAGACAAGGCTAGACAGACAAGACTAGACAGACAAGACTAGACAGACAAGACTAGACAGACAAGACTAGACAGACAAGACTAGAAAGCCAAGACTAGTCAGACAAGACTAGACAGACAAGACTAGACAGACAAGACTAGACATACAAGACTAGACATACAAGACCAGACAGACAAGACTAGAGAGACAAGAGTCTGTTAAATCTCATGCCTACACTATTCTCATTAGTATTGTCTTAATCCAATCCATCCCATCCAGTCTAAATCATCCAATTATTTCCATCATGTCTTGCCTTTATGGTCTTATCTGTTTAATCTTGTTGGTCTAGTCTTTTCTTTTTAGCCTTATCTGTCTAGTCTTTTCTGCGTAGTCTTGCCTGTCTGGTCGTTTATGCCTAAACCCCCTATTCCACTTCGTCTTTTAGTAAGCCCCACCCTGGTATCGCATGTTTCGCATTCACTCAGGGTGGGCAGCCCAGACGGTTAGTTAAAACCGCACTAGTTGATGGATCCCCGACCGGGAATCGTATCCGGGTCTGTCAGCTACACGAGGAGGACTAGTCGTTTATGTCTAGTTCTCTCTGTCTGTAGTCTTGTGTACCTAGTCTTGTCTGTATAATGGTTTCTGTCTATTCTTGCCCTTTTTGTATGTTTGTCTAGTATTGCCTCTGTAGTCATACTTATTCAATTTATGTTGTTTATCTATTTTTTCTTGTGGTTTTTTGTATTTTGGCAGTTTAATCTATCTTGTCTGGAAAATAAAATTTGGAATAAAAAGAGCAATATAAATCTAAATTAATAAGAAAGTTAATATTTCAATAAAAATAATGATAAATTGAAATACCACATGCAAGTTGGAGTGAGTTTGATAGGGTGAAAGTCCCCCATCGAGCTGTCTAGCGTCGGGTTGCTTCGGCGAGTGGAAACCGTCGTTAAAATTAAGTTAAAAAATTACAATTTGAATATTAGACCTTGCGTTCACAGTCAGCCCTTTATGTAGAAATTCAGATCAACAAAACTAGAAAAAATTAAATTTGGAGAATTTTTTAAATATTGCTTGTAATGTGTTTGATGATTGCTTGTAATGATTAAGGTATGATTCAAGTTTTGGCTTTATCTAACCAAAAACTTAATACGACGCGGAACGAAATATTTAATGTTTATCGACAATGTATAATTGGATCCTTTTGAAAACGCAATAAATATTCCGACAAGTAACGAATTCAACTCGATTTGGTGTGTAAATGTTTATTGTATCAAAATATGTTTGTTTGTGTCTGGCTCGGAGTGTACAAACTGCATTCAGGAAGATAAAGTTATCGCGCACTAAACGCTACATGCTAAGTGTCCGCGACCGTTTGGGAATTTGAACTGTAATGCAAAAACGTCATTCTTGTCTCGGCGATAAACGAAAAATTCGACACAATCTCAGAGGAGAAAGTCGGTGGGGTTTCTTGTTTTTTTCATCCTAGGGGAAACCCACCTCATTCCCTCTAATACTAGCGGCGGCTTAGTATTATACAAATATTTCATTAAGTTAGAAATTAATCTTGATGAGCAAAACGAGACATTATAATAAATATGTAATACTACGTCTAAATAGACAAGATCGGGTTAGACGGACAAGACTCGACAGAGAAAGCCTGGCAGAGAAAAGTTAGACTTACAATACTCGGCAGATAAGACTAGACATACAAGAATGGATAGAGAAGATAATGGAGGTAAAACTAGACAGATAAGACTACATATATAAAGCTAGAGAGTTAGGACTGTAGAAACAAGACTAGACAGTTGAAATCAGCAATGTAATGACACAAAATGATGAATACATAATAGAGATCTGTGGGATCTAAGGTGCATAAGACTAGATATACAAGTGTTATATAACAGAACTAGATGGACAAATTCAGATAGAAGAAATAATTTATAGGAGTGTTTTAAAAAGTTAAGCATTTTCCTATTGGCGATTAAATATAAACAAGACATTTTCCAACTAGTTTATTTATGCGATAAATCTCGGCACCATTTTGGAATTTGAATGCTCTTAAGAGCACGTTACGTAATTTCTGTATTTCCTAACTTTTATTTCGAATTTTATATTTTCTGGAAATTTCTTTTGCAGCGGCTTGTGAATTAATTGACAGTCAACTAGCACGAATATTTCCGTGAAATACTATTTCGCTTTCTGACAGTTTTGGTCGGTATCGATTTAACACGATCAAGTTCTTCAGCTGTTCAATATTCCTGACCGCGTTCTGTTTCCACTCGATATTCATAGATCGTTTGCAAGTTTACATCTAAATAGACAACACTAGATTGATACTAGGTAAACAAGCAGGTTTCTGAACAAGATTAGACTGGAAGGTATTAGTTAGACAAGACTAAACGAGTAGAAAAACAAGGTTAGTTCGACAGAAAAGACAAAACAGGCAATTCTAGTTTGCAGAAAAAATAAATTTGCAAATGTAACAAAAATTTTGGGAAATGAAGATTGGAAAACATTATAAGCCGCCTCGGTAATTCAAATCGGCGCCGGAAAACTTAGCCATAAACTTCGCAAAAAAGAGAAAAGTAAATCGCCATTCAAATTACAAAAGAATTTCGCAACCGAGCGCAGAAAAGTGTTTTCGCCGTTCCTGGCCGTTGGGTCATTCATCTCGTGCGATTCCACAACGTTGCAAAAATCGATGCGAACTCGGAGGGAATTCGAACGCCAATTGTAATCTCGCCCATTTAGATAATGCCCGAGGAATATTCAAATTATTTTTATCACTTACCCGACGCTAAACGTATTTCACCTGGTCCTTCCAGTCAAATCCAGAGAGAATAGAAGGGAAACGGTGATTTCATGAATTCTCAAATCACAAATAAAACAATTAAATTGTATTTGCAAGAATTAAACAATTATTCTTGAATACAGGTTGATATTTAAAACATTTTTGTTAACCATACAAATAACTAATAACAATAATAATAAGCACAGTAACATCAAAATTTACTTTTCAGTAAAAATATCTCAAAATCTGTCTAAACAGACGAGAATCACCAAGACTAGACTGATAAAACTAGACAAATAATAGTGGACTGGCAAGACTAGACAGAAATATACCAGACGGACAATAATTTTTAGTTTTTCAGAAAATGCATATGAAGTAATTATATTGAATTTAGCTTAATCTGTTTCGTACAAAAAAGTACTTATACGTACTTATACGTACTTATTAACCATATAGTTTTATCTGTTTAGTGTTGTTTATTTGGTCTGTATAGTTTTGTCTGGCTACTCTTCTCTATCTACCCTTGTCTGTCTAGCCTGCTCTATCTAATCTTGTGTGCTTGTCTTTCCAGTCTTTCTAGTCCTTTCTAGTCCCCTTCCTAGTCTTTTCTGTCTAGTCTTGTCCATGTAATGTTGTCTTTCTAGTATGTTTAGTTTTGTCGGCATAGTTTTGTCTACCTAGTCTTGTGTGTCTTCTTCTGGCTGTATAGTATATTCTGTGTAGTCTTATCTGGGTAGTCTTGCCTGCCTAAGTATTTTTTGTCTAGACTCGCCAGTCTAGTCTTGTATACTTAGTCCTCTCTGTCTAGCTCTAGTCTATATAGTATGTCTAGTTTTGTCGGTCTAGTTTTGTCTATCTAGTCTTGTATGCCTAGTCTTGTGGGACTTGTCCTACCTGTCTAGTCTTGTCTGGGTAGCCTTGCTTATCTTAAGTTTTTTATAGTCTTGTCTGACCATGTCTTGCTTGTATATAAGTGTCTGTGAACTATTTACTATTGAGCAAGTATTGTATATTGAAAATCGATTTTCATGGAGAATTTGCGACGTGCGTGCGTGAATGTTTGCGTTTTGCAATGTGCAAAAGGAGCGCAATTATTGTTCGCCTAATGTGTGTTCCGTGGCGAGATAAGCGGATTCAATGTAGTTTTAATCGAATCCGCGATAAACTTAATTAATAGCAAAGTCGCAACATGGAATCACGGCGTAAAAATGAAATGGAAATTGTTGCTGTTCGTATCGAGCGCATTTGCTCGATTCCATTTGAGATTTGCTTTCATGTTTCCTTACTTCGATTACCTCAATTTATTCCTTAGATTTAACAAGACTAAATAATTCGAGTTAAAACGAGAGAATCCGACTACACCAATACTAGGTCGGGATCAAACTAGACCAGAGAAGACTAAAGAAAATTCGACATGTTAAACTGAACAATCACGAATCAAATAAAATAAAATTAGACCTATTACATTTTTTACAAATATTTGTATTGCATTTTTTTTTTGCAATTAATATTTAGGTTTTTTGTTTTCTTCGCGGTTTGAGATATTTGCTTGCATGAAAATAGTTAAAACTGACAGCTTAATTTGTGTGTTTTGTAATAAAGATGTCAAATGCAAGCGGACAATTTCTGGTTGGTGAAAACATTTCGCAAAAAACTAAAAACGAAAAACTCGTTCTGAAATGTTAGAAGTATAGTGAGCAAATTATAGCCACTTACAATTCTTTGCTAAAAACTGG
Source organism: Phosphuga atrata (assembly GCA_944588485.1). NCBI lineage: Eukaryota > Metazoa > Arthropoda > Insecta > Coleoptera > Silphidae > Phosphuga > Phosphuga atrata. The sequence goes on from OX155892.1 coordinate 56,791,459, forward strand.
AAAATATGGAGAGGCGCATTTTTATGAATTACGTAAATTTAGAATCACATTTTTTTGCATTTTTTAAAATGTAATTGAATATCTGACATTGTCATCTTATTTGGATGGTGATTTAGTCTTTTTCGGCAGATAGCAACTATTCTAAAATTTGGTAAATTGTTCCTAATGTAAAAATTCAATCCGTTGAATAATTCCGCATAGAAATCCCGACAAATATAATAAATAATTGCAAGTGTACCGAAATTAAAATCCATTTGTTTAAATTAACAATAAATATTTAAACACTTTGGAATATTTCATTTGCGCCGAAAAACGAAAACCCAATTATATTAAAACCCCGATAAATACATTAACGAGTTTCATACTGACTGTTTCATACTGAAATTTTTGGCAGAAATCACGAAAAGCAATTCACCAAAACGAACAAGAGTTTGGAATAGAATGCCAAAGGAGGGTTCTATTTTTGTACAGTTTTTTTTTTCGATATCAAATGTACTTTTAGCGTCGACCGCGCACATATTTATTTGCCAGTTAAACTAGCCGGAACTGTCTCACTCGTTGCATACATTGTTATATAGTTTTAAAATGACAGAAAACTCATTTTAAGTGTGCATAATGGAACGGCATAAAGTGCTTTCTAGCTAGATAATACTAAATTTGTTTCTACTACGATCTTTCTAAAAAACTAAAACTACTATGTTCACCCCATAAAATTTAAAAATGAATAAAATACTAAAACAAAATACTTGCCTCTCCTATCGAGTCTCTCTAATTAAAGATACTATTGTCTCTAAATACTACAGTCTCATCGATACAATATTTGTTATTCAGTTTTGTCTGTCTAGCCTTGTCCGTCTAAACTTATCAGTCCTGTCTTATTTATTTTGTCTGCACTGTATTTTCTATCTAATTGTGTAAGTGTAAAATCTAACCCTCTATCCAGCCACTCCTCTGTCTACTTTTGACTGTCTGTTCCTGTTTGTGTAATCTGGATGGTCTAGTCTTCTTTGTCTAGTCATGTCTATCTAATATTCTCCGTCTAATATTGAATATTTAGTCTTTTCTGCCTAGTATTCTCTGCAAATAAACAGGATATTTAAATTAAACATTTTTAGACATATTAAAATCTAAAAAAAATTCTTTTAACTTACATCAGCAATTTGCAAATATGAATTATTGAACGGAAATATTTAAATGAATGTTCAGGAAACTAGGAAAAATAAATTCAAGAAATTAAAATCCTTAAGCAATTTTAATTAACGACGAATTCATGACAATTTAATTCTTATTAATGTTGCCTTTATGCGTATTTTTGTGTTCGTCTAAACGCGAACAGGTGTAACCAATTGCTGGAGAATTCCTATTATTTTTTTTATAGTATAAGCATTATCGATAATAAATATTTAGTTTAACTTTTTGAAGTTTAGTTTTTTTATTCAAACTAAACATGGAAATTTTAAAAATCTCGAAAGTACTTTCCTTTTCATAAATAATTCCAAATCGTGTTTCTTCTTCCTGTTACTACTTATTAGCACATTAGTGAAAAATTTATCATAGTTTATTTGATTCAAGTTAATTAATTTAGCGATAAACTATTTATCTATACAGAAAAAATAAATGCTTATGAAATATTTCCCGTTAGGGAATATTCCCGTTAGGGAAATAGGTTTTCACCTATTTACATCTATTAATTAGAATAAATCTATTTTTAAGTCCGATTATTTATTTAAGTATTTATGAACAATTAATTATGGTGTAACTGGATTTTCAATACATTATTATAAAATAAGGAAAAGAAAAACTAGACAGACACCTATAGAAAAATAAGACAAGACATACAAGATTAGGCAGGCAAGACTGGATAGAAAAGACTAGAGAGACAAGACTAGGCAAACAAGAAAAGACTAGACAAACACGACTAGACAGACGAAATTAGACAGACAAGACTAGACAAACAAACTTAGACAGACAAGACTAGAGAGACAAGACAAGGCAAACAAGACTAAACAAACAAGACTAGACAGACAAGATTAGACATATAACACTAGACAGACATGACTAGACAGACAGACAAGGCTAGAGAGACAAGACTAGACAGACAACACAAGACAGACAAGACTAGACAGACAAGACTATACATACAAGGCTATATATATATATATATATAATATATATATATATATATATATATATATATATATATATATATATATATATATATATATATATATATATATATATATATATATATAATTATAATAAATAAGACATAGGCAATGGAACACGACAGGCCAAGATCAAACAGTGAAGCTAGAAGTCCTTTTGATAGGTGCGCGAAATTGAGTCGGTCGCCGACACAATTGGCAAAACGTTCCAAAAAAGAGGATTTGGAAAAAAGTGAGCGTGGGTATCCGAGGAGCTTTGGAGAAGATCTTTGAAGAGCTACGGGTAATGAGGAAGGATTTTAAAGCCGTCGAGAATAAGATGGAAGAAATGAGAAGAGAAAACAAAGATCTCGAAGAAAAATTGGAAAGGGCTAGGAGTGAACAAAAGGAAGTAGAGGAGAAGGAAAGGATGTGGAAAGCGGAATAAAGGGCAGGATGAAGAAGTTGGAGGACGACTACAGAATAGAGAGAGAAACTGAGTCAGAAGTGGGGAGAATGGTCAAGACTCAGTAAGAGAGGAAGTAAAACAACTGAGAGAAATGGAAGAAAGAAGAGAAAGAAAGGAAATAAAAAATAATATTGTGATTCATGGGGTAAAAGGAGAGAGATGGTTAGAGGACGCTAAGAGATTACTGGAAGAAAGATTTGTGAAGAATGAGTAAAAGAATGGGTAGGAAGCATGTTCAAAATAGGAGACAAAGGTTGAAACCAAGGACCAATTGTCGCAAAATTGACAAGTTGGGAAGTAAAGAGAAAAATAATGCTAAATAAATATAAGCTGAAGCGGTCTGATATTTTTATCCAAGACGATTTTACTAAGAAAGAACAGGAAATTCAAAAGAATTTGCGACAGAAAGCAAAGATGCTAAAAGATAGAGGGCACAAAGTGAAGATTGGTTATAAGAAGATGGAAGTGGATGGAAATTGGGTAACATGGGAGGAGTCACAGAAAATTATGCCAAAAAACTAAGTCTGTTTCAAATAAAAGACAGAGAGAGATGGCGAGAAGACACAAGAACAATGATGAACGGCTAACGGAAAATATTAAGATACTCTTTTGGAATGTGGCGGGACACTGGGAAGAGAAAATTGGAAAGCGATAACAGATCTATTATAATGTTTCTCAAGAAATTTCATATAATTGGATTGGTTGAGACCTGGATGCAGGAAAAAGAATGGGAGAGATGCAAAGGAAAACTTCCCAAAGACTATAGATGGAAATTGCAGCCGGCCCAGAGAGAATATAAGTATGGAAGAGCAAAGGGGGTATATTAGCAGGTGTTAAATATAAATATCAAAGAGTCAGAAAGAAGACTGGAAGAGGCAGAAGGCGTAGTGTGCAGGGAAGTAGAATTAGAAGAAGTCTGGTGGCAAGTGGCCACGGTATACAACAACAAAGGACTGGAAGTAATTAAAGAGGCAATAAAAATTAATGGAGAAGGAACGTTAATGGCAAAGTTACTGGTAGGCAATTGGAATGTTAGAATCGGGGAAGAGCAGTTCCACACAATGGATAGTGAAGGTAGAGAAATAATAAGGAAAGTCAAGGATAAAGTTAGCAATGCAGAAGGGAGAGGGTGGGCGGAATGGGTAAGGGAAAATCAATAGGACGTCGTAAATGGGTGTGTGGAAGGAGACTGGGAGGAAGATTTCACATTTGTGGGGGCAGGAGGATTATCGACTATAGATCTGGTAGTGGCAAATGACCCGGTAAGGCAAGAAATTAAAGAGATAGAGATAGGAGGGAGAATTGATTCAGACCACATGCCAGTGGCAATAAGCTTCAAGACGAAAACAATAATTGCATCCAGAGAGGAGAAATGATTTACCAGATGGGACAACGAAGCGACGGAGAAGTATAGGGCTAGAATGGAAGCAATAAACTGGAAGGAATTAAAAGATATAGACAAGATTATAGAGAAAATGGAGGCAGGAATGGTAAAGAAGAAAATCACAACAGCATCACCGGGAAGATCATGGGCAGACAAAGAATATATGACGGAGAAACAAAAGTATAGAGAAGTTATGAGAAAGTGGCGAGAGGGCACCAGTAGTAAAGAAGATTGGTTAAAGACGAAAGGCGAATTAAAGGATTTGGAGACGAAGAAAAAACAGGATTGGGATAGAAGAGAACGTCAGCGCATACTTGACATCAAAACAGAAGCACAGTTCTGGAAGTATTTAAAAGAAAGAAGAGCGAGGAAAGAACGAGTTCCAAACAGCATTCCGATGGAAAAGTGGAAAAGTCACTTTATGGTTTTGTTGGAAAGACTCGAGACACAGGAAGGAGTAGGGAATAGATGTGTAAGGGAGGAACAAGCTTTGGAAGATTTAGGCCAAGAAGAAATAACGATTGGTGAAGTGGAAAAGGTTATAGCAGCACTAAAACAAAAAAAAGCAGCAGGCCCTGAGGGCGTAGGAAACGAAGCCTGGAAAGCTATCCCGAAAGAGTGTAGGACTAGAATCGCCCAAGAATTGAATTTGGTATGGAGGGGAGCAAAAAATGCACCAACGAGCTGGAAGGAGGGAATAATTCACTCAATATATAAGACTGGAGATAGGGAAAATAAAGAAAACTACAGGGGGATTACGCTAGTGAATTCGGCATATAAAATTATCACCAAAATCTTGGACGAGCGGTTGAGGAGAGAGATAGAGGAGAAGTATCTAGTGCCAGGGGTGCAAGCTGGTTTCAGAGAGGGACGGAGTACGATTTAGTAACCCTGCGCTACATAATTGTTTGCTCTTTTCATTGACCTGAAGGCGGCGTATGATTCGGTAGATCGAGGGAAGTTGGTAGAGTGCTTGGGAAAAAAGGGAATCTCAGAGAGTGTGATAAGGAATGAAAGAGAGTTATATAAGGAAACTGTATGTAAAATTAGAGTGAATGGGCGTGAATATGAGTATTTCGAAGTAAGAAAGGGTCTGAGGCAGGGATGTCCGTTGAGTCCCACACTTTTTAATCTGTATGTGGCTGACATGGAGAAAGTGTTGACAGATGGTCAAGCTGGAGGCGTGGTTATAGGAAGAAGGAAAGTGTGGAGCTTAGCCTACGCGGACGATATGGTAGTGTTCGCTAAAACCGCAGGAGAAATGATGGAGTTGATTGAAAAGCTGAGAGGTTATTTTGAAAAGAGAGCGCTAAATGTAAACGTGGGAAAAACTAAATAGATGCGTTTTAAAAGGGGGGGGGGGGTAAATATAAGAAAGAACGTTTTGAATGACTAGGAAAGTAAATTGAGGAGGTGCAAAAGTTTACGTATTTAGGATATGTGTTTGGAACTGGGTGCAGTAATAGGGAGCATGTGGATTATGTGTCAAAAAAAGCGTGGGTGGCGGCAGAACGCATGTGGAAGGGATGGAGATCTAGTTTTGAAGGGAACTTTAGGGCGGCGGAGGTAATATGGAAAGTGTGTGTGAGAATTGTTTTGACGTTTGGTTCGGAAGTATGGGGATTAGAGAGAAAGAGAAGATAGAGAGGGTTCAATAAAACTTCTACAGGAAATTCCTAAAGTTGGACAAATCGACACCAGGCTACATAGTTCTGCAAGAGGTGAATGCCTACAAGGTGGCCGTTTTAGCGGCAAACAGGGTGATAAGGTATGAATACAAGGTGAGTGAAATTGGGGATGAAAGAATAATAAGAGAGGTATTTAGAATGGCAAATCGGGAGGGTGAAAGAGGGAAGAATGGGAATGCGTGGGGAATGAATAACAGGAAATTATATGAAAGAGCAGGGATATCTGGCGAGGGACTAGAAAAACTTAAGAGGGAAGGGGCAAACTGGGTGGAAATGCTAGGTGAGCGATTAGTAGAGGTAGAGTTACAGGAACGCCAAGGCCAAATTGCTAACAGATTTTTCAAAGAAAATGCAAAGATTCAGGTGCTTGGTCGTTTACCTACCTATTTATACTCAACTAAAGAGGCAGACACGCAGGTTATACTGGCAAGGTTTAGGTGTGAAAGTGAAGAGCGTGGTAGGAAATACTGGATGATTGAAGAATATCGGAAGTGCACAGTTTGTGGGGCTGAAGAGGATAGATGGTAACATTGGATAGAAGAATGTACACGGAATGAATGGAAGGAACAGGAGAAAAGGCTAGGACAAGAATGGGAGAAGTGTATGGATGAAAGGGGAATTGGTTTGGAATTGTTAAGGAGCGTGAAAAAGTGGAAAGAGCAAATAGGCAAAAAGGAAGAACCTATTCCTTTAGTATGTAACGTGTAGGTAATATATGTATAGTATGCTATTGTATGTAGTTAGGTTAAATATTTTGTATTTTGTATATATGCCAATAAAAAGTTATAATAATAAGACTAGACAGACAAGACTAGACAGACAAGACTATACAGACAAAACTAGGCAGATAAGACTAGACAGACAAGACTAGAAAGACAAGACTAGACATACAAAACTAGGTAAGGAAATTAGTACGCAAACAGTCGAGTCAGAAAATGACAAGGAACTATTGCTGCAGAATTTATGTCAGCAAATTAGACATGGAAACACTTTTGTCGAGTTCCAGGAGGTTGCAGAAAAAAACTGGCCATTGTAGGCTTATCTAACGTAGGTGCATGGAAATAAGCTTCAAAGACCCACGGAATGGAAAGTAGCCTGGTGCATTTCATAAGACTTAACGCCAGATGTAAGTAGGGAAAGATGTCATGTTCTGGATCCGCCTCCTTATGGAGATTTACATGGGGCTGCTCCATCCATAAGATTCCCATTAAGCCCGATGGAGCAAAACTACCCCATCACCTAACCGTAGTTCTGAACGTGTCCGAGCGTGTATGTTTAGATGGCGCGTTAGCGAGCGCGGGGAAAATGAGGGGTAGACATATTTACAGATAGAGTTTGATTCAATTGAGATTATGGCGTTTAGACTGAAAAGACCAGATAGACAAGACAGGACTGGACAGATAAGACTAGACAGACAAGACTAGACAGACATGACTAAACAGGCAAGACTAGACAGACAAGACAAGAATAGACTAACAAGACTAGACAAGACTAGACAAGACTACACATGCCATGAAAATTGCGGGTGAGTAAAGGTCGTGTATGCATAATTAATTGCATACATATTACGGCTTGATTCAATTGAGATTATAGGATTTAGGACAAGAACATATAAGACTAGATCACATACATCCTGCGATATTTACCTGAATAATTTCCTATATATAAGCGAAATTTCTTAAACTTGTCTATGAACTCGATCGTATTAAATATTTCATAAAAGTATTTCTGCTATTAGGTTTAATTTTGAGTGTGTCATGGTATTGTTTTTAAGTTTACGTAATCAGTTTACTATTTTAACTTGAAGATTTTAAATGTGTATCCAGGAAATAACATTATTTTAACCTTTAAACTACGACAGTGAATGTTTATGTAACCGCGCGCTTAGGAGCCGGCGCTTAATAAAATATAAACAATCGTGTCCAGTTGAAAAATGACAACCGCTACATTTAAAAACTACCGCAATAAGAAACGCGGTCTAACTAATTTAGTATTTGAACTTGTAAGTTGTAAATGCATGCGAGTATGACATATCTAAATCGTGAGATAGGAAACGCTATAAGTTTCATGTTTCAACTTATCTGGATGCGAGCTTGAACTTATTCGGTGTATTCTGAGAAATTTGAATGAGTCATAGATGCATAGAATCGTGGGAAAGTTGAAACTGTTGTTGAAAACCGTCGAGCATTTTCCTGTTTCAACTTGCCTGTAAACGTGACCGTAGAAACACTGTTTCTTGGAACTAATCTGTGTTTATGCTATTAAGAGTTTGACCTAGTTTTTGACCCATGAATCCCAGAGAATCGTGGAAAAGTTAAAACCGTCGAGCATTTTCCTGTTTCAACGTGTCTGTAAACGTGAGCGTATACACACTGTTTCTTCTGGGTTTATCCCATGACCCAAAGAATCGTGGTAAAGTTAAAACCGTCGAGCATTTTCCTGCTTCAACTTGTCTGTAAACGTGAGCGTAGAAACTGTTTCTTGGAATTAGTGGTTTTATCCTATCAAAAATTTAACCTACTTTTTAATGAACTCATGCAAAGAATCGTGGGAAACTCATTTTCCTGTACGTGAGAGTAGAAATAATAAGAAACGCTGCATAATCAGTTTCTTAGAATTGCTCTGTTTATCTTATTAAGAATTTGATCTTGTTTTGATAGACACGTGTAAGGTTTTGCCAGCATTTTGCTTGTTTCAACTTGTCTGGATCACGTGACACATCCAGTGGGTATATAAGGCCAAGCTGACTCTAAATCTTCAGCCGCTAACTAAACATCGTGACGACAACTCGATATTGAGACAGCTTGCAAAATGTTCTCCTGCAATCAATGTAAAAAAGTTTTCTCAACAAAATATAATCTTTTTAGGCATTTGAAAATGTGTGATTATATAAATCAATTATTCCACAAATGGAAATTCTGTAATTCAACATTCACAAGAATGAACACCTACAAGCAACATTTGAAAAATCATAAAATCCTCCACCTCAAAGTGGCATCCAAATATCAATGGAAGGAAGAGGACCCTAGATACTGACGATTCAGCCCCCACCTCGAAGAAGATGAAAATAGATCAGCCGACTCCATCAATTCACCACTCTAACATATGCGACCAAGTCTTCCCGACCAGAGTAAAATATGCAGGACAAATAAGATCGCAAAAGCATCTCCAGACAGCAGCTAAGCTATACCTGTAGGGTATCACCGAAATTTCCAGCAGTTTCAAGAAAGGGTAGTTAGCTATTGTATTATAGGTTCGGGAATCAATATAAATAGTTTCTTAATCAATTCGAGGGGTACTGTTGGTAGCGTACTTTAAAACGTTATCAAATCGTTTAATTCAGGGGTGAAATTTTAAATTGAACTCTTTTGTGTTTATATAAATGAAAAAAATCCGGCGGGTAAATTAAAGTCATTTTACACAAAAAATCGCGAAATAACACGTACTAATGAGTATGAGTAACTTTGTTTAAATTAACAAATTTATGACAGTATGTGTGCCAAAATTAAAACCAAATGATAGAGTTTCAGGAGAAAGATTCGGGTTGGTCACTAAGCGAGATTTCCCATTTAGAAATTAATATCAATAAATATATACAAATACGTGGGTCGTCATTTATTGAACTACCAAAAGAGATTAAGAATAAGAAAGCATGTATCAATGTTCAAAATAGAGACGAGTTTTGTTTTTTATGGAGCATTGTATCCGCGTTACACCCCGTAGATAATATCCCTGATTGCCCGGTATCATACCCTCACTTTTCTTCAATTTTAAAATATGACAGACAAGAGTTTCCGCTTAGAATTAAAGACATTTCAAAATTTGAACAGCTGAATAACATTAACAAGAAGTCAAATCTCAGTAGATTGTAGACAAAATATTTATGTGACGGCTGTTTAACCTTATTTTCACTGAATTCGAACTTAATCAACATAAATAGAATTACTGCAGCGAAATTTATACTATTATGCCGACGGAAGTCCTTATAAAAGATAAGAAAGGTGATATGATGCCGGGGAATATATTAAAATTTTAAAATTTCGATAGAATAATGCGTATACCCTTTGTTGTATACGCAGATTTCGAAAATATTTTAAAACCTAATGATACATGCACGCCGATCCCTGACAATAGCTATACTAATCAGACAAATATCCACGTACCATACAGTTTCGCGTATAATATAAAATGTTCATTCGATGATTCATTGAGTAAATTTTTCACTTATACCGGAGAGGATTGCCCGAAATTGTTTTGTCAGAACCTCTATGCAGATGTTAAGGAATTATACAGGGAACATTTAAGCGTTGTACTTTCGATGATTAAATTAACCGCAGATGAGCAAAATTCATACGATTCGGCCACTTCTTGTCAGATATGTAATAAATTATTACAAGTAACAAAGTCGCCGATCACGATCATTTAACCGGTAAATTTCGGGGAGCCGCCCACTCAAATTGTAATTTGAATTATAAAAAACCTAAAATGATCACGGTATTTTCCCATAACTCGTCGAATTATGATGTTCATTTATTTATTAAAGAATTTCGATCTGAAAAATATATATCCATTACCAAAAATCTACCTGTTGGTGAATATATAGATAAAAAAGGGGTAGAACATAAAATATATTTGAAATTAAGATTTATCAATTCATTAAGATTTATGGCCGGCTCGTTGGAGAAACTCGCGAAAAATTGAACAGATGAACAATTCATAGAGGTTAAAAATTACGGACATAGACATGAACCATTTGATCTGCAAATGTATTAGAGGAGGTATTTGCCAAGCCTCACTGAGATATGCTAAGGCGAATAACAAATACTTATCCGAGTATAATTCTAAACAACCCAGTACATACTTAGCGTACTGGGATGCGAATAATTTGTATGGCTGGGCACTTTCTCAACTAATGTCTTACGACGGTTTTAAATGGTTGACGAGGACTGAAATTTTAGACTTTGACGTGACGAAAATGAGTGACGATTCACGTATTCGCTATTTCATCGGAGCAGACATCGAGTATCCTGAATCGCTATAGGCCCCACATTATGATTTACCATTCCTCGTTGAAAATATGAAATTAAAAAAGCACCAAATTAAAAGAACAAAGAAAAGTATATTGCTCACTACAGAAACTTAAAGCAGGCAATAAATCAAAATTACAAAAATTCACAGAATTATAGAATTCAAACAAACTGATTGTCTAAAACAATATATTGATCTAAACATCAAAAACAAAAACAAAATTAGTTGCCATCCAATTTAATAAGTTAAAAGTCATTTATAACAAATCGATTTATGTGGGGTTTGCCGTTTTGGATTTGTCGAAATTGTTAATGCACGAGTTTTTTTATGGTTTTCTGAAACCTAAGTATGGTGAAAAAATGACTCTGTGCTACTGTGACAGCGACAGTTTTATTTTATTGATTGAAATGGACGATATTTCTATTGATATCAAAGAGAACATCGAAAAAATTGATACCAGCAATTTCGGATTTGATTACGTTTTCAACATGCCGTACAAAATAAAAGTGTGATAGGCTTAATGAAAGACGAGTTAGAGGGTAAGATTATGTTCGAATTTGTCGGGGTAAGAGTGAAAATGTATGCCCATTGTACAGACAGAGATAAAGTGAATTGAAAGAAAAAAGCTAAAGGTGTAAAAAATGTGTAGTGGATAAGGATATTAGTGGTGAGGATTATAGACAATGTATGTTGACCGGGGAAAGAATGTATCGCAAACAGCAAATATTTAGAGCTACACGCATGTCATATATACCATCGAACAAAATAAAATTGCATTGAGTAGCAATAACGATAAACGATACATTTGCCCTAACGGCATAAATACTCTCGCATGGGGTTATTCCCGTATTCCATAATTGTAATACATTCATATATTATGTTTATATTAATTTGTTCTTCTAAATATTGTTTATATATCTTTTAATTGTAAATAATTTGGTAGTAACTCATTGCGTCAGTTGGGTTAGCATTAGGTTAGGTTACGGAGGTTTCTTCACTACATTAATCAAAGAATGAACATTTTATATTATAGGCGAAACTGTATGGTACGTGGATCTGTGTCTGAATAGTATAGCTATTGTCAGGGTTCGGCGAGCATGTATCAATAGGTTTTAAAATTGTTTCAAAATCTGCGTATACAACAAAGGGTATACGCAATTTTCTATCGAAATTTTGAAATTGTATTATATTCCCCGGCATCATATCACCTCTTTTTTATTTTAACATAATAGTGTTAAATAATTTTAACATAATAGTTTAACATAATTTGGCATAATAGTGTAAATTTTGCTGCAGTCATTTAATTTATGATGATTAAACGCAAATTTTGTTGAAAAAAGGTTAAACAGCCGTCACATAAATATTTTTTTCTACAATCTACCGAGATTTGACTTCTTACAAGCCGTGAAATATTTTTAATATATCCATAATGTCCTTTAACATCTTCTTCCAAATATAATAAATTTACATGTCTTTTCCTAGTCTCGCTAGTATGGTAAATTGTTCCTACTACGTCATGTTGTTTGGATTTAAAATTAAACGCCAAGCTATAAACGTTAATACTAATGTTATTAAGCTGTTCAAATTTTGAAATGTCTTTAATTCTAAACGGAAACTCTAGTCTGTCATATTTTAAAATTGAAGAAAAGTGAGGGTAGGATGCCGGGCGATCAGGGTTATCATTCACGGGGTGTAGCGCGGATACAATGCTCTATAAAAAACAAAACTCGTCTCTATTTTGAACATTGATACATGCTTTCCTATTCTTAATCTCTTTTGGTAGTTCAATAAATGACGACCCACTTATTGGTTTATATTTATTGATATTAACTTCTAAATGGGAAATTTCGCTTAGTGACCAACCCAAATCTTTCTCCTGAAACTCGCTACATTTGGTTTTAATTCTGGCACACATACTGTCATAAATTTCAACAAAGTTACTCATGCTACTTGTTAAATCGCGATTACCAGTACCCCTCGAATTGATTAGGAAACTATTTATGTCGATTCCCGAACCTTTAATACAATAGCTAGCTACCCTTTTTGGATTATATTATTATTACAATATAATATAATATAATATATTTATATATAATATTATTTATTTTTATTATTATTTAATATAATATTATTGAATTGATGGAGTCGGCTGATCTATTTTCATCTTTTTCGAGGTGGGGGGTGAATCGTCAGTATCTAGTGTCCTCTTCTTTCCATTGATATTAGGATACCCTTTTGAGGTGGAGGGTACGTGATCGCTTATCTTCTCAATGATGTTATGATATTTTTTCTAATGTTGCTTGTAGCTGTCCATTTTTGTTAATGTTGAATTACAGAATTTACATTTGTGGATTAATTGATTTATATTACATATATTATGATTACACATTTTCAAATGCTTATATCAAAAGAATATATTTTGTTGAGAAAACTTTTTTTCATTGATTGCAGAGAACATTTTGCAAGCTGTCTCAATATAGACTTTTCGTCGGGAGGTTTAGTTAGAGACTGAAGATTTAGAGTCAGCACGAGCTTATATACCCACCCGATGTGTCACGTGATCCAGACAAGTTGAAACAAGAAAAATGCTGACTCGACGATTCCTTACACGTGTCTATCAAAACAAGGTCAAATTCTTTATAAGATAAACAGAGCAATTCTAAGAAACTGAATATGCAGCGTTTCTTATTATTTCTACTCTTACGTTCAGGAAAATGCTAACTCAACGGTTTTAACTTTCCCACAATTCTTTGCATGAGTTCATCAGAAACTAGGTTAACCTCGTAATATGTTTATTAGGATAAACGGAGAAATTCTAAGAAACTGATTATGAAGCGTTTCTTATTATTTCTACTCTCACGTTCAGGAATATGATACCTCAACGGTTTTAACTTTCCCACAATTCTTTGAATGAGTTCATAAAAAAACTAGGTTAAACTCTTAATAGGATAGACACACTAATTCCAAGAAACAGTGTTTCTACGCTCACGTTTTCAATTTGAAACCGGAAAATTTTCGACGGTTTTAACTTTCCTACGATTCTTTGCATGGGTCAAAAACTAGGTCAAACTCTTAATAGCATAAACACAGAAAAATTCCAAGAAACAGTGTTTCTACGGTCACGTTTACAGGCAACTTGAAACAGGAAAATGCTCGACGGTTTTCAACAACAGTTTTAACTTTCTCTATCTATTCTATGCATGTATGACTCATACAAATTTCTCAGAATACATTGAATAAGTTCAAACTCGCATCCAGATAAGTTGAAACATGAAACTGATGGCGTTTCGTATCTCACGATTTAGATATGTCACACTAGCTTGCATTTATAACTTACAAGTTCAAATACTAAACTAATTAGACCGCGCTTCTTATTGCGGTAGTTTTTAAATGTAGCGGTTGTAATTTTTAAACTGGACACGATTGTTTATATTTTTTATTAAGCGCCCGGTCCTAAGCGCGCGGTTACATAAACATTCACTGTCGTAGTTGTTAAAATAATGTTATTTCCTTGATACACTTTTAAAAAGTTCAAATACTAAACTGATTACGTAAACTTAACAACAATACCATGACACACCCAAAATTAAACCTAATAGCAGAAATACTTTTATGAAACAATGAATCCCGGACCGGTCTAAATCCTGTAATCTCAATTAAATCAAGCCGTAATATGTTTGCAATCAATTATGCATACACGACCTCTATCCAGCTGCAATTTTCACGGCTTGTCTAGTCTTTTATGTCTAGGCTAGTCTAGTCTGTCTAGTCTTGTTAGTCTAGTCTTGTCTTGTCTGTCTAGTCTTGCTTGTTTAGTCATGTCTATCTAGTCTTGTCTGTCTAGTCTTATCTGTCCAGTCCTGCATCTACACATACACGCTCGGACACGTTCAGAACTACGGTTAGGTGATGGGGTTGTTTTGCTCCATCGGGCTCAATGGGAATCTTATGGATGGAGCAGCCCCATGTAAATCTCCATAAGGAGGAGTATGCAGAACATGACATCTTTTCCTACTGATGTAGGAGTGCTAAAAACTTAGTAGATGCATTAGGTATTAGGTAGAGCCAACTTAATAGAGGCATATGGAAGACCAATAGAAGTGTCTAAGCATGATATTGCAGCAGGGGCAGTGGCGTATCTGAAACATAAATCGGAGCACCTTGTGAAAATGGTGACATTATGAATAACGATAGATACATCTACCAACTGGTCACAGGAAAAACAAATATAGAAGAATCCATGAACATACAAACAATATTTAGTTGCTTGCAGAAATTGAATGCATTGACAGAAAAATACGGAAGAAAAAAATTGCTTTCTATCGACCTACTACAAAAAACTGGCAATAGAGTTCACTCTTGCAAATACCTACAGACACGGAGATGAGGATCTATAAAAGTATTCCCTACGCAGCGAAATCTAGGGAGTCAATATCTGAAAAGAAGGACAACCAATGGACAGAAGTTGTACATAAGCGAGTGAACACAAAAACAGAAGGTACTCGCAGGAAAAACACAGAGACAATAATTATTAAAGAGGAAGGACGCACATATGCCGACTTGCTCAGAATGGTCAGAAATGAAGCTGACGTAAATATAAGTAGAGTCATCACAAATCCGAGAAAGTCAAAATTCAGGAGATTTCCTATTAGAGGTGAAAGGTGGCCAGGCTCGGAAATTGAGAGAGAAAATAGCACAAAAGTGCTCAACAGCCGACATCCGACTTAAGACAGAAAATTTAGTACATCACGTCAAAGATCGAGATGCTGTGACCACAGTAGATGAAATAGAGAGAGAGATAGGTCAATGGACATCTTGGAGAACAAGACATTAACGTAGAGGTAAGAAATTTGTGACCGTGCCACTGTTAAAACCAAATAGCCCTAAGCTTCTCCAGCAGAAAAGAATTCGAATCGAATTGGTAGAATGCAGAGTAAGGGAGGGAATAAACATCACCAAATTTCATAGATGCTGGTAAACTGGGCATATCGCAAAAGAATTCAAGGGACCATATAGATAAAATATGTGTCTAAGATGCGGGAAAGATGGCCACATTGCCAAGGCATGCAACAATGAAGAATTCTGTCTCATTTGCAAAATTAAAGGGCATCGTGTAAACTTCGGAATGTGTCCCGCATTCCAAAAAGCGCTCACGGAGGCGAGGCCCAAACAAGTCATATCGCAGAGCTTAGAATACTTCAATTAAATGCGATGAGCCACAACACTTAATGCCACAACGCATAAACTGATAATAGATATTATTATGCTAAGTGAAACCAACAAAGTTCAAACACAGGAGGGATGATACATAGACAACAAAAAAGATGTTGCGATAGAAACGATCAACAAAAGCACGTGGGTACTAGGCAGTGGATGAGGTCTTGGATTCGTATTGATTGAGTTACATCAGTATGTACTTTTTAGCTGCTATCTATTACCAAATGATAGCCTACAGAATCATAAAAAACACTGGCCGAGCTCAGTTACCAAATAAGAGGACAAGAAGAAGAGGTCTTAATTGGAGGAGACTTGCGAAATCTCCATATTGACATGCGAAGTCTCCATATTGGGGAAATCCATTAATGGACAACCGTGGTGATATTGTCATGGACTGGGTGGCTGAACTCGATCTACATGTATGCAATAAAGGGGATACAACCACTTTCGAAAGTAACAGGTCTCATTCTATTCTAGACATCACCCTCACTAAGGAAGAAAACTTACAGGGAAAGTTAGAAGCTGGGAAGTCTTGGACAGTGAATCGCTTATAAATACATTACCGAACCATAAATACATCAAATGTCGTGCTGGAGGAAAACCAACACGATCTGTCCCTTGAGCACCAGAGGTGCCAGGGATGGTCAACAAGGAAGATAAATGAGCATACGTTTGCCAACAAGATGGAAAAAGTGCTTAGCAATATAGATCCAAAAACGCCCGAGGAACTGATAAAAGCGCTTACAATTACTTGCAATTCCACCCTGTCACGTAAAAAACGTATCAAGGGGGAGAAAAAAGATGTACTAGTGGAACAATGAAGTTGCCAGAATGAGAGTGGACTGCATAACCGCAAGGTGTAAATATCAGAGATAGTGTAAAAAATAATGGTGACATCAACACCTTAACACTTCTGAAAAGCATGTATGCTGACTCAGAAAAACGCTACGGAGAGAAATAAATAACTGGCGCGAGCTTTGTCCGAACGTTTCCCCAACCACGAAGAACCGAGTTGGGAACAAGCGCTAGTAAATCGGATTACAATTTTTGCCAGTATGCGTATTCGAAGTGGCAAAGTCCTTGGTCGAGACGGTATGCCACCCGAAGCCATTAAAGTAGCTGTCAAAAGATGCAGTGAATATATACTAAATGTCAAGAACAACATTTTGGCGAATGGAAACTTGCCGAACATCTGGAAGAGGGCTAGGCTAGTCCTACTTAGAAAAGGCGACAACCCCATAGAAAACCCATCGTCCTATCGACCATTTTGCCTGCTCGATGTAGCAGGGAAACTGCTGGAACATTTAGTGCTACATAGGTTGAGCTCAGTCAAGGGAAAACCCTCTCAGAAAAACAGCATGGATTCAGGGAGGGCAGGTCAACAGTGGATGTTATTATGTGAATCCTGGACGTGGTGGAGAAAGCCTCACCTGGTACGAGGGCAACAAGAAAGATTAGTATACTCATTACTTTAGATGTTAAAAATGGCTTCAATACAGCGGCATTGGACAATATTTTGATTGAGGCAAGTGAGAGAGGCTTCCCACCATACCTGCTGAGACTACTGCGTAGTTATCTACATGATCGTAAGATCATAATTAAAGCAGACGGTGAAGTCGTGGAGCGAGAATTGCACAGCGGTATTCCACAGGGCTCAGTAATGGGTCCTACAATGTAGAACATCTTGTACGATGGAGTACTTAGGCTAAAGCTAACAGAAGGTGTCGAGATAATAGGTTTTGCTTATGATATTACTCTGGTAGTAGCAGGAAAAGGCGAGGAAACAATAGAAAAAGCGGAATAGCGGGAAGAAGGTAGAACTTAGCAAAATTGCCAAACAACATATTTTCTAGAAGTGGCAAAAGCACTGGACATGCTATACAAACGGATAGTGGACACAATTATAAATTCCACAAGTGGAAATTTGGGTAGAACGAAAATATGGGGAGATGAACTACTATCTCACCCAAGCGTTCAGCAGGCACGGATGCTTCAGAGAGTACCTGCACAATATCGGCAGGGCCTCTGACAATTTGTATGTCTACTATGGACAAACGGACAGTGCAGCGCACACGGTCTTCGATTGTGAAGATGGATTCCGGAGGGGGACGACTGGACAGCGAAGACAAATTCAGAACTGGGAGTACAGACACTGTTGGAGGTCATGTTAAAGTCCAAAGACAACTGGAGAACAACGGATGATATGATAAAAAGCATTATGAGCATGAAAGAGACAAATGAACGTGCCGGACAGAAAGCCAGGAACTAACTTAACTAAGAAAATGCCTGAATCCCTAACCACATGATGTGAAATGGGGGATGTAAGGCAACAAATGCATGACATAACAAAGACAGCAGCATCCTGACGACATGCGAAAAGCGGTACCGGTATGAAAAGCGGTACCGTGAATTCCAAGGGGGTCACTTGACAAGTTAACGCTAGTGATTGCTACGTCCTCATAAAAAAACAAAATAAAAAGACAATACTACATAGACAACTAGAAAGACTAGAAAGACAAGACTAGACCGACAATATTAGAACGACTAGACTAGACAGACAAGATTAAACAGATAAGACTAGGGAGACAAGACTTGACAAACAGGACTAGACCGACAAGACTATACACTCACGCCTAGAAGAACTAGTTTTTAGCCCTGTAATAGCACTGGTTAGCAATTATGTTTTAATAAATGCAAAATTTCAATTAGTTTTTTGCGATTCAATTATTCTGCATATTTTATTTAATAGGCGGACAATTATTGGTAATCTAAGGTTCGTTTGATTGACATATTTGTCGACCTTCCGGCTAAAATTGTCCGGCGAGGAATTTAGCACCAATTTTTTCTCGTAGCTTTTTGCAAAGCAATTATTGCATCAATTATTAATTAATTTTTGATGTTATAATTCTACGCCTAATCATGTCATCAATTAACTGAAAAAACTGACAACTAGACTTATTAGTTTTAATAGGAAATGACATGCAAAACATAATGACAAATAACTAATAGACGATACTTGATAGATTAGGGAGACACTCCGCATTTGCTTGGCAGACAGGACTCGATTCATTAGATTATACTGGTAGCACTAGGTTACAAACACAAAACTGGGAGAGTCTGGTTCTAGTTGTCAGATCTGGTCTAGCTAGTCTGGTCTAAATGCTTCTGTATTACTAGACTTTGTCTTCTATACTCTGTGTAGTCTTGTCTGTCTAGCTATGTCTGTCAAGTGTTCTTTGTCTAATCTTGTCTTTGTAGTCTTATCGGTCTGACCTTGCCTGTCTAGTCTCGTATGGCTATCTATGCTTGTCTAGTTTTGTCCGTCTAGTTTTCTCTGTCTAATCTAGTGAAACTTGATGAATTAGTCAAGGAAAGCTGGTTCTACTTTTCAAGTAAAATTTTATGAGTTAGTCTGGGAAATATTTATCTACTCGTTCAAGAAAGGTATCTAAATTAATCTAGAAAATCTTGCTCCACTAATCTACTAAAACTTGATGAATTGGTCTAATTGAAATCCTGCCTGTCTTGTCAACATTATCTAGTCCTGTCAGTCCAGTCTTGTCTGTTTAGTGCTTAGTAATATCTGTCTAGTCCTGTCTGTTTAATCTTGTCTGTATAGTCTTGTCGGTCCAGTCTTGTCTGTTTAGTCTTATCTGGCTAGTCTTATATGTCCAGTCTTGACTGCCTAGTCTTGTATGTATAGTCTTGTCTGTCTAGTCTTGTGTGTCTAGTCTTCTCTGCCTAGTCCTGTATGCCTAGTCTTGCCTATCTAGAGTTTTGAGTCTAGTCTTGTTTTTCTAATCTTTTCGGTAGACTTGTCTCCCTATTCTCCTCTGTTTAGTCTTTTCTGTTTATACTTGTTTGTCTTGTCTTGTCTGTCTAGATGTAACTGTCTAGTTTTATCTGGTAAAATTTTGTCCGTCTACTGCTCTATGTTATAGACTTCGCAGTCTAGTTTAGTCTTTCTTGATCAGTTGGTTCTGGACTAAATTTATTCAAAACTAGAATATACAAATCAAAATATGAAAACCTATGTTTTAAAATTTACATAACAATTACTGTCGGTTCTTGGGTGTCCTAAATACTAATTTTTTTCAAGAAAATTTCTCTTGTGTCTGTATTTAAGACGCGGACCACCCAAAAATCACGGGCTGTCAAAATAACGTGTCCCTTGCACAGAACTAGACACATAATATGTAGTCTTAATTGCAACCCCAAAGCGGCCGTAAATCAAGAGTCCATGTGACAACAAGTGATCTTTAATTATGGCTTCAAACCAAAAATACGGAAACGGAAAATTATTACAAACAAAAACGTACCTACAGAAGACAAGATTGATTTATCTAAACTAGTGTGACTAACCTCGCCTATCTAAATAAGTATTTAATCTTGCATGTTTTGTCTTATCTGTCTGGTCCTGTTTATATAATCTGTTCCCTCTAGTTCTGTTCTACCTTTCTAGCCTAGTCTGTGTAGTGTGTCTGTCTAGTCTTGTCTGTATAAACTGGCTTGTATAATCTAGTCTATCTACTCTTGTCTGTCTAGTCCTACATGTATACTCTTGTCTGTCTAAGCTTGTTAGTCTACAATTGCCTGTCTATTCCCTCCCAGTCTTGTCTATTTAGTCTTGTGAATATCAGCTTAAAATTCTAATCTGTTTGGCAGCATTTAATCTTCTAGGATTTCTCTCTCGAGAGGTTGCGTCCGGAATGATTTAACAGTTAATTTTAATGTAAATGTAATTTCTGTTATCTCGATAACGAATTCTCGTTTATTTTTCGTTTTATCCGCCGTCTAGCCCGAATTCTTAATCTACCCTCCGTGGTCCTATCTACCCTAACCCAATGATGATAACCAGATTCCTTTTTTTTCTTCTATCGTATCGCAAAGTATAAATGCATGATCTTCATCAATTCCAATATCAACCTCATCAGTATATTAAGTCTTGTCTCTCTAGTCTTGCATGTCCAGTCTTATATGTCTAGTATTGTCTTCCTAGTATTGTCTGTTTATTGGTGTCTCTATAGTATTGTCTATCTAGTCTTTTCTGTCTGGTCGTGTCTGTCTAGACTTATTTGTCTAGTCGGGTCTATTTAATCTTGTCTGTCTGGTCTTGTCTGTCTAGTCTTGTCTGTCTAGTCTTGTCTGTCTAGTTTTGTCTGTCTAGTCTTGTCTGTCTAGTCTTGTCTGTCTAGTCATGTCTGTCTAGTCTTGTCTGTCTAGTCTTGTCTGTCTAGTCTTGTCTGTCTAGTCTTGTCTGTCTAGTCTTGTCTGTCTAGTCTTGTCTGTCTAGTCTTGTCTGTCTAGTCTTGTCTGTCTAGTCTTGTCTGTCTAGTCTTGTCTGTCTAGTCTTGTCTGTCTAGTCTTGTCTGTCTAGTCTTGTCTGTCTAGTCTTGTCTGTCTAGTCTTGTCTGTCTAGTCTTGTCTGTCTAGTCTTGTCTGTCTAGTCTTGTCTGTCTAGTCTTGTCTGTCTAGTCTTGTCTGTCTAGTCTTGTCTGTCTAGTCTTGTCTGTCTAGTCTTGTCTGTCTAGTCTTGTCTGTCTAGTCTTGTCTGTCTAGTCTTGTTTGTCTAGTCTTGTCTGTCTAGTCTTGTCTGTCTAGTCTTGTCTGTCTAGTCTTGTCTGTCTAGTCTTGTCTGTCTAGTCTTGTCTGTCTAGTCTTGTCTGTCTAGTCTTGTCTGTCTAGTCTTGTCTGTGTAGTCTTGTCTGTATAGTCTTGTCTGTCTAGTCTTGTCTGTCTAGTCTTGTCTGTCTAGTCTTGTCTGTCTAGTCTTGTCTGTCTAGTCTTGTCTGTCTAGTCTTGTCTGTCTAGTCTTGTCTGTCTAGTCTTGTCTGTCTAGTCTTGTCTGTCTAGTCTTGTCTGTCTAGTCTTGTCTGTCTAGTCTTGTCTGTCTAGTCTTGTCTGTCTAGTCTTGTCTGTCTAGTCTTGTCTGTCTAGTCTTGTCTGTCTAGTCTTGTCTGTCTAGTCTTGTCTGTCTAGTCTTGTCTGTCTAGTCTTGTCTGTCTAGTCTTGTCTGTCTAGTCTTGTCTGTCTAGTCTTGTCTGTCTAGTCTTGTCTGTCTAGTCTTGTCTGTCTAGTCTTGTCTGTCTAGTCTTGTCTGTCTAGTCTTGTCTGTCTAGTCTTGTCTGTCTAGTCTTGTCTGTCTAGTCTTGTCTGTCTAGTCTTGTCTGTCTAGTCTTGTCTGTCTAGTCTTGTCTGTCTAGTCTTGTCTGTCTAGTCTTGTCTGTCTAGTCTTGTCTGTCTAGTCTTGTCTGTCTAGTCTTGTCTGTCTAGTCTTGTCTGTCTAGTCTTGTCTGTCTAGTCTTGTCTGTCTAGTCTTGTCTGTCTAGTCTTGTCTGTCTAGTCTTGTCTGTCTAGTCTTGTCTGTCTAGTCTTGTCTGTCTAGTCTTGTCTGTCTAGTCTTGTCTGTCTAGTCTTGTCTGTCTAGTCTTGTCTGTCTAGTCTTGTCTGTCTAGTCTTGTCTGTCTAGTCTTGTCTGTCTAGTCTTGTCTGTCTAGTCTTGTCTGTCTAGTCTTGTCTGTCTAGTCTTGTCTGTCTAGTCTTGTCTGTCTAGTCTTGTCTGTCTAGTCTTGTCTGTCTAGTCTTGTCTGTCTAGTCTTGTCTGTCTAGTCTTGTCTGTCTAGTCTTGTCTGTCTAGTCTTGTCTGTCTAGTCTTGTCTGTCTAGTCTTGTCTGTCTAGTCTTGTCTGTCTAGTCTTGTCTGTCTAGTCTTGTCTGTCTAGTCTTGTCTGTCTAGTCTTGTCTGTCTAGTCTTGTCTGTCTAGTCTTGTCTGTCTAGTCTTGTCTGTCTAGTCTTGTCTGTCTAGTCTTGTCTGTCTAGTCTTGTCTGTCTAGTCTTGTCTGTCTAGTCTTGTCTGTCTAGTCTTGTCTGTCTAGTCTTGTCTGTCTAGTCTTGTCTGTCTAGTCTTGTCTGTCTAGTCTTGTCTGTCTAGTCTTGTCTGTCTAGTCTTGTCTGTCTAGTCTTGTCTGTCTAGTCTTGTCTGTCTAGTCTTGTCTGTCTAGTCTTGTCTGTCTAGTCTTGTCTGTCTAGTCTTGTCTGTCTAGTCTTGTCTGTCTAGTCTTGTCTGTCTAGTCTTGTCTGTCTAGTCTTGTCTGTCTAGTCTTGTCTGTCTAGTCTTGTCTGTCTAGTCTTGTCTGTCTAGTCTTGTCTGTCTAGTCTTGTCTGTCTAGTCTTGTCTGTCTAGTCTTGTCTGTCTAGTCTTGTCTGTCTAGTCTTGTCTGTCTAGTCTTGTCTGTCTAGTCTTGTCTGTCTAGTCTTGTCTGTCTAGTCTTGTCTGTCTAGTCTTGTCTGTCTAGTCTTGTCTGTCTAGTCTTGTCTGTCTAGTCTTGTCTGTCTAGTCTTGTCTGTCTAGTCTTGTCTGTCTAGTCTTGTCTGTCTAGTCTTGTCTGTCTAGTCTTGTCTGTCTAGTCTTGTCTGTCTAGTCTTGTCTGTCTAGTCTTGTCTGTCTAGTCTTGTCTGTCTAGTCTTGTCTGTCTAGTCTTGTCTGTCTAGTCTTGTCTGTCTAGTCTTGTCTGTCTAGTCTTGTCTTGTCTGTCTAGTCTTGTCTGTCTAGTCTTGTCTGTCTAGTCTTGTCTGTCTAGTCTTGTCTGTCTAGTCTTGTCTGTCTAGTCTTGTCTGTCTAGTCTTGTCTGTCTAGTCTTGTCTGTCTAGTCTTGTCTGTCTAGTCTTGTCTGTCTAGTCTTGTCTGTCTGTCTAGTCTTGTCTGTCTAGTCTTGTCTGTCTAGTCTTGTCTGTCTAGTCTTGTCTGTCTAGTCTTGTCTGTCTAGTCTTGTCTGTCTAGTCTTGTCTGTCTAGTCTTGTCTGTCTAGTCTTGTCTGTCTAGTCTTGTCTGTCTAGTCTTGTCTGTCTAGTCTTGTCTAGTCTTGTCTGTCTAGTCTTGTCTGTCTAGTCTTGTCTGTCTAGTCTTGTCTGTCTAGTCTTGTCTGTCTAGTCTTGTCTGTCTAGTCTTGTCTGTCTTGTCTGTCTAGTCTTGTCTGTCTAGTCTTGTCTGTCTAGTCTTGTCTGTCTAGTCTTGTCTGTCTAGTCTTGTCTGTCTAGTCTTGTCTGTCTAGTCTTGTCTGTCTAGTCTTGTCTGTCTAGTCTTGTCTGTCTAGTCTTGTCTGTCTAGTCTTGTCTGTCTAGTCTTGTCTGTCTAGTCTTGTCTGTCTAGTCTTGTCTGTCTAGTCTTGTCTGTCTAGTCTTGTCTGTCTAGTCTTGTCTGTCTAGTCTTGTCTGTCTAGTCTTGTCTGTCTAGTCTTGTCTGTCTAGTCTTGTCTGTCTAGTCTTGTCTGTCTAGTCTTGTCTGTCTAGTCTTGTCTGTCTAGTCTTGTCTGTCTAGTCTTGTCTGTCTAGTCTTGTCTGTCTAGTCTTGTCTGTCTAGTCTTGTCTGTCTAGTCTTGTCTGTCTAGTCTTGTCTGTCTAGTCTTGTCTGTCTAGTCTTGTCTGTCTAGTCTTGTCTGTCTAGTCTTGTCTGTCTAGTCTTGTCTGTCTAGTCTTGTCTGTCTAGTCTTGTCTGTCTAGTCTTGTCTGTCTAGTCTTGTCTGTCTAGTCTTGTCTGTCTAGTCTTGTCTGTCTAGTCTTGTCTGTCTAGTCTTGTCTGTCTAGTCTTGTCTGTCTAGTCTTGTCTGTCTAGTCTTGTCTGTCTAGTCTTGTCTGTCTAGTCTTGTCTGTCTAGTCTTGTCTGTCTAGTCTTGTCTGTCTAGTCTTGTCTGTCTAGTCTTGTCTGTCTAGTCTTGTCTGTCTAGTCTTGTCTGTCTAGTCTTGTCTGTCTAGTCTTGTCTGTCTAGTCTTGTCTGTCTAGTCTTGTCTGTCTAGTCTTGTCTGTCTAGTCTTGTCTGTCTAGTCTTGTCTGTCTAGTCTTGTCTGTCTAGTCTTGTCTGTCTAGTCTTGTCTGTCTAGTCTTGTCTGTCTAGTCTTGTCTGTCTAGTCTTGTCTGTCTAGTCTTGTCTGTCTAGTCTTGTCTGTCTAGTCTTGTCTGTCTAGTCTTGTCTGTCTAGTCTTGTCTGTCTAGTCTTGTCTGTCTAGTCTTGTCTGTCTAGTCTTGTCTGTCTAGTCTTGTCTGTCTAGTCTTGTCTGTCTAGTCTTGTCTGTCTAGTCTTGTCTGTCTAGTCTTGTCTGTCTAGTCTTGTCTGTCTAGTCTTGTCTGTCTAGTCTTGTCTGTCTAGTCTTGTCTGTCTAGTCTTGTCTGTCTAGTCTTGTCTGTCTAGTCTTGTCTGTCTAGTCTTGTCTGTCTAGTCTTGTCTGTCTAGTCTTGTCTGTCTAGTCTTGTCTGTCTAGTCTTGTCTGTCTAGTCTTGTCTGTCTAGTCTTGTCTGTCTAGTCTTGTCTGTCTAGTCTTGTCTGTCTAGTCTTGTCTGTCTAGTCTTGTCTGTCTAGTCTTGTCTGTCTAGTCTTGTCTGTCTAGTCTTGTCTGTCTAGTCTTGTCTGTCTAGTCTTGTCTGTCTAGTCTTGTCTGTCTAGTCTTGTCTGTCTAGTCTTGTCTGTCTAGTCTTGTCTGTCTAGTCTTGTCTGTCTAGTCTTGTCTGTCTAGTCTTGTCTGTCTAGTCTTGTCTGTCTAGTCTTGTCTGTCTAGTCTTGTCTGTCTAGTCTTGTCTGTCTAGTCTTGTCTGTCTAGTCTTGTCTGTCTAGTCTTGTCTGTCTAGTCTTGTCTGTCTAGTCTTGTCTGTCTAGTCTTGTCTGTCTAGTCTTGTCTGTCTAGTCTTGTCTGTCTAGTCTTGTCTTCTAGTCTTGTCTGTCTAGTCTTGTCTGTCTAGTCTTGTCTGTCTAGTCTTGTCTGTCGAGTCTTGTCTATCGAGTCTTGTCTGTCTAGTCTTGTCTGCCTAGTCTTGTCTGTCTAGTCTTGTCTGTCTAGTCTAGTCTGTCTAGTCTTGTCTGTCTAGTCTTGTCTGTCTAGTCTTGTCTGTCTAGTCTTGTCTGTCTAGTCTTGTCTGTCTTGTCTTGTCTGTCTAGTCTTGTCTGTCTAGTCTTGTCTGTCTAGTCTTGTCTGTCTAGTCTTGCCTGTCTAGTCTTGTCTGTCTAGTCTTGTCTGTCTAGTCTTGTCTGTCTAGTCTTGTCTGTCTAGTCGTGTCTGTCTAGTCTTGGCTGTCTAGTCTTCTCTGTCTAGTCTTGTCTCTCTAGTCTTGTCTCTCTAGTTTTGTCTCTCTAGTCTTGTCTGTCTAGTCTTGTCTGTCTAGTCTTGTCTGTCTAGTCTTGTCTGTCTAGTCTTGTCTGTCTAGTCTTGTCTGTCTAGTCTTGTCTGTCTAGTCTTGTCTGTCTAGTCTTGTCTGTCTAGTCTTGTCTGTCTAGTCTTGTCTGTCTAGTCTTGTCTGTCTAGTCTTGTCTGTCTAGTCTTGTCTGTCTAGTCTTGTCTGTCTAGTCTTGTCTGTCTAGTCTTGTCTGTCTAGTCTTGTCTGTCTAGTCTTGTCTGTCTAGTCTTGTCTGTCTAGTCTTGTCTGTCTAGTCTTGTCTGTCTAGTCTTGTCTGTCTAGTCTTGTCTGTCTAGTCTTGTCTGTCTAGTCTTGTCTGTCTAGTCTTGTCTGTCTAGTCTTGTCTGTCTAGTCTTGTCTGTCTAGTCTTGTCTGTCTAGTCTTGTCTGTCTAGTCTTGTCTGTCTAGTCTTGTCTGTCTAGTCTTGTCTGTCTAGTCTTGTCTGTCTAGTCTTGTCTGTCTAGTCTTGTCTGTCTAGTCTTGTCTGTCTAGTCTTGTCTGTCTAGTCTTGTCTGTCTAGTCTTGTCTGTCTAGTCTTGTCTGTCTAGTCTTGTCTGTCTAGTCTTGTCTGTCTAGTCTTGTCTGTCTAGTCTTGTCTGTCTAGTCTTGTCTCTCTAGTCTTGTCTGTCTAGTCTTGTCTGTCTAGTCTTGTCTGTCTAGTCTTGTCTGTCTAGTCTTGTCTGTCTAGTCTTGTCTGTCTAGTCTTGTCTGTCTAGTCTTGTCTGTCTAGTCTTGTCTGTCTAGTCTTGTCTGTCTAGTCTTGTCTGTCTAGTCTTGTCTGTCTAGTCTTGTCTGTCTAGTCTTGTCTGTCTAGTCTTGTCTGTCTAGTCTTGTCTGTCTAGTCTTGTCTGTCTAGTCTTGTCTGTCTAGTCTTGTCTGTCTAGTCTTGTCTGTCTAGTCTTGTCTGTCTAGTCTTGTCTGTCTAGTCTTGTCTGTCTAGTCTTGTCTGTCTAGTCTTGTCTGTCTAGTCTTGTCTGTCTAGTCTTGTCTGTCTAGTCTTGTCTGTCTAGTCTTGTCTGTCTAGTCTTGTCTGTCTAGTCTTGTCTGTCTAGTCTTGTCTGTCTAGTCTTGTCTGTCTAGTCTTGTCTGTCTAGTCTTGTCTGTCTAGTCTTGTCTGTCTAGTCTTGTCTGTCTAGTCTTGTCTGTCTAGTCTTGTCTGTCTAGTCTTGTCTGTCTAGTCTTGTCTGTCTAGTCTTGTCTGTCTAGTCTTGTCTGTCTAGTCTTGTCTGTCTAGTCTTGTCTGTCTAGTCTTGTCTGTCTAGTCTTGTCTGTCTAGTCTTGTCTGTCTAGTCTTGTCTGTCTAGTCTTGTCTGTCTAGTCTTGTCTGTCTAGTCTTGTCTGTCTAGTCTTGTCTGTCTAGTCTTGTCTGTCTAGTCTTGTCTGTCTAGTCTTGTCTGTCTAGTCTTGTCTGTCTAGTCTTGTCTGTCTAGTCTTGTCTGTCTAGTCTTGTCTGTCTAGTCTTGTCTGTCTAGTCTTGTCTGTCTAGTCTTGTCTGTCTAGTCTTGTCTGTCTAGTCTTGTCTGTCTAGTCTTGTCTGTCTAGTCTTGTCTGTCTAGTCTTGTCTGTCTAGTCTTGTCTGTCTAGTCTTGTCTGTCTAGTCTTGTCTGTCTAGTCTTGTCTGTCTAGTCTTGTCTGTCTAGTCTTGTCTGTCTAGTCTTGTCTGTCTAGTCTTGTCTGTCTAGTCTTGTCTGTCTAGTCTTGTCTGTCTAGTCTTGTCTGTCTAGTCTTGTCTGTCTAGTCTTGTCTGTCTAGTCTTGTCTGTCTAGTCTTGTCTGTCTAGTCTTGTCTGTCTAGTCTTGTCTGTCTAGTCTTGTCTGTCTAGTCTTGTCTGTCTAGTCTTGTCTGTCTAGTCTTGTCTGTCTAGTCTTGTCTGTCTAGTCTTGTCTGTCTAGTCTTGTCTGTCTAGTCTTGTCTGTCTAGTCTTGTCTGTCTAGTCTTGTCTGTCTAGTCTTGTCTGTCTAGTCTTGTCTGTCTAGTCTTGTCTGTCTAGTCTTGTCTGTCTAGTCTTGTCTGTCTAGTCTTGTCTGTCTAGTCTTGTCTGTCTAGTCTTGTCTGTCTAGTCTTGTCTGTCTAGTCTTGTCTGTCTAGTCTTGTCTGTCTAGTCTTGTCTGTCTAGTCTTGTCTGTCTAGTCTTGTCTGTCTAGTCTTGTCTGTCTAGTCTTGTCTGTCTAGTCTTGTCTGTCTAGTCTTGTCTGTCTAGTCTTGTCTGTCTAGTCTTGTCTGTCTAGTCTTGTCTGTCTAGTCTTGTCTGTCTAGTCTTGTCTGTCTAGTCTTGTCTGTCTAGTCTTGTCTGTCTAGTCTTGTCTGTCTAGTCTTGTTCTGTCTAGTCTTGTCTGTCTTCTGTCTAGTCTTGTCTGTCTAGTCTTGTCTGTCTAGTCTTGTCTGTCTAGTCTTGTCTGTCTAGTCTTGTCTGTCTAGTCTTGTCTGTCTAGTCTTGTCTGTCTAGTCTTGTCTGTCTAGTCTTGTCTGTCTAGTCTTGTCTGTCTAGTCTTGTCTGTCTAGTCTTGTCTGTCTAGTCTTGGCTGTCTAGTCTTTGTCTGTCTAGTCTTGTCTGTCTAGTCTTGTCTGTCTAGTCTTGTCTGTCTAGTCTTGTCTGTCTAGTCTTGTCTGTCTAGTCTTGTCTGTCTAGTCTTGTCT
>OX155892.1:56820387-57043519 GCA_944588485.1 Phosphuga atrata
AAGACTAGACAGACAAGACTAGACAGACAAGACTAGACAGACAAGACTAGACAGACAAGACTAGACAGACAAGACTAGACAGACAAGACTAGACAGACAAGACTAGACAGACAAGACTAGACAGACAAGACTAGACAGACAAGACTAGACAGACAAGACTAGACAGACAAGACTAGACAGACAAGACTAGACAGACAAGACTAGACAGACAAGACTAGACAGACAAGACTAGACAGACAAGACTAGACAGACAAGACTAGACAGACAAGACTAGACAGACAAGACTAGACAGACAAGACTAGACAGACAAGACTAGACAGACAAGACTAGACAGACAAGACTAGACAGACAAGACTAGACAGACAAGACTAGACAGACAAGACTAGACAGACAAGACTAGACAGACAAGACTAGACAGACAAGACTAGACAGACAAGACTAGACAAGACAAGACAGACAGACAAGACAAGACTAAACAGACTAGACTAGACAAACAAGACTAGACAGACAAGACTAGACAGACAAGACTAGACAGACAAGACTAGACAGACAAGACTAGACAGACAAGACTAGACAGACAAGACTAGACAGACAAGACTAGACAGACAAGACTAGACAGACAAGACTAGACAGACAAGACTAGACAGACAAGACTAGACAGACAAGACTAGACAGACAAGACTAGACAGACAAGACTAGACAGACAAGACTAGACAGACAAGACTAGACAGACAAGACTAGACAGACAAGACTAGACAGACAAGACTAGACAGACAAGACTAGACAGACAAGACTAGACAGACAAGACTAGACAGACAAGAGTAGACAGACAAGACTAGACAGACAAGACTAGACAGACAAGACTAGACAAGTGCTCTAAGAGTAATTTCTGCCTACAGAACGGTTTCGGAGGCCGCGGCGCTGGTACTTGCAAGCACACCCCCAATAGACTTACTGATTCGCGAGAAACAAGAAGTCTACGAAGACCTGCAACAACACAGGGCGAAAAAAGAAGTAAAACACGAAAGAGCAGCCGCTAAGGAGAGAGCACGTAAGAGACTCATGGACCGATGGCAGACAAGATGGGATAACGACACTAGTGGCAGGTGGACATACAGACTTATCCCTAACGTAACAGCATGGTATGAAAGGTCACACGGACATATGAGTTACCATCTTACACAAGCACTCACTGGTCATGGATGCTTCAACGCATACCTAGAACGGTTTAAAAAAAGAGACACGGCGGAGTGTTTTTATTGCGGTCATATCCCAGACGACGCACAACACACTATCTTCATGTGTACAGAATCAGAGAACGAAAGAACTCGACTCGCGGAGACACTAGGCGGTACAAAACTAGAAGAACAGAACATCATGGAAGTTATGTTAGAGAGTGAGCATAACTGGGATGCAGTACAAGCTTACATAACCGAAATCATGTTGGGAAAAGAACAAATGGAGAGAGAATGGAAGGCGATTATAATATCACACGAAACACAAAGAAGCTAACATGGACGACTAGATATGTGACGAAAAGACCGAAAAATGGTTTATCACACGACTGCATAACTAATACGACAGAAGACGAAAGACGATATCGAAACGAGTAAGGGACAATAAAAATAACAGTAAGGAAACAATTGGTACAAACACCACCACCCACCTGAAGTAATGCTCACGCAGTTCCGGGTGGAGTGTAGTGTAGAGACAGAGGAGGGGGTTTAGTGGGTATGCTGGTCACGAAGAACTCGATCAGAGAGCCCCACACTACACGGGTTTGAATATCCGGTGTGCAACAATGCATTCCCCCTCCTCTCTGAAAAAAAAAAAAAAAAAGACAAGACTAGACAGACAAGACTAGACAGACAAGACTAGACAAACAAGACTAGACAGACAAGACTAGACAGACAAGACTAGACAGACAAGACTAGACAGACAAGACTAGACAGACAAGACTAGACAGACAAGACTAGACAGACAAGACTAGACAGACAAGACTAGACAGACAAGACTAGACAGACAAGACTAGACAGACAAGACTAGACAGACAAGACTAGACAGACAAGACTAGACAGACAAGACTAGACAGACAAGGCTAGACAGACAAGACTAGACAGACAAGACTATACAGACAAGACTAGACAGACAAGACTAGACAGACAAGACTAGACAGACAAGACTAGACAGACAAGACTAGACAGACAAGACTAGAAAGACAAGACTAGACAGACAAGACTAGACAGACAAGACTAGACAGACAAGACTAGACAGACAAGACTAGACAGACAAGACTAGACAGACAAGACTAGACAGACAAGACTAGACAGACAAGACTAGACAGACAAGACTAGACAGACAAGACTAGACAGACAAGACTAGACAGACAAGACTAGACAGACAAGACTAGACAGACAAGACTAGACAGACAAGACTAGACAGACAAGACTAGACAGACAAGACTAGACAGACAAGACTAGACAGACAAGACTAGACAGACAAGACTAGACAGACAAGACTAGACAGACAAGACTAGACAGACAAGACTAGACAGACAAGACTAGACAGACAAGACTAGACAGACAAGACTAGACAGACAAGACTAGACAGACAAGACTAGACAGACAAGACTAGACAGACAAGACTAGACAGACAAGACTAGACAGACAAGACTAGACAGACAAGACTAGACAGACAAGACTAGACAGACAAGACTAGACAGACAAGACTAGACAGACAAGACTAGACAGACAAGACTAGACAGACAAGACTAGACAGACAAGACTAGACAGACAAGACTAGACAGACAAGACTAGACAGACAAGACTAGACAGACAAGACTAGACAGACAAGACTAGACAGACAAGACTAGACAGACAAGACTAGACAGACAAGACTAGACAGACAAGACTAGACAGACAAGACTAGACAGACAAGACTAGACAGACAAGACTAGACAGACAAGACTAGACAGACAAGACTAGACAGACAAGACTAGACAGACAAGACTAGACAGACAAGACTAGACAGACAAGACTAGACAGACAAGACTAGACAGACAAGACTAGACAGACAAGACTAGACAGACAAGACTAGACAGACAAGACTAGACAGACAAGACTAGACAGACAAGACTAGACAGACAAGACTAGACAGACAAGACTAGACAGACAAGACTAGACAGACAAGACTAGACAGACAAGACTAAACAGACTAGACTAGACAGACAAGACTAGACAGACAAGACTAGACAGACAAGACTAGACAGACAAGACTAGACAGACAAGACTAGACAGACAAGACTAGACAGACAAGACTAGACAGACAAGACTAGACAGACAAGACTAGACAGACAAGACTAGACAGACAAGACTAGACAGACAAGACTAGACAGACAAGACTAGACAGACAAGACTAGACAGACAAGACTAGACAGACAAGACTAGACAGACAAGACTAGACAGACAAGACTAGACAGACAAGACTAGACAGACAAGACTAGACAGACAAGACTAGACAGACAAGACTAGACAGACAAGACTAGACAGACAAGACTACACAGACAAGACTAGACAGACAAGACTAGACAGACAAGACTAGACAGACAAGACTAGACAGACAAGACTAGACAGACAAGACTAGACAGACAAGACTAGACAGACAAGGCTAGACAGACAAGACTAGACAGACAAGACTATACAGACAAGACTAGACAGACAAGACTAGACAGACAAGACTAGACAGACAAGACTGGACAGACAAGACTAGACAGACAAGACTAGAAAGACAAGACTAGACAGACAAGTCTAGACAGACAAGACTAGACAGACAAGACTAGACAGACAAGACTAGACAAACAAGACTAGACAGACAAGACTAGACAGACAAGACTAGACAGACAAGACTAGACAGACAAGACTAGACAGACAAGACTAGACAGACAAGACTAGACAGACAAGACTAGACAGACAAGACTAGACAGACAAGACTAGACAGACAAGACTAGACAGACAAGACTAGACAGACAAGACTAGACAGACAAGACTAGACAGACAAGACTAGACAGACAAGACTAGACAGACAAGACTAGACAGACAAGACTAGACAGACAAGACTAGACAGACAAGACTAGACAGACAAGACTAGACAGACAAGACTAGACAGACAAGACTAGACAGACAAGACTAGACAGACAAGACTAGACAGACAAGACTAGACAGACAAGACTAGACAGACAAGACTAGACAGACAAGACTAGACAGACAAGACTAGACAGACAAGACTAGACAGACAAGACTAGACAGACAAGACTAGACAGACAAGACTAGACAGACAAGACTAGACAGACAAGACTAGACAGACAAGACTAGACAGACAAGACTAGACAGACAAGACTAGACAGACAAGACTAGACAGACAAGACTAGACAGACAAGACTAGACAGACAAGACTAGACAGACAAGACTAGACAGACAAGACTAGACAGACAAGACTAGACAGACAAGACTAGACAGACAAGACTAGACAGACAAGACTAGACAGACAAGACTAGACAGACAAGACTAGACAGACAAGACTAGACAGACAAGACTAGACAGACAAGACTAGACAGACAAGACTAGACAGACAAGACTAGACAGACAAGACTAGACAGACAAGACTAGACAGACAAGACTAGACAGACAAGACTAGACAGACAAGACTAGACAGACAAGACTAGACAGACAAGACTAGACAGACAAGACTAGACAGACAAGACTAGACAGACAAGACTAGACAGACAAGACTAGACAGACAAGACTAGACAGACAAGACTAGACAGACAAGACTAGACAGACAAGACTAGACAGACAAGACTAGACAGACAAGACTAGACAGACAAGACTAGACAGACAAGACTAGACAGACAAGACTAGACAGACAAGACTAGACAGACAAGACTAGACAGACAAGACTAGACAGACAAGACTAGACAGACAAGACTAGACAGACAAGACTAGACAGACAAGACTAGACAGACAAGACTAGACAGACAGACAAGACTAGACAGACAAGACTAGACAGACAAGACTAGACAGACAAGACTAGACAGACAAGACTAGACAGACAAGACTAGACAGACAAGACTAGACAGACAAGACTAGACAGACAAGACTAGACTAGACAGACAAGACTAGACAGACAAGACTAGACAGACAAGACTAGACAGACAAGACTAGACAGACAAGACTAGACAGACAAGACTAGACAGACAAGACTAGACAGACAAGACTAGACAGACAAGACTAGACAGACAAGACTAGACAGACAAGACTAGACAGACAAGACTAGACAGACAAGACTAGACAGACAAGACTAGACAGACAAGACTAGACAGACAAGACTAGACAGACAAGACTAGACAGACAAGACTAGACAGACAGACAAGACTAGACAGACAAGACTAGACAGACAAGACTAGACAGACAAGACTAGACAGACAAGACTAGACAGACAAGACTAGACAGACAAGACTAGACAGACAAGACTAGACAGACAAGACTAGACAGACAAGACTAGACAGACAAGACTAGACAGACAAGACTAGACAGACAAGACTAGACAGACAAGACTAGACAGACAAGACTAGACAGACAAGACTAGACAGACAAGACTAGACAGACAAGACTAGACAGACAAGACTAGACAGACAAGACTAGACAGACAAGACTAGACAGACAAGACTAGACAGACAAGACTAGACAGACAAGACTAGACAGACAAGACTAGACAGACAAGACTAGACAGACAAGACTAGACAGACAAGACTAGACAGACAAGACTAGACAGACAAGACTAGACAGACAAGACTAGACAGACAAGACTAGACAGACAAGACTAGACAGACAAGACTAGACAGACAAGACTAGACAGACAAGACTAGACAGACAAGACTAGACAGACAAGACTAGACAGACAAGACTAGACAGACAAGACTAGACAGACAAGACTAGACAGACAAGACTAGACAGACAAGACTAGACAGACAAGACTAGACAGACAAGACTAGACAGACAAGACTAGACAGACAAGACTAGACAGACAAGACTAGACAGACAAGACTAGACAGACAAGACTAGACAGACAAGACTAGACAGACAAGACTAGACAGACAAGACTAGACAGACAAGACTAGACAGACAAGACTAGACAGACAAGACTAGACAGACAAGACTAGACAGACAAGACTAGACAGACAAGACTAGACAGACAAGACTAGACAGACAAGACTAGACAGACAAGACTAGACAGACAAGACTAGACAGACAAGACTAGACAGACAAGACTAGACAGACAAGACTAGACAGACAAGACTAGACAGACAAGACTAGACAGACAAGACTAGACAGACAAGACTAGACAGACAAGACTAGACAGACAAGACTAGACAGACAAGACTAGACAGACAAGACTAGACAGACAAGACTAGACAGACAAGACTAGACAGACAAGACTAGACAGACAAGACTAGACAGACAAGACTAGACAGACAAGACTAGACAGACAAGACTAGACAGACAAGACTAGACAGACAAGACTAGACAGACAAGACTAGACAGACAAGACTAGACAGACAAGACTAGACAGACAAGACTAGACAGACAAGACTAGACAGACAAGACTAGACAGACAAGACTAGACAGACAAGACTAGACAGACAAGACTAGACAGACAAGACTAGACAGACAAGACTAGACAGACAAGACTAGACAGACAAGACTAGACAGACAAGACTAGACAGACAAGACTAGACAGACAAGACTAGACAGACAAGACTAGACAGACAAGACTAGACAGACAAGACTAGACAGACAAGACTAGACAGACAAGACTAGACAGACAAGACTAGACAGACAAGACTAGACAGACAAGACTAGACAGACAAGACTAGACAGACAAGACTAGACAGACAAGACTAGACAGACAAGACTAGACAGACAAGACTAGACAGACAAGACTAGACAGACAAGACTAGACAGACAAGACTAGACAGACAAGACTAGACAGACAAGACTAGACAGACAAGACTAGACAGACAAGACTAGACAGACAAGACTAGACAGACAAGACTAGACAGACAAGACTAGACAGACAAGACTAGACAGACAAGACTAGACAGACAAGACTAGACAGACAAGACTAGACAGACAAGACTAGACAGACAAGACTAGACAGACAAGACTAGACAGACAAGACTAGACAGACAAGACTAGACAGACAAGACTAGACAGACAAGACTAGACAGACAAGACTAGACAGACAAGACTAGACAGACAAGACTAGACAGACAAGACTAGACAGACAAGACTAGACAGACAAGACTAGACAGACAAGACTAGACAGACAAGACTAGACAGACAAGACTAGACAGACAAGACTAGACAGACAAGACTAGACAGACAAGACTAGACAGACAAGACTAGACAGACAAGACTAGACAGACAAGACTAGACAGACAAGACTAGACAGACAAGACTAGACAGACAAGACTAGACAGACAAGACTAGACAGACAAGACTAGACAGACAAGACTAGACAGACAAGACTAGACAGACAAGACTAGACAGACAAGACTAGACAGACAAGACTAGACAGACAAGACTAGACAGACAAGACTAGACAGACAAGACTAGACAGACAAGACTAGACAGACAAGACTAGACAGACAAGACTAGACAGACAAGACTAGACAGACAAGACTAGACAGACAAGACTAGACAGACAAGACTAGACAGACAAGACTAGACAGACAAGACTAGACAGACAAGACTAGACAGACAAGACTAGACAGACAAGACTAGAC
The DNA here is from genome assembly GCA_944588485.1 of Phosphuga atrata. Lineage (NCBI taxonomy): Eukaryota > Metazoa > Arthropoda > Insecta > Coleoptera > Silphidae > Phosphuga > Phosphuga atrata. The sequence continues at coordinate 56,828,231 of OX155892.1, forward strand.
AGACAAGACTAGACAGACAAGACTAGACAGACAAGACTAGACAGACAAGACTAGACAGACAAGACTAGACAGACAAGACTAGACAGACAAGACTAGACAGACAAGACTAGACAGACAAGACTAGACAGACAAGACTAGACAGACAAGACTAGACAGACAAGACTAGACAGACAAGACTAGACAGACAAGACTAGACAGACAAGACTAGACAGACAAGACTAGACAGACAAGACTAGACAGACAAGACTAGACAGACAAGACTAGACAGACAAGACTAGACAGACAAGACTAGACAGACAAGACTAGACAGACAAGACTAGACAGACAAGACTAGACAGACAAGACTAGACAGACAAGACTAGACAGACAAGACTAGACAGACAAGACTAGACAGACAAGACTAGACAGACAAGACTAGACAGACAAGACTAGACAGACAAGACTAGACAGACAAGACTAGACAGACAAGACTAGACAGACAAGACTAGACAGACAAGACTAGACAGACAAGACTAGACAGACAAGACTAGACAGACAAGACTAGACAGACAAGACTAGACAGACAAGACTAGACAGACAAGACTAGACAGACAAGACTAGACAGACAAGACTAGACAGACAAGACTAGACAGACAAGACTAGACAGACAAGACTAGACAGACAAGACTAGACAGACAAGACTAGACAGACAAGACTAGACAGACAAGACTAGACAGACAAGACTAGACAGACAAGACTAGACAGACAAGACTAGACAGACAAGACTAGACAGACAAGACTAGACAGACAAGACTAGACAGACAAGACTAGACAGACAAGACTAGACAGACAAGACTAGACAGACAAGACTACACAGACAAGACTAGACAGACAAGACTAGACAGACAAGACTAGACAGACAAGACTAGACAGACAAGACTAGACAGACAAGACTAGACAGACAAGACTAGACAGACAAGACTAGACAGACAAGACTAGACAGACAAGACTAGACAGACAAGACTAGACAGACAAGACTAGACAGACAAGACTAGACAGACAAGACTAGACAGACAAGACTAGGCAGACAAGACTAGACAGACAAGACTAGACAGAGTAGACTAGACAGACAAGACTAGACAGACAAGACTAGACAGACAAGACTAGACAGACAAGACTAGACAGACAAGACTAGACAGACAAGACTAGACAGACAAGACTAGACAGACAAGACTAGACTGACAAGACTAGACAGACAAGGCTAGACAGATAAGACTAGACAGACAAGACTAGACAGACAAGACTAGACAGACAAGACTAGACAGACAAGACTAGACAGACAAGACTAGACAGACAAGACTGGACAGACAAGACTAGACAGACAAGACTAGACAGACAAGGCTAGACAGACAAGACAAGACAGACAAGACTAGACAGACAAGACTAGACAGGCAAGACTAGACAGACAAGACTAGACAGACAAGACTAGACAGACAAGAGTAGACAGACAAGACTAGACAGACAAGACTAGACAGACAAGACTAGACAGACAAGACTAGACAGACAAGACTAGACAGACAAGACTAGACAGACAAGACTAGACAGATAAGACTAGACAGACAAGGCTAGACAGACAAGACTAGACAGACAAGACTAGACAGACAAGACTAGACAGACAAGACTAGACAGACAAGACTAGACAGACAAGACTAGACAGACAAGACTAGACAGACAAGACTAGACAGACAAGACAAGACAGACAAGACTAGACAGACTAGACAGACTAGACAGACTAGACAGACTAGACAGACTAGACAGACTAGACAGACTAGACAGACTAGACAGACTAGACAGACTAGACAGACAAGACTAGACAGACAAGACTAGACAGACAAGACTAGACAGACAAGACTAGACAGACAAGACTAGACAGACAAGACTAGACAGACAAAACTAGACAGACAAGACTAGACAGACAAGACTAGACAGACAAGACTAGACAGACAAGACTAGACAGACAAGACTAGACAGACAAGACAAGACAGACAAGACTAGACAGACTAGACAGACTAGACAGACAAGACTAGACAGACAAGACTAGACAGACAAGACTAGACAGACAAGACTAGACAGACAAGACTAGACAGACAAGACTAGACAGACAAGACTAGACAGACAAGACTAGACAGACAAGACTAGACAGACAAGACTAGACAGACAAGACTAGACAGACAAGACTGTCTCCCGCTTTCTCTTTGTTTTTTTTTTTTGGTCTGTGTGCTAAGGATAAGACTTCTAACTTTCTTAAAAAAGGTCTGACTAGAAGCGATGCAACTTCAAAGAACTACAATTTTCGACGTGCTGTCATTATGCAAATCTCCCATCGCTTTATCTTGCTATAAGTGACTCTGATTTTTCTTTTCTTGACAACTGCCACTCGACCAGGGATTTTCTAGATTCCTTGTATTCTGTTTTGTACTCCACTCTTATAAAATTCGTACCTCCTCGCTCGTCTTCTCGTGCTACCTACCCTACTTGGTTTACCCCCTCTATTATTGGTGGTCTACGTAGAAAGAGGTCATTTCACCGTGCGTATTTGAAGTCTACATTTTTGACTATTCAAAGTTCACACTATTAAAAACTCGAGTGAAGTGTCAGGTAAGCTCGGCTTATTCTAAATTTGTGAAGGCTGCTTCCGACAATATATCTAAGGATCCGAAGAGTTTCTGGCCCTTTATTAAGGCTAGGCAGACAAGACTAGACATACAAGACTACACAGATATGACTAGATAAACGAAATTAGTAATATTAGTAGACACTAATTAGTTTATTCATAGATTGCTTATTATTTTAGTCTCCAACACACGCAGTTGAATGTATTTAAACTATATTTTAACTAGACAGACAAGACTATACAGACAAGTTTAGACAGAGAAGACTAGATAGACAAGAATAGACAGACAGATCTAGACATTCAAAACTAGACATCCAAGACTCGACAGCCAAGACTGAACAGACAAAACTAGACAGACAAGACTAGACAGCCAAGACTAGATAGATATGACTAGATAAACGAGACTAGTAATATTGGTAGACACTAATTAGTTTATTCATATATTGCTTATTATTTTAGTCTACAACACACGCATTTGAATGTATTTAAACTAACTAAATTAATGTTAATACTGTGATATTGGTAACGTATAATGTTTCATAAATGTAATTATTTACGCCTACCTTGTCAAACTGTTTTATTATATTCCTATTGTGGTTCTGCATTATTACAATCTATAAATACTCTTTCCTATTCACTCATTTCTACACTTTTATGCATCACACTTATATGGGACACATGTATTTGGAGGAGTTAAAAATATTCAACGTAAATAAAATAGGTCTCTTTGAAATAACGTATACTATTATTTTGTTATTTAAAATTTATTTAAACTCTATTTTATAATAATATTATTTTAGAGGATAATATATTATATATAACAACTAGGTCCTTAATAAACAAATATATATATATATATATATATATATATATATATATATATATATATATATATATGTGTGTGTGTGTGTGTGTTGTATTGTTTTCTCGGGGATTCCGCGTTGATACTGAGGGTTGGCTCTGAAAAGAACCGGATTCACGACGTTTCGGCGAACTAACATTCGCCATTCTCAAGAGATATATGCGTCCGTGCGAGTCAACCGTTAGACGCATACTGAGAGCTCGTTCATGCGATGCGACTACTTATAGCTGTTTGGCTTCGGGTCATGCGCGTTGTGTGCGGTGCTTCGGTTCGGTTGTTTGTTTGTCTTGTTGGTCGTACATGAGTCTGGGGTGTCTGGGATTGCATTTTGAGGGTGGATATGATCGGTCGCCATGCTGGGGGCAGTCTCAAGGAATCATCTCTCGTGTTCATGCATTAGTCTCGTTTTTTCTATCTCTATGGCTTCTCTGTATACTCGTGACATTTCATGGCTAATCTGTGCAACAGTCTTTGAATTTCTAAAGTCCATCCAGTGACCGGTGTTTGTGTGTTGGACAAGTGCCGATGAAACTTTGTCTCTGTGTCTGACCGAAACTACATGTTCTTGAATCCTAGCAGATATTTTTCTATTGGTACGTCCAATGTAGGTTCGTTCACATGTTCCACAAGGTATTTCGTAAATTCCATGGGATTCTAACGGGATGGTGTCTCTAACGCTGCGTAGCATGGAGGATATTTTCTGGTTAGGTTTGAAAATGGTGTCGATGTTGTGTCTTTTAAGGATTCTGGCGATTTTGTCAGTTGATCCATGAACATAATATAAACACAATGTTGCAAAATCGATGATATTAAATGGAATAATATAAATAAAAATTTGTTTTCTACGGATTATTTGCAACAAATATTTAAAACTCATAAACAGTATTCCCTCTAATTTGTTGTGACTTGCCTGCGCACATTTTTAAGTGTGTGCAGTTTTTTCCGAAATAAAAAAAAATTGAGCAGCAATTAAAAAAGCGCATATAATCAAAAAAACAATACTAATAAATCATAATTAACATTCAGCTAAATTTTGTACCTATTTATACGCATTGACTCGATCTTACAGGATACCACTTCTGCTACATACATTTCAACGTAACACAATGAAAAGACTACTCTAAAATCATGTCAAATTATTAGTTCGTGAAGACAGCATTTAGCTGATTACTGTGGCTTCCCCTTTTCATTTAAATGAAAAATAAGAAAATTTAATGATCACGTTGTCTAGTGTAAATTTTTCAATTAACTCATTTGTCAAAACAAACAAACAAGAACAGCAATTCATTGCTCCAAGATGGTCAATCTGGCGACCCCGAAGTGGGAAAGCCTTATGTGTCCTAGCGCTACATATGTGCACATTATGTGTTCAGCGGTTTCTTCGTCTGATTCTCATAATCTACAGGCTCCTCTACCTTTCTCTACTCCTCTGCCTTTCCCATATTGTGTAGGTGATATCTCACCGGACAATGTCCTGTGAGTATGCCTACCGAAGTTCTAATTTCTCTTCTAGAGAAGCTTAGCATCTGCTGCGTTATTGCGTCAGAATAGTTTATGAGCATTTTACCTTGCCTCTGTCCTGGCGTGTTCTTCCAGTGGGTTTGCTTTTGCTCGTCTTCCCATATCTTAGCCCCCTGTCTTAAGTGGGCCTTTGTAAGCCCACAAGTTGGCACCGAGCCCAAGAAGGGAGCCTTGGCCCTGCTTTTGGCGAGTGCGTCGACCATTTCATTCCCATATTGCCCTGGTGACTCGGTGACCACATTAATATCAGTTAGGATGTCCATTAGGATGTAGATTTGCACTCCTTTAAGACGTTTCTTTAGGCAGATTTGTGCGCATCTTTCAATGGCTATAATTTCAGCCTGTATTACCGTGGGAGTCTGGTTCAATGCCGTGGACTCCCTGTGACTCTTTGGTCCTGTTTGACTTTGGCTGTATATGCCAATTCCTGTACCCTTAGTAATTTTTGATGCGTCGGTATACCACATGGACGCAGTGTCTTTCAGGTTTTCGATTCTTTGAACACTGCCTTGGCGGTCATTGATGACCACTTCAACGGCTGTGCCAAAGTCGTATTCTGTAGACATTGCGTCCCAGGAATGCTTCAGAAATTTCTCTCCTCTTTGTTCCCTTATTTTCATGTGTTTCTGAATAGGCTATATACACCTTAGTCTCAGAGCACTGAGAAGACCTTCTTTTTCTACCTGTTTGTGCAGTGGGAGTAGGTCCAACAGAACTTCCATTGCTGTGGTTGGAGTAGATTACATCGCTCCTTTTATAACCAAGCACGCAAGCCGTTGAAGCTTTTATAGCGTGTTTTAGGTATTTTTTTCCTTTGTTTTGTACCACCATACGAGTGAATACGGTGATAATCGGTCTTACCACTGTTGTGTAAGACCATAAGACCATTTTGGGTTTTAGTCCCCATGTTTTCCCAAAAAGCTTACGACAGATCCAAAAGGCCGCTGTGACTTTTGAAATTGTTTTTTTAGCACATCTAGGAGATTATCAACGACCAGGCACCACAGCAGAGGCGATAACACCCTCGTCTACCCCTGACCCCCCCCCCTCCCACTTGTAGGCAGCCTCTCTCTGTGGTTACCGTCCTCGATTGATCCCCCCAGTGCGGCGGTAATTTTACGATTGGTAAGCATGTGTTGAATCCACTCAATGATAGGGTCTTCGATCCCTTTGTTGGTGGCTGCATTCTTTATTGATAAACGGGTTGTGTTGTCAAACGCTCCCTCTATATCTATAAAGATACCTACTGCAATTTCTTTGCAGTCCAGTGCTGCTTCGAATGTAGTCGTTATCTCGTGTAGAGCGTCCAATGTGGATTTTCCTGGCTGATAAGCGTATTGGTGCTTATGGAGAGGACTTCTTTTAAGAGGTCCGCACCGTAGGTATTTTGTCCACAATTTTTTCCATTGTTTTCAGGAGGAAGGAAGTGAGGCTAATTGGTTGGTAGGACTTTGTCAGGTCTTGAAGCCTACGCCCTGCCTTAGGGATGAATATCACCTTGGCTTTTTTTCCATTCCAGCTGTATGTACGCCAGTCGAAAGCTGGCCTTAAATATCTCTGCGTCTGCAGTAAAACGCTTAGACTTTCCTTTAAATCTCTGGTATACTTACCACTCGGTGTCTTAATAAGCCCGATTTCATTTGAGTGGTCCTTTTCCAAAACCTTCTGCAGCCTTGCCGTTTGGCCGCATTGACCAATGCCCCTCACAGAAGTCACGCCAGGTTTTCCTTTTCGAACTTCTCAATTCTTTGTTGTAATCAGTAGGCTTCCCAATTTTCACATAATAAATTAATAAATTTTCACATATCTGTTTTAATAGTTATATTTAAATTTTTAGCCTTTTTTAAAAGCACCCTTATTTTATGGTTTCATGCTATGCTTCCAAAATAGTTTCCCTTGATTTTATTAATTTTTTCATGAGCAAATTGACAAGAATCTATGGGGGTCAATTCACGGCGTTGAAAAATGTAACTGAACAAACACTGAGTTCTTCTAAAATTGAAGACAAAAGTTCGAAATTTATTTGAAATTGAATTTTGTTGTTACTGTACTTTTTAAACAAAGTTTGGAAATTGAATCATTTTGATTATTGAATTTAAAATTTGTAATAATTGCTTTTATCGGAAAATGTCGTCACAACCACCTCACGTTATTAATAGCTTGGAGAGGTATAGAGTTATTTTGTGAAGCTTCAACAATCTCTTTAAATTTACTTGTTTTCATCGCGGATCTCAAGAATAATGAAAACAGTTCTCACCACTGCTCTGTTTCGATTTCTGTTGTGGCTTTTTCTTTTTTCCGTGCATCCGAAATACAAATATTTTCTCGGTCTACAACACAATGTTGTACCAAATGTGGTACATTCTGTTTTAATTTAGCTGCTACACCATTTCGTTTTCCAAGCATTACGAATACGCCATCAGATGTAAACATAACCAGTTTTTGCAAATCAATTTGGTTATCTTCATGAAATTGTAAGATTAAGAAAAAATGAAGAGGAATCGCATGTCTAATTGGATTATCCCACCGAAAACAGTTTTATATTGATCAGATTTTCTAAACTTAATTTTCTAAAATATAAAATTAATCATTTGGTTATTGAACTGCCTGTGCTTTCATCAACAATTACAGTACAAAAACTGTGCCATTTTAATTTCATTCATTAATTCAGTTTTTACAACTTCCAAAATTGATAAAGCATAGTTTTTACTACGCCAACTTTTTGGAATATGGACGTATTTTGCCATGTGGTTATTTATTTCTCGAATCGAAAGTAAATATATGTTCATTTTAATTGCCAATAATAGATTATCGATTACATTTTTTATATGAATTTCGTAATCAGGTGCAATTTTATTTTCTGCACAAAAACTAAAATGTGCGCGCGAATATTTTTCATGTGCGCCATGTTTAAAATGTATATGCGCGCGCACACGCGCACAGCTTAGAGGGAACACTGCTCATAAATACCATTTAATTAACTAATTTCTAGCAAATTCAGGAAATAAATTAAAATATTTGCCTGTCTAGCAAAGCAAATATATTAACAAATTCTTATTTTTATAAAACCAATATTATCAAGATGCCACAGGAAACATACACAAAAGTTTGTTGTAGATTATTTTCTCAGGACAAAATTTTAAATACTATTCAAATTAAACGAAATTTTAAACCAACTTATTACAGTGCAACACAGCTTGAATATATAAATATATTCAACCTTTCCGAATCTCTATAATATTAACTCGTCTTTTTAAGGCTATAAAACAAATCTCAGGTTGAAAGACAACAGATATTTGTGTTATTCAATAGGACTCAGTTCACTTCCGTCACACTAAAACAAGACAATAGATAAATAACATTGTTTTGCAGCTTTGCTCTTTTCAATTATTGTACTTTCATTTTATAATTCAAAAGAGCAAAGCTGCACTGATGGGAGATATATCTCAAAAAGCATCTTCAGATAGCTATTCACTATGGGTTAAATAGAAAGATCTGATCTTAAAGAACAATGTTATTTATCTAGTGTCTTGTTTTAGCATCACAGAAGTGAACTGAGTCCTAGTGAATAACACAAGTATCTGTTGTCTTTACACATGAGATTTTTTTATGGTCTTTAAAAGCCTTATTAATATTATAGAGCTTCGTAAAGGTTGAATATATTTATATATTCACGCTGTGTTGCACTGTATTAAGTTGGTATGATTATATCTATAATATATAAGATTTGTTTCGTAGTCTTAAAAAGACTTAGTAATATTATAAAGTTTCGGAAAAGTTTAGTATATTTCAAGCTATATACCGCTTTATATAAATATATTCACGCTGTGTTCCACTGTATTAAGTTGGTATGATTATATCTATAATTCTTTTAGTTTCACCATATATTCAATTATCACGAAATTTAAAATTTTACAAAAAAAATTTTCATCCTCATCAACATAATTTACGAAAAACGAAAGATGCCACAGAAAACATATAAAAAGTTTGATGCAGATTATTTTCTAAGGGCTAAAGTTAAAACAATAGTCAAATTAAGCGAAATTTTAAATTTGGCAAGAAAATATTTCCTCCTTATCGACGTAATTTAAAAGAAAACGAATGATACAATTTTGTTTGATCAACTATTATTGAGTCAGATATCATTGTGTCTACAGTTACTGACCTACGACATATTTTTCCTATTTGATTTTGTAGCACTGACCTTTCAAACACAATCGATTTAAGATACATTTCATTAAAAAAACATTTTGTCATTGAAAAAAAAAGCTTGAAAAGATACAAGACTTGACAGGCAGGACTCAACAAACAAGACTAAGTGACAAAACTAGACAGATAAGACTAGACAAGCAACGTATGATGCAACAAGTTAAGACAAGATTACACGGATAAGACTAGACATACAAGACTAGAAGCAAGACTAGACATTCATGACTAGAGTGACAGAAAAAGATAGACTGTTTCTGACTTAACAGAAGTTTTCTGTTTTCTCTACATATTTTCCTTTGATTATTGGTATTTAATATCTACAATAGACTGAAATAAATTCAATAAAAGCGACCAAAAAGGCAAATATTTACGAATAAATACTTTGTATTTTAAATGTATGAGTCTATTTGATTTTGTAATCGGTCAATCGATATTTTCGTCAAATAATAAGTTCGCTAAAAATAGATTTGAAACAGATTCTGTTTACATAACGTACTAATAAATTTTGAGAATCTCTCGCATTTCTTATATACGGATTTGATAAAAAATGGTTTAGTGCAATTGATAAGGAAGTGCTTGCTTGATTGTGTTTGGCAAATATTTAATAGAAGGGTAACAAATTCTTGTTTGTCGCTTAATCACACAGTGTTCAGATATTATTCCATTTCGACAAAATATTTTTATTTCTCTATAAATATTAGCTAGATTATATTCGAACAGAAAAAAATTACAAGATCTGTAATAAATGGCTCTAAATTTTATTCGTCTTATCATAGCATCGTCTGCATCAGAGCAAATCTGCACTGATGAGAGATAGATTTCGAAACGCGTCTGCAGATGGCTATTCACTTTGTCAAAATAGAAAGATGTGATTTTAAAAACAATGTTATTTATTTGGTTCTTGTTTAGTGCCACAGAAGTGGTCCGAGGACTAGTAAGCGGCAGTCGTAGTCTTAAAAAGACTTAGTAATATTATAGAGTTTCGGAAAAGTTTAGTATATTTCAAGCTATATACCGCTTTAATAATATGGTATTCGTCTTAGCTTGTCTTTCTTGGCCTGTGTATTCAAGCTTATTCGTCTAGACTTGTTCCCTTACAATTGCCTCTCTAGTTTTGTCTGACTAGCCTTGTCTGTCTGGTTTTGTCTTTCTAGGCTTGGATGTGCTTGGATGTGATTCATATTTCTCTAGTATTACTTAATTTTGTTTTTCTATTGTCTAGTATTGTCTGATCTGTATAATGTAGACTATCTAATCTAATATTGTAGAAACTAGACTCTCTGTTGTGCAACAAAAACAAGAAAATTTTACTAAAAAATACTAAATAAATTGCGGAAATTTTATAGGAAAATATTTCCGAAAAATTTCATCGGCACTGACAAAAGTATTTTATTATGAAAGTCGGAAATAAGTCATACAATTTATCGGTGTTAGAGCAATTGGTAGGTGGTGTGTGTGGTTGCATAAGTCGTCGCAAACAAGTATATATATGTAGCATCTGCCGTTTTCCCGAACACCCTAAAAGCTCCCTTCGCCCGAACAATACGCAATTTATAAGGGTTTATTGTATTATTTAGATACATTTCGTTACAGTTAAACAATTCCGATACGAAATTCGCCCCGAATTGAAATTCACACAAAAAAATGCCATTGAAATATAAACACGGGATAAAACAAAAAAATGGTGCTTAGAAAATCTTGTGGAAAAATCAAGATAAATAACTTGAAATATTTATTATTTGGATTTGGGAATAGTTATTTACATTAGAGTGCGGGAACGTTGATTTTGCAATGCAACAGCTCGTTCCCCATTTGCTGGAGCATTGTAAAATCGTTTCCGCACGAAATTTGTATGAGATTTTTTGGCCGACAATTACTATTTAAGAAACAAATAGATTTAGATTATTTTTAATATAGGAAATTATTTAATTTTTTAATGTTGGTACTCACAAACTTTGACATTTTTACTAATTCAAATTTATTAGGTACAAAATTTCCACATGCCAGACACACAGTAAAAATTAAAAAATCACTCTTATTTTCTACATTATCGTAACAAATATGGTGTAAAGTAGCGTTTTCTAAATTAGATTTTATTGTCTTATACTTAATTTATTTTGTAAGTGTCCCTGAAAGGTTCAAATTTATTGGTTACTTGCGGTAAAGTGACCAATAAATTTGAACGTGGCCGTACTTTGCAACATTGTTTGTAAAAATCTAGTTTCGCTGGAAATATACACGATGTGAAAGCTAGCTTTACAATTCAGGAGGCCAAAAAATAGTTTGTAATACATTTAATAATTTAACTCTGAATTTTGAAAAATTCATTATGTTTTGTATTGCCACTAATTTTGTAAAAATATTATAAAACTTCTGAAGTCAAATAAATCTAACCACTTAATACTTCTAGAGTTTCGACTGGTGGTCATTTTAAAGTCTGTGAGGTCAGATCACTTGAAAATGACCTACATTAGTCGAAACTCGAATCGTTTAAGTGTTACAATTTATATAACTTCACAAATAATATAAAACAAGATTAGTTAGTGATTTGTGTTTTGGGAAGAAAATATTATGCGGAGTGACCAAATTTGGTGTTAAATTACAAGTCGTTGAAATTTACCATATGTCATTTTGACATATCAACCGAGAGACTTCCGGTATAAGAAGTCACCCCTATACCAAGTTCCAACGGTATCACTGGATGGCGGATGAGCGGGTATAGGGCTGGGGCACTCTGTTGTCCAGGGAGTGAGAATCACCCCCAAAGGTAAGACCGAATGTCTGCCGAGATAAGCAGACATCTCTTGTTGGCCAACAGCTCCGGGTGGACGAGCTAACAAGAGCAGGGGCAACCCTCTTGTCCTTGGGATGAGAAATCGTCCCTAAAGGAGGATGAGTCAAGAAATTATCAACGGCATGAAGATGCAGAAGGCAACGGGAAACCACTGCAGTAAAGATCCCTTTGGATATCCCTATTAAAATCATCATCATGGTTAATATTAAGATTAAGAAATATACCGGAGTAAAAAGTCCTCCAATCAGATCTGCGGGGAGGACAGTTTTGAAAGAAGCCATGAAAATAAGTACATGGAATGTTAGAAGTCTCTTTCATCATCATCATCATAAGCAGTGTTTAAGTACTCCATTGCTGGATATACGCCTCCCCTATCTGATTCCATTCGTCCCTCCATCTAGTTCTAGGTTGGGTCTAGAATGTATTTTTTTTTGTCCATCTTCCATCCTCTCTTCTCATCACATGCCCAGCCCAGGACCATTTTGTATATATAATAGTTTTGCTATGTATTGGCTTATATCGATTACTCGTGTTTTATTTCGTATCCATACATTTGTTTTGCGATCCCTTCTGGTTAGTCCCAACATAGATCATTCCATCGCTCGCTGGGTTACTCTCATTTTCTCCATTCCATTATCAGTCAATGTCCATGTTTCTGATGCATATGTCAGTGGTAGTACACACTGGTTAAAAACCTTTGTTTTTAGGGATTGCGGGTAGTTTTTAGAATTAAATAAGTTTTTTTGGTTTCCGTATGCCGCCCATCCTAGTTTTATCCTACGGGCTATCTCCTTATTCTGGGCATCTTGTGCGAATGAAATAAGCTGACCAAGGTATACGTATTCGCCTACCACCTCTATGCTCTCGTTTCCTATGTCGACTTTAAGTGTTACGTTTTTGTCGTTCGTCATGATTTTCGTTTTAGTGATGTTTATTTTTAATCCAACTTTTTCTGTTGCTTTGTTTAGGTCTTTTATCATTTGAGTTAGATCTGGTAAGGTTGTAGCCATTAGTATGATGTCATCCGCAAAGCGTAGGTTTGAAAGGTATTCTCCGTTTATATTAATTCCTTTCCCTTTCCATTCTATCATCTTAAAAACATCTTCCAGTGTATTTGTAAATAGTTTAGGTGAGATGGTATCTCCTTGTCTTATTCCCCGTTTAGTAATAATGGGATTTGTATTTTCAAACGCCTGAATTGTTATAGAAGCTTGATCGTATAGACTTTTAATTAATGATATGTAACGATAATCAATCCTACATCTTTTTAGTGCGTCGATTAAGGCCCATTCTTCCACAGTGTCGAATGCCTTTTCGAAGTCGATGAATACCATATACAGTGGCTGGTTGTATTCGTATGTTCTTTCCATTAGTCGCCATATTGTATGTATATGATCCATAGTCGAATACCCTTTTTTGAACCCGGCTTGTTCTATTGGCTGGAAGTTATCTAGACGGTTTGCTATTCTATTCCTTATGATCTTTATTAATAGCTTATACATATGTCTTTCTTATACATATGTCGATCTTCTTTATTGCTTTTTTTCTGTAGTATAATTACTGCTGCGTTCTTCCATGCTATCGGTGTTTCTGCTGTATCTAAGCATTTATTAAATAGTTTTTCCAGGATTAGCAGTACTGGTTTTCCGCGTCCGTTTTTGTCTAATAAGTTCAGTGACTATTTTATCCATACCTAGTGTTTTGCTATTTTTCATGGTCTTCAGCGCTAGTTTTATTTCATATATGCTTATTTCTGGGATTTCCTCTGTGTAGTGTCTTGTTAGTTTGGCTCTTTTCTCGTTCGGGCTGCCAGGTGTTTTGGGTTTCTGGGATGAGTATAGTTCATGATAAAATCGTTCGATGTATCGCAGCATATCTGGTCTTTCTACGAGTATTTTTCCATTCTCGTTCATTAATTCTGTGATGTGTTTTCTTCCTTCTGCTAACTTTTTATTGAATACTTTCGGGCCTCTATTCTCTTCTATTGTTTTGAGGATGAGATTTTCATTGAATACAGCTACATCCCGTCTTACTTCCCTTCTGATATTTTTATTCAATAACTTAAGCTTTCTGTTATTTGGGACTTAGCCTGATTTATCTGATCTAATAATAGTTTGGTTTTCGTTGAGATTTTAGATGTTCTCTCTTTGACATTAGGTATAGAGTTTTTTGCTGCTGTGCACATGTTTTCTATGATGTAGTTGTTGATCTCATCCACGTTCGCATTTTCTGATAATGGGTGTAGATTCATTTTTTGTTCTAATTCATTTCTATAGATGTCTGCATATTGTTGTATTTGCGAATGGTTAAATGTTTCCTTACTTTTGTTTGTAAGTTTGTTTCTGTCTTTTCTTGTGTTTAGAACTACACTACATCTTACCAGCCTGTGGTCACTCCCGCTATTTCCTTTATTTAGCACCGTTACATCTTCTATAATATGTTTGTTCTGTACGATAATGAAATCTATCTCGTTTTTGGTGGTCCCATCTGGAGATTTCCACGTCTATTTTCTTTCTTCTGGAAGAACGAGTTCATAGCGTATAGTTGTTTTTTTTCCATAAAGTTAACTAGGGTTTGTCCTCTTTGTTTGCGCATTCCGGTACCGTATTTTCCGACGCAGTTCTCCCTATGTTGCTTTTTCCCTATTTTAACGTTGAAATCTCCTAATATCACGTTGTAATGTGTCTTTCGTTGCCTTATTGCTTTTTCAACATCTTCGTAAAATTGCTCGATTTTGTCATCTGTATATGTTGATGTCGATGCATATACTTGTATGACTTTTAAGCTATATCGTTTGTTTATAGTGATAATGGCGCAGGCGACTCTAGTTGATACGCTATATGTACCTTTAACTTGGTTATTCAATTTCTTGTATATTAGGAATCCCACTCCGTTTTCCTTGTGTGTTTCTTCTCCTTTGTAGTATAATGTGTTACCTGAACGTAGATTTAAGAGATTTTCGCCGGGTCTTCTAATTTCGCTGAGTCCGATTATATCCCATTTATATGTTTGAGTTCTTCTTCTAATTCGAGGAGTATCCTCTGATGAGTGTCCTATACGGACATATGCATATAAAGGTTCAAAGATTGAAGCCCCTTTAAAGCAGGCAAAATTGGTAATGTAACAGAAGAGATGCAAAGATTGAAACAGAATATACTCGGAATAAGTGACTTAAGATGGCCAGGAACTGGAATCCATCACACAGACGAAACTGTTCTATATTTCTCAGGAAGTGGATATAAATCTAATAAATATGGAGTTGCAATCATGGTAGATAAAAATATACATAAATCAGTGACCAGCTTTATCCCCTACTCAGACAGAGTTATGCTGATACAGATGCCTTCGCATAATAGAAACATCAATATCATACAGATTGATGCACCAACAGCGGATAAATCTGATGACGAAATCGAACAGTTTTATGCAGAACTATACACGGTGCTCGAAAGCACCAAAGTACAAGATGTTAGTATCGTCATGGGGGATTTTAATGCGTAGGTGGCCTAAGGAGCAGTAGAGGATATTGTGGGTACATATGGACTTGGAGAGAGCAATGAAAGAAGCGACAGATTAACAGAATTCTGCCTAATAAAAAAAACTAATACCTATTACAAATTGCATAAAAGAAGAGTATATACATCTTGGTCTCCACTACATAATGAATAAAAAATAGAAAAAAACCAAATTGATTATATACTCATAAAAAAGAGATTCAGAAATAGTATAACAGCAGTTAAAACCTATCCAGGGGCAGACATCGGTTCAGAGCACAACCCAGTAGTCGCCCGATTTCACATCAAATTTAAACAATTAAAATCAATAATAAACAATACCAAGATAGCAACAGAAAAAATTAAAGATATAATAGAACGGCTTGGATTTTTTGCGTACAATAAATAGATGTTTTTTTTACAAAAAATAGTTGCAAAAATACAAAATTCGGTTTATTCTTACAAAAAGAGATTACTTCATCTCAAAAAAGGTTACTTCGTCCAAAATAAAAGGTCTAGATTTTTTGCGTACAATAAATAGATGCTTTTTTACAAATAATATCTGGAAAAATACAAAATTCGGTTTATTCATACAAAAAACGATTACTTCATCCAAAAAAGGTTACTTCGTCCAAAATAAAATATTAACACCCAATGATCGATTGAATCTTACAAATATATTTGTATTTTGTTATTTGTAAATAAATTTGTACAAAATAAAATCAATTCACTCAAAAAAAGGTTTAACTGTACAAAAAAGGTTGGTCCATCCAAAATTTGATTGCTCTTTACTAACAATTTTTTTATACAAAATACAATTATATCTTCACAATAAACGAATTTTACAAACAAGGACTTGATACCTTCAAATTTTATTTCTAACTAACGCGGCGTGTAACGAAAGAGAGAGCGCAAACACATCAGTCTTGCGACCAGAAACACTGTATGCCATGGAGTGTCTTTCCTTGAACCGAAGAGCTCCGGTAGAGAAATTGGAAATCGCTTAAAATTTATTCATCCAATATTCGATTACAAGTATACAAAACTCAACATACAATAAATGGATGAAGTTCTACAAAAAATGGCTGGATAAATACAAAATAAATTAATCAATCCAAAATTCGGTTACTTCGTACAAAATAAAATCCAAAATAAAATGTAATCATCCAATAATTGGATTTTTCGTACAAACTATGATTTTTCCTTACAATAATCGTACAACATAAAATCAATTCACCCAAAAAGGTTTACGTGTACAAAAAAAGGTTGTTACATCGATCCATTTGATTGCTCCTTACACAAAAACAAATTGCTTGATATAAAATTTGAACTATAATCAAATAACTATTACCTATAATCTATTGTATGTAATATATAATTTTTTATTTTATATTATATGCTATATAATCTGTAATAAGAGTAGCACATGACCGGCCAGATATTGTAGTGATTTTTAAGAAACGAAATGAAGCTATATTATCATTGAAATTGGAATAACAAGCCAGGATCAGCTGCAAATGGTTGAGACAACGAAACTGCATAAGTACGACATGGTAGCGAGTGTAATATTACAAATATAAGTGTAAAACCAAGATTATCCCGTATATGTGATGACTTCTGACGGGGTGGTTACAAAAAGCCAAAGCAGATATAACCAGCAAATTGGAATAACACCAAACATCGAAGCTTACATCCAAACTAGAGTGCTGAAGAGGACACTTGAGACTGTGTCGTTTGAGACACACAGGGGCATACTTGATGGACCTGGCGAGGGCGAAACACCCGAAGCAGCAGTTGAGAGGTTTATGAGAAGAAGCGATACGGTGGCCAATGCGAGTATATAACAATATTAATTCCTAAAAACTACTTCTTAAATAAATTTATTAAATATATATTATGTGTAATTTATTATGTGTTGGTTAATTTTTTATATATTTTAACTTCATTGACGAACTAATGCTGGCTTAGATTTTGAAGGTCGTCCACGTTTTCGCTACTGTCCCAAGGGAATTTATTTAAGTGTCAATGGAACTTTGTACAGTTTCAAGAGAATTCCGATTCCAATACTGCACTTACATATGTAATTCTTCATAAACCACATTTATGAACAGGAAGATTCTTCCCATTTATTAATGTTCAGAGTCACTTTCCGCATTGAAATTTGATGATTGATTTATACTCTTTAAAACCATTCCAGTTTTTCAGGTTTTCTTTGTTTTGTACTCTGAAATATTGATTTCTGATACCTTTTGACTGTTTGGACCGATGTAAGAAATTGATTGACCATTCAATTCTTCTTTCACAACGGTTGGTGATGATTTAACCCAATGATAGATTTTTTTGGAAATTTTATTCGTTTATTGGAAGAAATAATTGTATTTTGTATAAAAAAAATTGTTTGTAAAGTGCAAACAAATTTTAGATGGATCAACCTTATTTGTACAGTTAAACCTTTTTTGGGTGAATTTATTTTATTTTGTACAATTTCATCAATTATTGTACTAAACCATTATTATTTGTAAGAAGAAATCGATTATTGGGCGTTTATATTTTATTTTGGACGAAGCAACCTTTTTTTGGTTAAAGTAATCGCTTTTTGTATGAATAAACCGAATTTTGTATTTTTCCAGCTATTATTTGTAAAAAACTATTTATTGTACGCAAAAAATCCAAGCCATTGAAAATCAGAGAGAGGAGAAACATCAGGAAGATCCTAGGCATTCCCTGTAAAGGAAGATGGGGAATTCCGAAGACGACATAACTCTGAGCTCTACGAACATATTGAGAGGCTCTCTGACTGTGCAAGGAAAAGAATGGTAGCTTTCTATGGCCACGTTGCAAGATTGACTCCAAACCGACTAACCAACAGTCTGTTCACATTCTGGTAAAACAAGAAGGTTCGTACCACTTGGTTGACAGAAACCGAGAAGGATATTACAGAAGTGGGAATAACAGATCTCTAAAACAGACAGTCTTCTGTGAGATGCATCCTGAAGGAAGTCTGTGGATTTCAGGAAAAACACTGAAGGAAGTCCGTGGATTTCAGGAAAAACCCCGAAGGAAAGGTACCCCCTGGACAGAAGAGGGAAAGAAACTACACCGGCAGAAGATGTGACAGTACTTGTCAAAGATCAAAGCCCAATAGTTGAACAAGCGTGGTCCAAAGTAGGGCGATTGGAAACAAGAAGAAGAAGAAGAAGATAGACACTAAATATAAGAAGCGCTATATATATATGCCATATATAAGCAGATAGAATAATGCAATTTATTTCCGAGCTAATCCACTTATCAATAAGGTGAACAGTTTTTTCCTTTCAGTATTTTTATGCATATAATAAAAGTGTGAAGATTATTAAATATACTCGTAAATTTGCATTTAGCACTTATTAAGTAAAATAAAAAACCTTTTTGGGTGAATTTCGAATATGTTGAACGATTCAATCGATTATTGTAAGGAAAAATCATAGTTTGTAAAAAAAATCAATTATTGGATGATTACATTTTAATTTGGATGAATTAACATTTTTTTGGTTGAAGTAATTTATTTTGTGCGAAGTAACCGAATTTTGGATTGATTAATTAATTTTTGTATTTAACCAGCTATTTATTGTAGAACTTCATCCAGTTATTGTATGTTGAGTTTTGTATACTTCTAATCGAATATTGGATGAATAAATTTTATGCGTAATAGAACAAGTAGAAAAAGAGATTAATATAAAAATGAATGAAATACGAGAAAAAGATACTATCCCAGATATAGATAAAAATTGGGAAAATATAAAAGCAGCACTAATAGACGGAAGTAAACATCAATTGACACCAGTTAACACAAAATCTAAACAAAAATGGATAACACAAGAAACCCTCCTTCTTATGACAGGAAGAAGAAAAAAAGGAAAATTCGAAAACAAGGAAAATCCGGGAAGAAAAAGAAAAATGGCTAACTGCAAAATGTGAATATATAGAAGAACTACAATCAAAATACGATAAAAGAAATTTACACAAAGAAATCAATGATTTAACAGGAACATCGCGAAAAAGACAAACCATCATTATAAAAAATAAAAATGGGAAGATCATAGTAGAACCAACAGTAAAACTAATAAGGTGGAAAGAATATATAGTAGAACTATTTCATAACACAAGAAGTACTAGAACCAAGCAGAATATGACAGAAGGACCAAACATATTGAAAGAAGAAGTTCTCTTTGCCATAAAGACATTAAAAATCGGAAAAGCAGTGGTACCAGACGAAATACCAAGCGAACTATTAAAACTAATAAATGAGGACCAGCTCGATATTATGGTAGATCTATTTAATACATTATACGGAACCGGAATTATACCTAAACAATGGATAAAATCTACCTTCATAACTTCATAACAATGGATAAAATCTACCTTCAAAACTTTACCAAGAAAACCAAATGCCAGAGAGTGTAGTGACTATAGGACTATTAGTCTAATGAGTCATACACTGAAAGCATTTCTCAAGGGCATTAATAAGAGACTATACAACAAGCTAGAAAATGACATAGGAAACACTCAATTTGGTTTCAGGAATGGTTTCAGTACAAGGGAGGCATTATTCAGTTTTAATGTATTTACGCAAACATGTTTAGACATGAACCTAGGTATGCTTCATAGTACGCCATGATATTCTAATATATCTACTGAAAAAACTAAACATCGACTCGCGAAACAGCAAACATGTTTAGACATGAACCTAGGTATGCTTCATAGTACGCCATGATATTCTAATATATCTACTGAAAAAACTAAACATCGACTCGCGAAACATTCAGATTTTTGAATCAATTTACTGGAACCAAACAGCCACGATAAAAGTGGACAACGACGAATCTGACCAAATACAGATACCAAAATGAGTACGACAGGGTTTTTTTCAGGAAATATTCAGAGAGGCGCTAAGTGAAGAACATACTGGAATCACAATAAATGGTCAGACGATTAACAACTTGAGGTATGCCAATAATACTGTTATTATAGCAGAGAATCTTGCAGATCTCCAGAGCTTAACCCCTTGACATACGAATAAAATGCGCATTTACGTGTCCATATGCGCATTTACGTGATCTTATTACATATACATGCACGTCATTGCATGTCAAGGGGTTAACAAACAAGCTAAACGACATCGGTATACAATACGGTCTCAAGATGAATCTGAAAAAGACGAAGTACATGGTCATAACAAAAAGCAGAACACAATATCAAGACTAATACATCGATAACACGCGTATAGAAAAGGCAATTAAATATACCTTGGTACATGGATAACCAATACAAAAGACCAAACCCTAGAAATTAAAACCAGAATTGAAATGGCCAGAAGCATATTTCTTAAAATGCGTATGTTTCTTTGTGATAGACAAGTAAAACTTGATCTACGTACAAAAATACTAAGAGGCTACGTGTTCTCCATTCAACTACATGGAATGGAAGCATGGACTTTAAAACAAACACAAATAAAAAAGCCTTTGAGATGTGGTGTTATAGACGAATGCTTAAAATACCATGGACGGACAAAGTGACGAACACTAGAGTAATGGAACGCATGAACAAGCAACGAGAAATCATACAAACAATAAAAAGAAGGAAGCTACAATATCTAGGCCATATATCCAGAGGAGAAAAGTATAAAATGCTTCAACTGATAATACAGGGCCAAGTAATAGGCAAACGGAACAGCGGTAGACGCAGATGCTCATGGCTCGCATGAGAGAGTGGTATGATACCACATCCCAAGAGTTATTCCGAGCTACCGCTTCCAAGATGAAGATAGCGATGATGATTGCAAGCCTCCTGAAAGGAGATGCCATATAAAGAAGAAGAAGACCTTAAATTCATAAAAGTCCAGCCGTCAACAGTAAATGAAAATTTAGAACAATTGTAACTCAATTTTTTTTTCTCTTGCTTGTTTTATTTTAAACTGCTCCATCACCATTCGTCAAACACAATTACGCCGTGGCATTTCAATGTCGGGGTTTAAGGGACCCTCACAGTGTGATACCTCGGAAAATAGCAGATTTTCGCGATGTTATTTTTTATGTTTAGGATAAACTAATCGGTCTGATTTTTTTACAAATTAAAGTACTAATCGAGAATACAAAATGTTTTTTTTTTAATTGTTTTATTTATTGTTCAACATTTTTTTATTAAATTTAATGTGGCGTTGCAAAAAAAAGCTCCTTCATCGTCTCCATGATAGCGTACGTAATTTTGATCTGATATAAAAATATCAAGAAGATAATTAGTCTGTAGGAAAGCTACATCTTCCTTGATGGTGGTTTGACAAAAAGGGAGATTTTTTCGACAAATATTCGTAAAAAAAAGATTTAAAAAAATAGCTTCCATAGGAACATAAAGAATGACGTGAAGAATGTTCAGTCCAGGGGTAGCTTTAAAACTGTTCCTATGAGAGTGGAGACCGTTTTGAAAAACACCATTTCGAGAAAAACGCGTTTAAAGTTTGGAGTGAGCGCCAGATACTCCAATCCCTTTTTCTAAGAAAGGTTGTAACGACCGAAATTATTCGAATTTCGATTTTAAAATTGGGGAGAATGTTTATAACAGTGTATACTATCGGGATAATGAAAAAAACATCTATTTTTGAAGATTTCACACTGTGAGGGTCTCTTAAGGGGTAAATTTTTTTGAGTGGGTTCATCATCAAAAAAACTCAATAGTAATTTTTTTTAACCATCCACCCAACTATCACAGCTTCTAAATCCTTTGTTAATAACTTTCTCTAAAACATAATGAATTTTTTAAGTCTTTTTTAATTTTTCGTAACATTTTTGTGAAAAATATCGCTTATAAATCTAAATAACCTGGTCCCAAAAGTAAAACTTTACAGGATATACATATATAAAACCTGTCGAAAATTTAACACACATTTGATTCCCACACTATAATTTTGTATGTACCAAATATTACTGTAGAATATTTCTACTTCTAACGTTGAAGTAATCCGAATTAAAAAAAATAGTCTTATAGTCTTTTTAGAAAATCCATTCAAAAACAATCGTAGACTAACGATGTTTTCTGCTACGAGAGATATAACGAGCAGTCATCAACATTTGAAACTGATAAGAAACATTCCTTTTAACCTTATAAAATCAATAACAACATAATTTCAATTAAAACCAAAATGGTCTTACGAAGTTTTCCAGATTTATGATATATTGAACGATTTGACAATTTATAGGATTTATAATAATTTATAGTGAGTTGTAGCTTTATTAATGACATTGGTTATATCAATTATTCAACAATTGGTTATTCAGCAAACATATCAATAAACTTTTTCTGAGCTGATGACACTGATTTTTTAATCGATGTAGATGTGCCATAAACTTCTTCGAAGGCCATGGAATGAGCAGTTAATAAATGTCTTTTCATATCTGTCGCATTATTGTCTTTTCTGCTAATTATTTTTCTTATTCTAGGTTTTTCACATACTAAACATATTGGCTTTTTTCTCATCTTTAATTATTTCAAATATAAAAAAAAAATATGTTTTTTATGCGCTGATCAAAGTTCTTTTTCGCCACAGTAAATAAAATCTAGAAGTTTAATGTGAAATAAACAATAAAATAGTTATAAACGCTAGAATATAGGCGAGTGAACCGGAGAGATGGAGACAAATATTTAAGCACAACTGCGCGCGGGTTCGAGACCGGGCCGGGTCTTTAAACTTTTTGGTAGCAAAGTGAAAATAAATTTAAAGAAATAAGTAATAAATAAGGCATAGGCAATGGACCAGGACAGCAGGCCAAGATCAAACAGTGAGTCTAGAAATTGGTTTGATCGGTGCGCGAAATTGAGTTGGTCGCCGACACAAGAGGCAAAACGTTCCAAAAAAGAGGATTTGGAAAAAAGAGAAATGAGTGTGGGTATGGGAGGAGCTTTGGAGAAGATCTTTGAAGAACTTCGGGAAATGAGGAAGGATTTTAAAGCCGTCGAGAATAAGATGGAAGAAATGAGAAGAGAAAATAAAGAACACGAAGATAAATTGGAAAGGGATAGGAGTGAACAAAAGGATGTAGAGGAGAAGGAAAGGGTGTGGAAAGAGGAAATGATATCACAATTGAAGGCGATAAGAAACGAAAACACCGATATTAAGGGCAGGATAAAGAAGTTGGAGGACGACTACAGAATAGGGAGAGAAAACTCCGTCAGAAGTGGGGAGAATGGTCAAGACTCACTAAGAGAGGAAGTAAAACAACTGAGAGAAATGGAATTAAGAAGAGAAAGAAAGAAAATAAAAAATAAATTGTGATTCATGGGGTAAAAGGAGAGAGATGGTTAGAAGAAGCTAAGAGGTTATTGGAAGAAAAATTAGGGGTAAAAGAAGGGGTAGGAAGCATATTCAAGATAGGAGACAAAGGTTCGAACCAAGGGCCAATTATCGCAAAATTGACAAGTTGGGAAGTAAAGAGAAAAATAATGTTAAATAAATGTAAGCTGAAGGGGTCTGATATTTTGATCCAAGACGATCTTACTAATAAAGAACAGGAAATTCAAAAGGATTTGCGACAGAAAGCAAAGATGCTAAAAGATAGAGGGCACAAAGTGGAGATCGGTTATAAGAAGATTGGAAGTGGATGGAAATTGGGTAACATGGGAGGAGTCACAGAAAATTTTGCCAAAAAACTAAGTCTGTGTCAAATAAAAGAGAGAGAGAGATGGCGAGAAGACACAAGAACAATGATGAGCGGCTAACGGAAAATTAAGATACTCGAGCGGAAGGGGGAATACAGGAGCGGAAAGGAAAAGAGAGGTCTTTTGGGGGGAGGGATTAGAACAATTTAAAATATTGGTATGGAATATAGCTGGGCTCAAAAAAAAGTTAGAAGGAATGGGAAAGTCGGACTTATGTGACTACTTTAAGGGTTTTCACATAATAGGTTTGGTAGAAACGTGGGTGGAGGCGAAAGACTGGTCAGAAATGAAAACTAAGAGGACTTACCAAGAGGATTCAGATGGGAGTGACAGGGAGCCGTGAAGGAACAGGTGAAAGGTAGAGCGAGAGGAAGAATTGTAACAGGGGTGCAAGTAAATATGGTCGAGTCGGGTGTGGGCTATCAAGAGGGATTCGAAGGTATTCAAGAGCGGACTGCGGAAATCAATTGGGAGGTGTTAAGATTGTTCGTAATCTATAACAATCAAAACTTGGAGCGATTTATGAAGGGCTAGCGAGGTGTCAGGGGAAAGAATTGTACTGGCAGGCGATTGGAACGTAAGAATAGGCGACCTGCAAACAGGATATATAATTGCGGAGGGTTCGAAGATAACAAGAAACTCGAGGGATAAGTTAGTTACTAAAGAAGGCAGAAAATGGCTGGAATGGGTTGAAGATAAGGAATGGAGTGTAATTAACGGGTGTGTCGAGGGCGACTGGAGCGGAGAATTCACCTATGTTGGTGGGAGAGGCGCGTCGGTAATTGATTATGTAGTAGTCATTGAGGTAGAAAAAATGCGCATAATGAATATGCAAATAGGTGACAGGGTTGAATCTGACCATTTTCCGGTGGAAATAATTTGGGAGGGTAAAGTTAAGTTATCTAGTCAAGTTAAAGTAGTATCGCTCTGGAATGATAAGGCCATTGTTAAGTTCCTAAGAAATTTGGAAGGAATAACTCCGGGAGTCGGCTGTTTATAACGAATAATGGAAGTGGTTCGAGAAGCCATGGTGCAGGTCAAGATCAAACGTGGAGTGGCTAAAGAAACGTATAGGAGCGACCAAGAAGTCAAAGAACTTAAGAAGTCCGTGAGGAAAAATTTCAAAAGGTGGAAGGAGGGTCAGGTCCCGATGGAGGAGAACAACACATGCCGTACACAACTGAAAGAGATGGAACTCCAAAAGAAGAAGTAGTGGGAGGGAGTAGGAGTAGGGAGCGCAATTCGAGAAGTTGAAGGGGATCCACAATGAAGCGGATATTTGGAAAATGGTGTCAGCCTATAGACGGAAACAAGGGTGTTGTGAGAAACCGATTGGCCTATGGAGAAACTATTTCAAGGAGCTGCTAACCAGTGGTCTGCCCGAACCGTTCGACGATGTCGCAGGAGGGGTTAATGGTGCAACGAGCTCCAGAGACGAATTTACGTGGGAAGTATTTTCAGGTGTTTTGGATAGACTTCCGAGGAAAAAAGCAGTGGGTTTGGATTGTATCCCGAATGAAGCGTGGAAGTACGCCCCGATAGTAGTCCAGTGAGAGCTGAAGAAACGGTATTTATAAAGGTTTTAAACGGTTGCCGGTGAACTGGGAGGAAGGCTTAATTGTACCGATATACAAAGGTGGAGATAGGGAAGACCTAGCTAACTACAGAGGAATAACGGTTATGGGCGCGGCGTATAAAATCTATGCGAAACTGCTGGAGCAAAAGCTTTTGAGCGGAGAAAAAGATAAAGGTCTGATCCCGGATGTACAAACCGGATATAAAAAGCACTACAGCACGGTGGAACACTTGGTTACGCTGAAGTATATTTTGGAGCAGGAGCTGGTTAAGAAGCAAGGGAAGCTTTACGCTCTGTTTATAGATCTGAAAGCAGCCTACCACACTGTGGTGAGGGAGAGAATATGGGAATGTTTGAGACGGAAAGGTATAGCGCAGCAGTTAATAGAGAGAATCAGGGATTTATATCAGGATAAGCGGTGTAGAGTGAACGTAGGAGAGGAAGTTTCAGAAAGTTTTGATGTGAGAATGGGGCTAAGGCAGGGTTGTCCGCTGAGTCCAATATTATTTAAACCTGTATACGGCAGATTTAGAGAGTGTGCTGAGCAGAGGTCAAGCGGGAGGGGTAGTAATTGGTAGTAGGAAAGTGTTATTTTGGCTAGATCGAAAGGAGAAATGTTAGAGATAATCGAGCGGGTGAAAAGATTTTTTTAAAAGAAGAAATTGGTAGTGAACGTCAAAAAGACTAAATGGATGATGTTTAGTAAAAGAGCGGGTAGAAGGAAACATTTAAAAGGGGAATTAATGTAATCGAGCAAGTTAGCAGCTTCAAATATCTTGGTTTTATGTTTGGGCAGGATGGGTCCGCGAAAGAGCATGTGAAATATATTTGTAAAAAGGCTTGGGTGGCTGATAACGGGCTAGGGAACGTATGGAAGGAGTGCTTAAACAATAACTTTGAAGCAAAAATGGTAGTGTGGAAGGCATGCGTGAGAAGTATCCTTTTGTATGGAGCGGAAGTGTGGGGAGTGAAAGAGGAAGAGAGAGTTGAGAAAGTCCAGCTACAGTTTTTAAAAATGGAACTCAATTTAGATAGAACTACGCCGGCATATATCGTGCTGCAAGAAACAAATATGCGGAAAGTGTTTTCGCAGGCAGCTAGGAGGGTCGTTAAGTTTGAAAGGAAAGTGTATGGAATGGGTAATGAAAGGATTGTAAAAGAAGTGCCGAGAGTTGTAAGAATGGAAGGTTTTGGTGTAAATAAGGGCACAAAATGGGGGAGCGAAAGAAAGAAGCTGTATGAAAGCTGTGGCTGGGCATATGAGGAAATCGAGAGAATGTTTGAGAATGGAAGGAAGGTGGAAGAATTGGTGTATGAAAGGTTAGCCGAGGTGGAGCTGCAGTGTCGTCAGAGGAAGATCGAGAGGAGTAAGTTCTTCCCAGAATACAGGAGCGTACAAGTATTCCAAAGACTTCCGTTGTACCTCAATGGAGCTTGGCTGCCGCAGGCATTGATTGCACGACACAGGTACGGGTCAGAAGAAATAGGCAGGAGGTACTGGATGGACACTCGCTTTAAGCTGTGTGGGATATGTGGGGAAGCTAGTGACACGTGGGCTCATTGGGCACAAAGCTGTGATGGATGTCAGTGGAGCAGTGAGGAGAGACTGGTGGTAGAGGACTGGGGTTCGTGCATGAGGGAGGTCGGAGCCAGTTGGCCCTTGATGAAAAGGGTGGTTCAGTTAAAAAAAGACAAACAGATAGTGAGGTGAATTTTTGTTTTTGTCGTTGTGGAAAGAGTGCGAGGAATTGCTATTGGTTGATTTATATATTTTTGTTTTGTTTTTGTCTCTTTTGCCTTATCTCTTAATTTTTTTTTTCTACTAACTATGAATGTAACACTTTTGCTTCTTAGTTAGGTTAAAAGTATGTAATTATGTATGCCAATAAAAGGATTACTATACTATACTATACTATAAAATAAAAATTTGATGTCACCGATGTATTTTTTGGTTGGTTAAACACTGTTGATTAACTGGTTCAAATTCACTTAATGCGTCAGCCCTTTCATCTAATCTTGGCCTTTTATTAGGGTTATCACTACTAGCACCTTCATTCAACGACATTTTTTCTGCAACTGAAGTTCAAAATATCTTTATAAGAAATCGTGAAAATATGCATATAATTATAAAAATATCTCACATAAAAATTACCGATGCATTTTAGTGCTTGAAAATGTACCTAGCGATAAGAAACCATAAATGTCTCTTTACATAAATTTTCTGTTTGGTTACTATTACTATCTTCGAATTTCGCCTTGTTCCATCCGCATGAAAATGAAGCGATAACAAACTATAAATGTCTGTTTACATACTATTTCTATTTGTGTACTATATTTGAAATTCGTCTTGTTCCATCCACATAAAAATATGTAACAACAAAACATAAATGTCTGTTTAATACCTTATATTCTGTTGACTATTTAAAATTCATAATAAAAACGAACATAATTTGAAATGGTTGAAATCTATTTCATATTACGAAATTTACTTTTTTAATTGTTATATAATGTAATGTTACATGCCCGAGCCCTCAGTTCAAATTTATTCAAGAAAATATTACGGCTGCCCGCATTAGGCCTAGGCCGCACTACGGCTAAACCGCCGCGGTTTTTAATCGCGTGATTTTGTGAGTCAAGTAAGCTAATACAAGCGTCCTCACTTGCGGTTTTTTCCCGCGATTGATTTTAATACGTATACGCGTACTGTGTGCTTCTCGAGCGGTTTCGCGGATATAGCGGTTACAGCTCGAGGGAAAAAACCGTAATGCGGCCTCTCGTGTCTGGCGTGTGACTCTCGTGTGGGGCGAGAGCGAGACCACATACGCTCTCGCTCTCGCGAGAGTAAGACCACATACGGTCCCGTCTCGGCTTCGTCTCGCTTTTACGATACGAGAAAAATATCGTTCTCACGTGAAGCCCTAGACTAGACCAGACAGACAATACCAGACAGACCAGACCAGACACACAAGACCAGACAGACAATACCAGACAGACAAGACTAGACAGACAAGACCAGACAGACAAGACCAGACAGACAAGACCAGACAGAAAAGACCAGACAGACAAGACCAGACAGACAAGACCAGACAGACAAGACCAGACAGACAAGACCAGACAGACAAGACCAGACAGACAAGACCAGACAGACAAGACCAGACAGACAAGACCAGACAGACAATACCAGACAGACAAGACCAGACAGACAAGACCAGACAGACAAGACCAGACAGACAAGACCAGACAGACAAGACCAGACAGACAAGACCAGACAGACAAGACCAGACAGACAAGACCAGACAGACAAGACCAGACAGACAAGACCAGACAGACAAGACCAGACAGACAAGACCAGACAGACAAGACCAGACAGACAAGACCAGACAGACAAGACCAGACAGACAAGACCAGACAGACAAGACCAGACAGACAAGACCAGACAGACAAGACCAGACAGACAAGACCAGACAGACAAGACCAGACAGACAAGACCAGACAGACAAGACCAGACAGACAAGACCAGACAGACAAGACCAGACAGACAAGACCAGACAGACAAGACCAGACAGACAAGACCAGACAGACAAGACCAGACAGACAAGACCAGACAGACAAGACCAGACAGACAAGACCAGACAGACAAGACCAGACAGAGAAGACCAGACAGACAAGACCAGACAGACAAGACCAGACAGACAAGACCAGACAGACAAGACCAGACAGACAAGACCAGACAGACAAGACCAGACAGACAAGACCAGACAGACAAGACCAGACAGACAAGACCAGACAGACAAGACCAGACAGACAAGACCAGACAGACAAGACCAGACAGACAAGACCAGACAGGCAAGACCAGACAGACCAGACCAGAGAGACAAGACCAGAGAGACAAGACCAGGCAAACAAGACCAGACCGACAAGACCAGAGAGACAAGACCAGGCAGACAAGACCAGAGAGACCAGACCAGAGAGACAAGGCCAGACAGACAAGACCGGACAGACAAGACCAAACAGACAAGACCAGACAGACAAGACCAGACATACAAAATCAGACAGACAAGACCAGACAGACAAGGCCAGCCAGACAAGACCAGACAGACAAGACCAGTCAGACAAGACCAGACAGACCAGACCAGACAGACAAGACCAGACACACAAGACCAGACAGACAAGACCAGACAGACAAGACCAGACAGACAAGACCAGTCAGATAAGAATAGACAGACAAGACCAAACAGACAGGATCAGGCAAGCAGGACCAGACGGCGGGGACCAGGCGGGCAAAATCAGACATGCAAAACCAGACCGTCAAGGCGAGGCAGTCAAGACTATATAGAGAAGTTTAAAGAGCTAGACTAGACAGACAAGTCAAGACAGACAAGTCTAGACCGCGAGGACTAGACAGTCAAGGCTAGACAGACAAGACGAGAGAGACAAGACTTGACAGACAAGTCCAGTCACACAAGACTAGGCAGGCGTGACTAGCCAGACAAGACTAGCCAGTCATGACTAAACTGAATTGACTGAATTGCTCTTTTGAAACCGAAACGTTTCCGGCCGGACATTTTAAAAATGTCCTCAATAATTCCGATATATAAAAAAGGAGATAGAAACAATATCAACAATTACCGACCGGTGGCTCTTATCTCAGTCTTGGCGAAAATAATCGAATACTGCATGGAAGACAGACTTACACCATTTCTCGAAAAATATAAAGCGATTCGACCTCAACAACATGGGTTTCGTAGAAATACATCCACGTTCACAGCTTTTCAAGAACTGCATGAAAAAATAATATCGGAGGTGGATAATGGAAAATGCCCACTGGTTATCTTTTGCGACCTCACCAAAGCATTTGACTGTGTGTCGCACTTCAAATTACTAGGAAAACTTTATACTTATGGAGTTCGAGGAAAATCTGGGAGATGGTTTCAATCGTACCTTCATAGTAGAAATCAGTATGTGAGGGTTGGGAATAGCAGATCCAAAATACTGCCAACTTTCATTGGTGTGCCACAAGAGAGTGTCCTGGCCCCTATACTATTCTCACTGTATACATGTGATTTAATTAAATATATTGGAGAAGATCGGATCACACTATATGCCGACGATGCTAGTGTTTTCATATCCAAAGCATCCATGGAAGAACTACAATCTGAAGCAATTGAAGTTACATCGAATTTACACAATTGGTTTTCGGGAAATAACCTACGCTTAAACTGTGATAAAACAAAGTACATTAGATTTCAAACTAACAGAAGAAAACCAACCGAGGATATTACTTTAGGAATCGAAGGAAACATCATTCAAAGAACAGGGTGTCTAGAATTCCTAGCTTTGTTCCTGGAAGAGAATCTCACCTGGAATATCATGGCAGACTACATTATTAAAAAAGTAAATATAAAAACGTACCTCATAAGAAGGATTAGACAACTCTTACCCAAATCCGCAATATTAGTCATATACCACGCGGAAATAAAATCAGTGATATCCTATGGGATTCTAATATGGGGAGCTTCTACACAGCTGAAGAGGGTATTTATAGCCCAGAAAAGGGTAATAAGAGCCATATCCGGGAAAACAAGAAGGCAATCTTGCAAACCTTCCTTTAAAGAGCTGGAATTGTTAACACTACCGGCATTATATATATATATATATATGGGAGGTTGCGTGCTATATGCATAAGAACGCAAAGCACTTTAAGTTAAATCTAGACCAGCATATGTACAATACCAGAAGCTGCCTAAATCTATATACACCGAAGAGCAACCTAACTCTATGCTCTAAAACAGTTAACCGACTAGGAATTAAAATATACAATCACATACCAGATGACATAAAAAACGAAAAAATATACAAAGTTTTCAGAAGAAAATTAAAAATACATTTAATTGAAATGTGCTACTATGACATTAATGAGTTTTTAATACATTAATAAATTCTAAAAATTTATTATGAATTACTTAATAATCTATTAAGTAATTTATATATATTACTTAATAAATTATTAAGCTATATATACTTTATTTATTTTGTGTCTGTAGATATATTTTAATTGTAGATATTATATTGTGATGCTTTTTTTCTGTGTGTTAGTTTTTGTGTCACGCACGAGCACGCTTTTTTCTTTGACGTATCAAATATGTATTGTACTGTACATCCAAAAGATAAATAAATATTTTGAATTTGATTTGATTTTGACTAGGCACAAAAGACCAGATAGTCAAGACTAGGCAGACAAGACTAGGCAGACAAGGCTAGACAGACAAGACTAGGAAGACAAGACACGAACCAGATTAGACTAGAGGGGTCCTACTAGACAAACAATACAGGTTTTTAAGAGTATAAAGTTAATATTTTGATATATTTAAGTTTGAAATTTATTTTATGATAGTTTTAGTAGTTTTACGACTACAAGTTTTACTACTATTTAAATAATTTCACACTCCAAACTTAATGATCCGCACTAAATTATCTAATAAATTAGTGGAATTATGTTATTTATTAGACATTTATGGGGTTGAAAGCACAATTGCATCGATTTCAAATAGACTAGATTATATTGAATAAACTTAGTAGACAAGATTACAAGCAGACAACACTGAACAGACAATGATAATCGAGGCTATACAAGATTATACCATATATTATAAGAGATTAGGCAGACTGTATTAGTTACATAAGACTTGGCATAAAGTACTAGCAATTCGAGACTAGACCGATAGGTCTAGATAAACTGAACTACAGAGGCAAAATTAGACAAATCGAACAAGTTTTCATTGTGGTTTGTGATTCGTATTAAGATGGAATTCATGTTTCCTTATAACTGAATATTCTAAAGGAGTTATTAGGTAAACGAGGAATAATTTCTAGGTAGAACTCAATTATTTTAAGTAAATTTTAATTAAACTATTTAGCGCAATTAATAGCCATGCGACATGTTCACGAGCAAAATTCATCCTTGCTATTCTATGGCGTTGTGTCAAAGAGAGTTTTTGGACGGTTCGTCTTGCCCTCTGGTCCGTTTATCTGTTTATATGTTTATCAGAACTATCAGCAACATCAAAATATCATATATCAATCGAGGCTAGAGTTTATAAAACTAAAACACACCGTATTGTTTGTTTAGACTTGTATGTCTACGTTTGTCTGTTTGGTCCAGTAGGTCTGTTTTTGTCTGTCTAACTAATTTTACTCTTCTCTGTATAGATTTGTCTGTCTAGTTATATCTGTTTATTCTTGTCTGTCTAGTCTTATCTGGGTAGACTACTCTCTCTTATCTTGACTGTCTCGTACTATTCTATCTATTCTTGTCTTCCTAGCCTTGTGTCTCTAGTCTTGTCTGATTAGTATTATGATATAGTACAAGAATAGGAAGACTCTTCTGTCTTCCTATTCTTGTCTATCTTTTCTTGTCCGTCTGTGTCCATCTAGTCTTGTCTGTCTAATTTTTTACATTGCAAAGTCTAAATTTAAGATACAATTTAAAATTTTAACGAGATTTGTGAATTTTCAGATTTATAAATTTTTGTGAATTGTTGCTGCATTGCAAACATTGATTCATTGTTTTATACATTAGTTGCGCTGATGCAACGGCGGCAGTTGCCTACTACAAGATACTTGCGCAACTATGATATCAAAACTGCTGGTTCGGAAAATTGTTCGAGAAACGAATGCACGCTTAACAACAGTTTTGGAAAGTTGTTAGAATAGTAAATTTGAGAATATGGCAATTTAAAAGTTTACGAGAATTACAATATTATTAATTCTTTAAAGAAGAAACCAATGGACAGAATATTAAATATTGATATGTGTATAATTTATTTATTTTGCGTTAAAAAAATATTTGTGTAAAGTTTGATCTCCAAACTCTTCTCAAAAAATATTTGTGTACATTTTAATCTCCATAGACAAGAATTTGTAAATTTTAGAAAATTCTAGGATTTGCCAAATCCGTTAGAAAAAGGACATTAATATAATACAGTTAAATTGGCACAATTTGTTAATTTTTGAATAGAATATTTATATAAACACAGGTACTTGGGCTACTGGTCAATATACCGCGGAGGGCGAGTATGGCGCGGTGTGCAAGATCGCAAAAGAAAAATAACTCAAAGTCAAGATTGATTTATTCTGATTTCGAGTCTTCGCAATAGGGTTTCTAAAACGAAAGACCACTTAATTTCCCTCAGGATGACGCATGGGGTCACTATATCGGACCAGAGGGCAAGACGAACCGTCCAAAAACTCTCTTTGACACAACGCCACAGGATCGCAAGGATCAATTTTGCTCGTGAACATGTAGAATGGCAACTTTGACAATGGAAGTCTCTGCTCTTCGCGGATGAATCAAGATTCCGTATTACTCGTTACGATGGTCGAGTACGTGTTTACAAGCGCCCATAACAGCGCTACGCAGCTGCTACTATTCAGGAAGTCGAAATATTTTAGATGGTTCAGTATAGGGCTTCACACGAGAGTCTCGTTTCTGATCTTGTCTTCAATCTTTGACTCTGACACGGGCAGCAGTAACATTTTCTTCATAATTTCGAACTGCTCGTTCTGGGCTCGGGCAAGTTCGGGTTGCTCGGGTTCAAATTTATGAAGAAAATGTTACGGCTGCGCGTAACGAGATCAGAAACGAGACTCTCGTGTGAAGCCTTAGTTCAGTTATGCTTTGGGGTGGGATTAGTATCGAAAGTAGAACCGACCTTGTTGTAATTCCAGGAAATCTTAACGCTAATCTCTATGCTGACATTGTGTTAGGGGAACATATTGTCCCTATGGCATATGAAATAGGTTCAATTGTTTTTGTTAATGCAGGATAACGCAAGACCACATACTGCGCGAATCACTTTAGGCTCCATACAAGCACTGGAAATTCAAACAATGGTGTACTGTTGCATTTTAGTAAGTACATTTCCATGTGCCAATTAAAACAATTAAATAGAGCGTCTTTCAGATGTTCTTAATTTTGTTTGCATGTAATTTCCCGTTTCAAATTTATGGAGGCACAAATTAGTGTCTCGCTAATTGTTTTCAGCAGTGTATTTGGAATTTTATTACATGTTTGCAAAATTGAATTTTCAAATTTCTCCGCATTTTTCGCTATCAAGTTTCTAAAGATTTCCAAGAAATCAAAAGAGAGCTATGATTATATATTTGATAACAGCAACAAATATTCGCAAAAGTTAGATATTTGGCATAGATATAATAACTATTTACAGAGCTATAGAAGGATTATATGAAATATTAATAAAGTATTATGCAAATAAATTCGAATGATCATTACTATTTGAAGTATGTTATATATATATATATATATATATATATATATATATATATATATATATATATATATATATATATAGAATATATATATATATATATATATATATATATATACTGTACCTTTTCTTCTTTAAAATATAAATTAGTGTTAATAGCAAATTTCGATCTCAATGTGAATATTTAAACGGCGGCCAAATAAACGAATATATTGCAAAATCGTTTATTCACCGCACTAATTATTAAAATGTAAAAACGCGATTATTTAAAAAAGAAACAAAATCTTAAATTTTTCGACGGAAGAGTTTCGTTTTAATTAAAATAATTATTTATGTGTTTTTAGCTTAAATAAATAGATTTAAAAAAGAATGTAAAAAATGTAAATAAGTAGTTTAAGAATCATTAAACGTTTTAATGTTCATGTTGAATTTACTGTAACGATTATTTAAATGATCCCGTTTATTAATTTGCATTATCCGCTTATCTTCTGGGTAATAACAAATCGATAAAATTCACCATAAATTCCAAGTTATTTGTAATAAAATAATAAAAATCAAATCAATTTGAAAATATCAATTGAGTTTAAGACATTTAAACTCAATAAATGTCTAAGCTGCGATGTCCGAGTGGTTAAGGAGTTTGACTCGAAATCAAATGGGCATTGCCCGCACAGGTTCGAATCCTGTTCGCAGCGAGACTTTTTTGCCAAGCACAATTTTATTTCTGTGTTTTGCTCTATTTTTTATTTGCTTCAAGAAAAGAAATTATTTATATTTCTTCGTACTAGTTTGGACTTTATTTAAATTAAAAATTAATTTTTCTTGTATATGTTTCAGGATGTGGTAGATTAAGAAATGTAGCTATTAGAGAAGGTATTTGCCGAATTGATTTATACCCACTGGCTGTTTTGTACACTTAATATTTTTATAGAAAACGAAAAATAGATAGATCGTTACTTGTGGTTGTAAGGACGCATATCCGATAGATAGATCCGATAGATTTCCAAGACACTTGGATTTTTATCCTTGTTGTTAATAACAGTAAAAGTTCTGTTATTAATAATAGTAATATGTCCAGGCATATTATTTGCTGGATTATTACTATCAAAACAGTCATCTTGAATATTATCTGTTATAATCTCTGACAATTCTTGGCGACGGCAACCTCCCGAAATTCCAAATAGAGCCACAACCGAATTTAGTTTATTTTATAAATTTAATTAATTAGATTTTTTTATTTTCTTACCTTCATCATTAGAAATTGGTTATCCGGAGCTTCATAGATAAATTTTTCAATTTCTTCTAAAGTAAATATTTTTTATTTTTTGGGTTAATAATTTTCTGTTGTACGTTTTAAGTAAGTAATCAGTTTACAATTAGTGAAGTTGCTAATGTCGATGTTCTTATTTCGATAATAAGTTGCCTTTAACAGTGAATAGATGCTTTGTCCAAGTGATTTGGACCAAGTGATTTGATCCAAGTCGATGTTTTGCAACTTCTGGATTTTTCGGAAAAAATAAGCGATGAATACATTTTCTGTAATAATGTTTTAGATTTGATCGGTAAGTAGTTTGTCACTTAATGATTTGCAGTTTGGGCAATTTCTTGAGGTGTAGATTCGATTTCTTCGTTGTCCATAATCTAAATTAATTAAAACAACTGTTAAAATACTATTGAATCTACAAAAAAAATAATTGTTTCTTACCGATGATTTTCAAAAATTGTAATTTTGACAAAATAATTCTGAAGCATTAAGGTTACAACGTTCAGTGTCTCCGTGTCAAGATTGCTGATTAGTAAAAACGCACAGCGACGGGAACACGGCAGACATCTTGTATCAAAATAAGAAAGATTAATTCAGTAGTTACAAAAAATAGAAATCGTTTTCAATGTTATCAATGAAACTCCATTTGATTTACCTTGGACTTTTACGCACATTTTAGATACTTTTACACACGTTTATAATACTGGCAGCGTTCACATTCAATAATTTACTTAATAATGTGTCCATTTTGGTGTGCGAGTAGATCAAATATATATTTTTCTCTATGCAAACACGCAAATTCACACAAATAAAAATTCCAACTTTTCAGCAATACAACTTCCCTTATCCATTTTCTAACTTTTTTCCTAATAGTTTTATTTGAAAAAGTCAGTATTTTATAGCTAAATAATAAGAGCTTTTATTTTTTATTTATTTTATTTAAATCATTTATTGTGTATTTCAGTTACATAGTATAGAAAAAAGAGGTTTATAATAACATTGAATACAGAAATACACAAATGGACATGTTTGAGTTATAATAAGGAATTCCTCAGTCTTGCACATGCCCAAGATAGTTAACATAAATGAGAAATACTAGAAAATATAAAAGTACATAATAATAATTATAATAATACATAATAAGTAATAATAGTAACTACATTTTACTCCTCCAATCACCAAACAACAGCCCAACAGCAAATGGTATTAGAAAACGAAGAGGCAATAAGATCTGAAGCCACTCCGTCTACCAGCTTGTCCACTCAGTTATTACAGAGAAGACTGCTCGTAGAAGAGATCGCAAACTTCTAAAGTGGATACAAGAGATGAACGCTGAAGTGATGCGCATATTCTACCGTGTCAATCGTTGCGATGATAAACCATTACCAGGATACAGACATCTTCTTCACTTGGAATTTACGAAATTATTACCAGACTTAGAGTTCCATCCATCTACTTAGACTTAGACACTCTACTTAGAGTGGCCTTACAGCCCTCTGTAGGCCTTAGCCTCCTCCTTTCTTAGCCTCGTTTAGCATTCATTTTCATCCTTTTCTGTCCGCTGCTGCTCTTTTCCAGTTCCTTATGCCTATTAGTTCTCTTGCGTCTTTTTGTATGTTGTCATGCCATCTTAGTCGTGGTCTGCCTTGTCTCCTGTTGCCTTCCATGTTTCCTTTGTAGATCTTCTGTGGTATTCTTTCTAAGGCATATCTTGAGGTATCGTGACAATTGGTGTTTTACTGGATGGGGTTGTTAGCCTCACGCCCAACCCCTTTTTTGGAGGGCCATTACTCCCGCTCTCGTCAGCCCTGACCTTTCTTTCCACCGGGGGTTGGTTACCCGATCTCCAGAGAGGTTGTTCAGGTTACCCGGGGTTCTCCACCTTTATCTTCATATAAAGGCTGCTTGGAGGTGAGAGTCGGAATTAGGTAGGAGAGGCTATGCTACGCTATCAGGAAGCAGCATCGTGTGGTGCGCATGCACTACCCCATTTGAACCCCCGACTTAGAGTTACCCGAACAGAATATCGTTGATAGAAAAAATGTAATAATTCCAAAGCCTACTTAACATCTAGTGACTTTGAACAAATTCGTCGAGACGTGGAACATGAATTGCACCAGTCTTCTATCTCAGCTCTAAATGAAACAGATAGGCCTCAAAATGTATCAAATGATAGTATTTTATCTATCCACCTTCAGGAAGATGAAACTACTATTCTAAATAAGAATGACAGCCATAGTTTGCTTGAGAAAAAGAATTATAGTTTACTTGGATATTATATGTATACTGAACCATCAAAGAGAAACTCCATACCAATGCTAAGAAACATTAATAGAGCGAAACCAATAATGACAACTATGAATAGCATTTTAACAAAGCATTTGGAAACTACGCATGACCTAAGTGCACTCACTACATCTGACCATAGTTTGCGCGGCTTTTGCTATAGTTGAGATAAATCGACAGAAAGTATATCCACCGCGTGAGAATAATAACCGGCCTCATCAACGAAGATCTTGTTGACGTATAAGCTTCCTTTAGGGAGGCACAATGAAGTGGCTAACTGATTCACCAAAAAAATCGGTGTAAAATACGGTCTACAGTGGACTGAAAACTCCTCCATATTATAAATATCTACCAGCACCAATCGTCGAATCAAGTGAGCACATTCTGTACTGGGACGGGCCTATATTGACCGATAAGACGATTGCCTACAACCGACCTGATATAGGGGAGGGTTGCCAAATTTGGACCGTTTCCTAAATTGGACCATCATTGTAACTTGACCGGCATTAGACATTTTTTTTGTAAAATTGTATAACGAAAGCATTCTTGCCTGATGTAGGAATACTTTCAAGCAACGTATATTAGCAATTTTACAAAGAAAAATGTCTAGAACCGATAAAGTAACAATTGTACTTCAGTGTAGTTAACGGTCTAAATTTGACAACTTTCCTACTTCTAATTGATCTTGAGGGCAAAACAGCCATTTTATTAGACATCGCAGTTCCGTTGACCCATAACATCCGAAGAACAGAGACAGAAAAAATCAATAAATACGAGGAACTAGCTTGGCAAAATATTTACACAATTTTAATATCTATTTCTATCTATTTAATATCTTTAATATCTATTGAAGTTGTCTAGTTCAATTATACAAAAAACTTTGAGAAACTTGGCTTGCCGAATTCCATTTTGAGGCATGCACAGAGGGCCACGATTTTGCAAACCTATCACATTGTGCGCAAGTTTCTTAGTTGAAAATTGGCTAAACGATCATATGGGCCAGAGTGAACTCTATTTCCGCATCTTAAATTTTAAGTAGAACATTGGTTTATGTACAACATTAAGATGCAACATTGCAAGAAAAATAATAACAATAATAATACAAATGTAATTAGTATTGATCATATATATAATAATAATAAGTTACACATAATTGGGCTAGATTAGGTTTTGCTTGTATATTTTGGAAATAGGTTGATTGAGATTGGGAACTGAAAATTGTGGATTATAATTACACAAAAATAAAAATAAATCAGAGGGTAATACATTCTAAACATCGTTGTTTAGCTGTATTTATCCTAGCAGATTTGAGCTCCACAGGTAATAAATTAATGGGTTTTGCTATTTGGTAGCAATATAGAGCGAGTAGATATATAGCGTGCTGTTTTTTGCTTGGATATTGATAGCAAACTCCTATTGCGAATATTTTGTATGTTTTTTCAAAATCTGATCTTGTTGTTAGGGATTGCAATCTGGAAAACCGGATCCGGTACCCCTATACCGGATCCGGTCACCGGATCCGGGGATGCTAATTTTTGGTAAAATATTCGCGCTGTTGCACCTTAACTGCGTGGTGCGCATGGCGCCACATGTTTTTTTTAAAACCAAAATAGATTTTGTGAAATAAAGAATATTTAAATATTACTTCATAAGAATGTATTAGTCAAGAAGAAATAAATCGGGAAATCAGGAACCTAAAAACAAGAAAGACACCAGGTGAAGATATGATTCCCAACGAACTCCTGAAATACGGCGGCGACAAACTCGAAACAGAAATCTAAACCTTGTTTAGAAAAATTGTCGAATCCGAACAAGTGCCGGTAAGATGGAAAAACACAATCACCATCCCGATCTTTAAGAAAGGTAAAAAAACAGACCCCTCAAATTACCGAGGCATCACATTTATAAACACCACAGCAAAACTTTTCACAAAAATACTGGCCCAAAAAATAAACGAACGAATAAAGGTAAACGGTGCGCGTAAGCGATGGTGTAAGACAAGGTGACAGCATGAGCCCGACCCTATTTAACATCACAATGGACAACATAATAACCACAGTAAAGAACCTTAAAGCGGTATACAGAATGGGGAACCAATCCTTCAACATCCTATGCTATGCAGATGATGCAACGCTAATGGCAGACAACGAAGACGATCTGCAACGATTACTAAAGAATTAAAAATATTTTTTAATTTTTTAATAAACATTCTCGGAAACAGCAAAGAAATACAACCTCGACAT
The DNA here is from genome assembly GCA_944588485.1 of Phosphuga atrata. Taxonomy (NCBI): domain Eukaryota; kingdom Metazoa; phylum Arthropoda; class Insecta; order Coleoptera; family Silphidae; genus Phosphuga; species Phosphuga atrata. The sequence goes on from OX155892.1 coordinate 56,869,108, forward strand.
TTCCCACCAAAAAACCAAATGCATGATAGCCAGCCGATACCCAACAAGATGCAAACTAGAACTCGACGGTAAGGTAATAGAACAAGTGATGAGCTTCACATACCTCGGCATAGAAATATCAAGCGACAGAAACCTTAAGATGGAAACTCGAGCAGCCATCAACAAGACCCGAAAAATATCCGGTGCAATAAACAATATAATGTGTAGAAATAAGCATTTATCTAAAGAAGGTAAAATCCGAATATACAAAACCGCAATAAGACCAATTCTCACATACGCAGTTGAAACAAGAGCCGACACAGCAGTTATCAAACAAGCCTTAAGAACGACAGAGATGCGCACCCTACGAGCGATAAAGGGGGTCACGCTAAGAGACCAAATCAGGAGCTCCACAATCAGAGAGGATCTACAAATACAGGATGTCGTACGCTGGACAAGAGACCGTCGGAGGCACTGGCGGGACCATGTGAAATGAATGATCCCACAACGGATCGTTAACTAGGCCATGACACAAAGACCCAACAATTCAAGACCACCTGGAAAGCCACCAAAGAGATGGGCAGACTCCTGGACATCCATATCCCAGGAGACTAGAGACTAAGGAGGAACTTAAAGAAACAGGCACACGTGCCTATACAAAAGTCTAAGAAGAAGAAGACTTCATAAGAAATTATTTTGAACAATACAGATCTAAACAGCTGGGACCAACTGAAGGAAACTCCTGTCAAGGCGGCCAATGAACTCGTCCCCCATCGCTAGAAGAACGAAGCATCTGTGGTGGACTGAAGACTGTGACAATGCAATAGCCCAAAAGCAAATAAATTTTTGGAACAAAGAAAGGTTACAGCCCAGATAATTCGAGGAACCAAACGAACTTTCAAGCCAAGCCTCCATTTCAGAGACTCACAAGACATACTGGCTTTTACCGACAACCACCACCGATTATCCCAGTACTTTAAAAATCTACTTAACTGTGATCCACCCAGCGAAGACTTCGACTATAAACAAACCACACCAAACACGGACACGCTGCCCCCTTCATTGGAAGAAGTTGGCCAGATCATTCAACTTCTTAAGAATAATAAGGCGGCTGGAGAGGACTCTATCGTTGCTGAACTGTGGAAAGGAGCTGGAAGCAATGCGGTGGGCAAACTATCCGAGATCATCCAGAACATCTGGGAAACAGTGAAATTACCACCCAATTGGAAATCGGCTCTGATCCATCCTCTTCACAAGGGAGATTTTACGAAAACTACCGTGGAATTTATCTCATCCCGGTAACATACAAAATTCTCTCCAAGGCGTTACAAACAAGGGAAGAAAATCAGCTGGATAGTCAACTGGGAGAATATCAGGGAGGCTTCAGGAAGATCCTGTGTCGAACAGATCCTCAATCTTAAAACTGTACTTGCATACTCCAAGATGAGAAATCGCAAGGTGGTCGTCACCTTTGCTGATTTTCGAAGGCCTACGATTCCATTGATAGAGAAACGCTTAACAAAGTACTACAGGAACTAGCGCTAGACAACGAAACCCGCAGACTCATCCTAGAAACCTTGACCAACACCCATTCCAAGGTTAAATTTAGAGGCGAGATCTCAGAAAGTTTCGATCAAAAAACTGGAGTGAGACAAGGAGATGGACTTTCCCCATTTCTCTTCAACTGTGTCCTTGAAAAGATTATGAGAAATGGCGCAAGGAACTGATCAACTTGGGTGTTCAGAGTGATATCAACCTGGGACGTAAGAACGATGGACTTGTTGTAGATTGCCTGGCCTTTTCACATTACATGGCACTGATTTCTGATTCTCTGAGATGGCAACATGATTTCTGATTCTCTGCATTGGAATGCCATCTAGATGGCATTCCAATGCAGATAAATTGCATCAGAAAACAGGCTGCCAAAGAAGGTCTTCAAGTGTCGCTGGAGAAAACAGAATTCTTCATCAACAACAAAGAAGCAAACAGAGAGTTGTTACTAGAATAGGGAAACATCAAGAAGACTGAGAAATGTAAGTATCTCGGCGAATAGATTGAACCCAATTTATCAGAAAGAGCATATCGACTCACTAAGAACACTTACAACAAGAAATGCCTATCACGCAACCTGAAACTTAAGCACTACACATCAGTCTTACGACCAGAAGCCCTGTATGCCGTGAAATGTCTTTCCTTGAACCTAAGAGATATGGTAGAGAAAGTCAGAGAGAGGACACTCCTCAGGAAGATCCTAGGCCCGGTAAAGGAAGATGGGTAATTCCGAAGGCGTCATAACTCGGAGCTCTACGAACATATTGAGAGGCTCTCTGACTGTGCAAGGAAAAGAAAGGTAGCTTTCTATGGCCAGGTTGCAAGATTGGCTCGAAACCGACTAACCAACCGTCTGTTAACCTTCTTGTAAAATAAGAAGGTTCATACCACTTGGTTGACAGAAACCGAGAAGGATATTAAAGAACTGGGAATAACAGATCTCCAAAACAGACAGTCTGTGAGACGCACCCTGAAGGAAGTCCGTGGAATTCAGGAAAAACCCCGAAGATGCAGATGCGACAATACTGGGCAAAGATCAAAGCCCAACAGTTTAACAAGCGTGTTCCAAAATAGGACTATTCGAAACTAGAAGAAGAAATTAGACTTAAAATAATGACCGTATTTGCCGCTATAACGCGCACCTTCTTTTTCCAAAAAAAATTACTCTAAAACCTAGGTCCGCGGTATAGGCGCACAAAAAGTAGGTTGAAATTTAGGGTGCGCCTTATGCACCGGCAAATGCGGTATTTATAGAAAGTTGATTAATTAACTCATTATTGTGATAATTCCATTCCTTATTTTGTATTCCATACATTGCTATACATTCATTATTCATTAGTCAGATTCATCATGATGTCTGTCATAAATATAAGAATAAGACTTGTGAGCATGCTTAAATACCTAATTGTTGTGATCTCCGTAGATTAAGTAAAGTTCATTACGGTAGATTTAATAAAGTTAAATACTAAAATTCTCTCTGTAAAATTTAACTAGTTACCTACAGTGTACTAGATTTGTAATTGTTTGTCGAAATATAGATGTGTTTGTGTGTGTGTAAACTATGTATATAATACACTCAGTCGATTATCCTGGAAACAGTCAACAGAAAATTATCCTGATCGGATAACCGAATATACCGGATCCGGCCGGATCGATGGAAATTCCACCGGATCCAGCCGGATTGAAAATGACACCGGATTGCAATTGATACCTTGATTGATTTGACAATAGATTGGCACCTTGCTCTCCAAAATTTTCTTAAAAAGGCGGATCTTGTGATCTGTGTCACGAATTTTCTCCATTGGTATCCATGACAAAACGAAATTTTGTAGCTTTTGGATATATCCCTATCTGCGAATTTGATGAAGAGTGTTTATATAGTGTTTTCGCATATGTCAAGCCAGATAAAACATCTATGGTGACTACTCGTTTTTTAATTTTTGTATTCAATAGATGTCTAGAGGGGTAAATTACACTTAACTCCGCGTAGGCAGTCTTTAGAAGGCTAATCTGTTCTCGAAAAGAGAGTTTTTCATCAAGTATAACCCCAAGATTGTTTTAATTTGCATTTTAGATCTTCCTGCCGATTCTTTGGAGCGAAGATTATGACCATGGTCTTATTGGAGTTAATAGTGAGGCAGTGGTCTATAACGTCTTTTGAGGTATTTTGGAGGTCGTAGTTAATCTTTCCCTCGGCCAATTGCCAGTTATTTGGCGAAAATGTATGGAGGACCTGTGTATCATCTGCATATTAATGTTGGTTGCTGTATTTGCAAATCTCACCGAGTTTAATCATATTGATAGAAAAAAGTAACGGTGCTAGCATCGAACCCTGCCGAGCACGTACATTAACGTCCCTGTAGTTAGAAAGTTTTCCGATTAATAATACGGGCTGACCACGTCCATCTAAATAATTATCAAAGAATGTAACAGCATGTTGTGATAGACCAATATAGTGCATTATTGCCAGAAGCTTTTTATGTGACACTGTATCGAAGGCTTTGCTAAAATCTAGTGGTATGAGCGCTGTAGCCATGTTGTTCTTAAGAGCCATGAAGATGTCGTCGGTGATGTCAAGCAGGACAGTGACACAGCTATGTCCTTTGCGGAATCGAGATTGTCTCGATGGCAGTATGCAGATGGTCTCCAGGTAGTTGGTTAGTAGAGCTGCCACGATTCCTTGTAACACTTTGGATAATGCTGGTAAAATTGTCGTTGCAGTTTTTTTTGCTTGCTGGTCTTTGCAATTGGCTATATAATGGCCGTTTTCCATGCCGATGGAAAAATCGATTCTTCCAAACTCGTATTGAGATATGTGTTATGTACGGTAGCACTTTAGATAAACATAGGTTGAGCATTTTATATTTATTTCATCGCTACTCGATGCTCTGATCTTAATATTCTTGAAAACGACAGATTCCACAACCGGGGTAAGGTAAAGTTTTTCCTTGTTTGGTTTCATATATGAGTTTTCAGATATTTATAAATGAAATACTCATTTTCGTCAATTTCCTGTAATGAAGTTTTGATAGAATCTACAAAGTAGTTGGTAAAAAGTAGTGGGGTCATCGGGGTCAGTTACTGTCAGAGTCAATGAGTGTCTGTTTCTTACGATGCTTACATGCAGATCCTTAAGCCTGCTCCATGGTAGCTCCTGGTCTTTATCATTATGAAGTGAGTGAGTATGCTTTTTTCGCGTATAACAGACGTTTGAACTTGAGACGAATTTCCTCAACTCTTTATAGTGTTTTAGAGCAGCGATAGTTTTATTTCTTTGATATTTTGTATAGATTTTATCATCTAACGTAAGAATTAGATTAAGATTTGAAGGCAGCCGGGGTCTGCGGGATTTCGAAATTTTGAGATTTTTCAAAGGGTTGGGCATGACAGTTAAATAAGAATTTTATATTATTTAAAAATGTCAACTTTTTTATTAATATCTTTCACCAAATACATTTGGCCAAGTCTGGCAGCAGCCAGGTCTTTTTTAAATCGTTCATAAATATGCCAATATGTTCTTCTATAAATGGTAATATTACTATCTTTGAAGTCTGTATTGGCAATTTTGCATGCTATGAGGCAGTGAACCGTGATGAGAACATCTTTCAGTTATAATAAATAGATTTTTTTATTCTCGTTAGCATTACTGTTTTGTTTCTAGAATTGCCAGAATAATTATTATATGTACATTGAATTGAAAAATTCAATATGTTTTTACCACACTTATACTATGTAAAAATGTTATACAACTTGTTATTCACAGTAATATAAATTTCTACACATATCACGACTTAAGTTTCGACGTTTGATGGTCATTTTCAAGCGAAAAAACATTTTTACATAGTATAAGTGTGGTAAAAACATAGTGAATTTTTCAATTCAATTTTCAATTATTATATGATAAATTGAACTCTTCATAGTGGTATAGCATTAAGCTTAGTATAAAATTTTCGCTAATGTTTAGAGGGGTATTATTGTTTCTAGTCCATAACTTACTTATAATTCTGTTTTGAATAGTCCTTTCCATAAGAGGTTTTCATAGAGGTCAATCATACCATAATTTACAATACTTTCAATAAGAGTATGATAAATCACTTTCAAAGTATTCTCAAGAAAAGTGCTTAGTCTATATAAGACGATTTTCAAATTCAAAATATCTATATTGTTTAAGCGTTCTCAAGGTCATCAATGGTTTTTAAAATTGGAACATGTTATTTTTGTATCAAGACATTGTAGCCACTATTCAGACGAATCCAGTGATCCATGATATCATGATCTTGAAATGTAAATACCTTTGAATAACCGTATCTAAAATGGTATTGCACAGTCAAGCAGAGAAAGTGGATATGATCCTAATTTATGGTAGAGACCGGTAGGAACTCTGTGCGAGCGCAGGAACTTTATACACAACGTTATCCTGACAGAAATCATCTGTCCGTCGATGTTTCGATCGAATTATTTATTTATTCCGTGAAAGGGGCAATGTTAATCCTCGCAAAAATAAACGTCAAAGGTCATGACATTATGGATCACTGGATTCGTGTGAATAGTGGCTACAATTTCTTGGTAAAAATAACATGTTCCCTTTTGAAAAACCATTGATGACCTTAAGGACGCATAAACTATGACCTTGACAAAAAAGTATTTTTAACCACTGTATCAACCCTTCGAAACCAATAAAATTTCCTTTCGACATTTTTTCCGTCAGTCTAAAGGTAACAGAGATATTTGGAGTGGACATGTTAAATGGCCCACCCTGTATATATATACATATATATATATATATATATATATATATATATATATATATATATATATATATATATATATATATATATATACCAAGGTATTTGCATGAATTGACTCTCTTAAAATAGTGTAATATTTGTTGGTAAACTGACACTATAACAACAGAAACTGTTTTATCCATATTTAGCAACAATTCTTTTTTGTGATTGTTAAATGATTTTTAACCAATTATTAAATTGAACATTTTTCTTGAGGTAAACAAGATCATATAATTAGCAATAATTATGGTACTTGATTAAAGAAGATTAATTTCGAAGTCTCCTGAATTGATTCATAATCGCGGAAACCGATTCTCCTGCCGTCGGATATTTATGAGAAGTGCGTTTGGAATCGGGTGTAAAATTTCAATGCAGCAAAAGCCCAGAATGATTGTCGGGATCAAATTTCTCGACCTTCTGAAAATCGATATCGTCTCATATCTCGGGTTTTGGGTTTATTTCGGGATTATTGGGGGACAGGGAAACGCGGCCCCAAATAAATTACACTCACAAATTCGTTCAAATGTCACATTCAGATTCACAATTTAACACGGACTAATTCCCGAACCTCAAGTAAATTGAGAAACAAAGTTTTTAAATTAGAAGCAATACTAAAATTTTCTTGTCTGCATAGACTTGATTTTAGTCTTCTCTGCCTGGTTTTATCTATCTTGTTTATCTAATTTGGTAAGTCTAGTCCTTGAGTTCGAGTCCTATATATTAATTGTCCGACGAGTTTTCAATTTTTGTTTATCCTGTCGAATTTTTCTTCGTTTATCAAGTTGTAAATTAAATTCTGTAAATAAATGTCTGTGAAGCTAATTTTAAACGAAAATCTCAGATTACACACTTGCACATCCGATCCGAATTTCCTTTCCCATCGTCCTAAAACGAAAAAGCAAAAAAGCGTCGTCTTGAACAGTCTAATTAAGACTTGCACACGTTCTGCCCAGCGACATTCACCGGGATATTTATAGAAAACCGTTCCTGGATATTGGGGATAAGTGACATAGTGGCAACTAATTTTATCCCTGTAAATGTGTGAACATGTGGCCAAAGGGGATGGAATGCGTCTTCTTACGCCATAAGTCACTGGCTGAAGCCGCTCTGCTTAGGCCTCGGGATTATTCGACTATTTATTACGTGTCTGCACCTTCTTATGCACGACGAATTCCACCCCCAGAAGGACACGAACAAGACGGAGGAGCAAAAAAATAAATATATTTTTCGCACCCCATAATTATATTCTCTTATTTTTTTTTTTCATCTGTTATGTTTCATTCCTCTCCGGGTAGAATTCCAACAGTTTATTTTTTCTTAATGAAGGTGAAGAATTTATAGCGGCTATAAGTCATCTCATGGATATTTTGAGACTAAGGGGACGTAAATAAGTTTTTTCTCTTTCTTTCGTATAAAATATAAATAATACAAATAAGATTAAAGAGTCAAGATTAGACAGAGTAGAGTAAACAGAGAAGACTAGACAAACGAGACTAGGCAGATAGAACCAGACAGACAAGACCAGATAGACTATGCCAGACAGACAAGACCAGACGAACAAGACCAGACCAACAAGACCAGACAGACAAGACCAGACAGACAACACCAGACAGACAAGACCAGTCAGTCAAGACCAGACAGACAAGACCAGACAGACAAGACCAAACAGACACCAACAGACAGATAAGACCAGAGCAAACAAAACCAGACAGGCAAGACCAGACATACAAAACCAGACAAAAAAGACCAGACAGACAAGACCAGACGGGCAAGACCAGACAAACAAGACCAGACGGGCAAGACCAGACAGTCAAGACCAGACAGACAAGGTCAATCAGTCAAGACCAGACAGACAGACAAGACCAGACAGACAAGACCAAACAGGCAAGACCAGACAGACAGGACACGACAGACAAGACCAGGCAAACAAGATTAGACAGACAAGACCAGACAGACAAGACCAGACAGACGAGACCAGACACACAAGATTAGACAGACAAGACCAGTAACCGTAGATTACTGGTCAAACCGTAACCGTAGATAGACAAGACCAGACAGACAAGACCAGACAGACAAGACCAGACAGACAAGACCAGACAGACAAGACCAGACAGACAAGACCAGACAGACAAGACCAAACAGACACCAGACGGACAAGACCAGAGCAAACAAGATCAGTCAGACAAGACCATACAGACTAAACCAGACAGAAAAGACCAGACAGACAAGACCAGATAGACAAGATCAAACAGACTAGTCCAGACAGACAAGACCAGATGGGTAAGACCAGACAATCAAGACCAGACAGACAAGACCAGAGAGATAAGACCAAACAGACAAGACCAGACGGACAAGACCAGACAGACAAGAACAGACAGACAAGACCAGACAGACAAAACCAGAGACACAAGAACAGACAGACAAGACCATACAGACAAGACCAGGCAGACAAAACCAGACAGACAAGACCAGACAGGCAAGACCAGACAGACAAAGCCAGACAGGTAAGATCAGACAGACACGTCTAAACAGAAAGAAAAAAAACTAGGCAGAAACGACTAGGCACACAAAGACAATCTAGCCAGACAATATTAGATTAGAAATTTAAATTGCTTTTAGCAATTAACAATCAGTTTTGAAAAATGTCGAAAAGGAAAATGGAAATTTGCTGAGAATTCCTAGTAAGAAACCGATAATCCATTATAAAAAAAATCCTTTTATTAATGGGCGGGGAAACCCATTTTCGAAAAATCTATTTAGGTAGATTTATGCTAATCTTTTGGAGTCAATTTGAGACCCACATAATTTCAATTTAATCCTCCGAGTTAATACCTCTTTAACTGACCCTACCTAGTTTGCTAAGTCTATTATAGCTTCAACAGATTTGTTGATGATTTTTTTTCCCCAGAACCTATTACCTTAAGAGAATTATTTCGAAAATCCTTTTAAAGTTCAAAACCAAAATTTCAAGTAAAAAAATCAATCGTTCTAAATAATAACCGTAGATTTAGAAACTAGTTAAAAGTTACAACTATAATTAGTCTTGTCTAAATACTTTTCTCTGATTAGTCTTCTTTATCCAGTTTTGTGTATCTAGTCTTTCCTATCTAGAGCTCCCTCTTCAGTCTTTTCTGTCTTCCTAGTCTAGTGTTATTTGTCTTTTCCTGACTAGTCCTGTTTATCTGTGTGGTCTTGTCTGTCTCTTCTTTCTACTCTTGTCTAGTCTTGCCTATCTAGTCTTGTATGTCCAGTCTTGTATGTCCAGCCTTGTCTTTTCAGTCTTCTTTGTCCAGTCTTATCTATTCAGTCTTGTCTATCCAATCTTGTCTGTCGAGTCTTGTCTTTCCTATTTATTTTGCCTAGTCTTGTCTGCTTTGTTTTTTTTCAATTATTATGTTAATTGGTTTAGTGACAAATGAACGTGAAAGTAATTACAAAATAATTAAAATCTAATTTGTAGATTATTTCGGCTTTACGATTGATTACTGATTTATTACATGCAGATAATTACTTCTGATATAATTACATATACAAGGAGAATTTATTTAAATAAAAGCAATCGAATTTGAATTTATTAGTTAATAGTAATTATTAAACAAATAAATTCTTAATGGAAAAATATTCTATAGAACATTGAGTACATTTACATTGTAATATTTTACGATAATTTTGATAACGTTTTGGGTTAAAAATTTAATCAGCAATAAAATATTTGTGTTTTGATTAAAATCCCAATGGAACTTAATTTAAAACTATATAACAAGAGCTATGCAATCTACTCCAACCACAGCAATAGAAGTCCGGTTGGACCTACTCCCACTGCACAAACAGGTAGAAAAACTTCTCAGTGCTCTGAGACTAAGGTGTACATCGCCTATTCAGAGACACATGAAAATAAGGGAACAAATCGGAGAGAAATTTCTGAAGCTCCCCTGGGACGTAATGTCTACAGAATACGACTTGTCTACATCAATGAGCGCCAAAGCAGTGTTTAAAAAACTGCTAAAGGTACAGGAATTGGCATATACAGCCGGAGTCACAGGGAGTCCACGGGATTGGCCCAGGCTCCCAGGGTACTACAGGCTGAAATTATAGCCATTGAAAGATGCGCACAAATCTGCCTAAAGAAATGTCTTAAAGGAGTGCAAATCTACATCCTAACGGACAGCCAGCTAGATCTAAGGAATTTAAAAGCCCACAACTTTAATTCCAAGTTTACCTGGAACTGTAAACAAACCCTGAAGCAACTGGTGAAAGGTAACAGACTCCCGCTTATGTGATTACCGAGTCACCAGGGCATATATGGGAATGAAATGGCCGACGCACTCGCCCAAAGCGGGGCCGAGGCTCCCTTCTTGGGCCCGGAGCCTACTTGTGGGCTTACAAAGGCCCACTTAGGGCAGGGGGCTAAGAAATGGGAAGAAGAGCAAAAGCAAGCCCACTGGAAGAACACACCAGGACAGAGGCAAGCTAAAATGCTCATAAACTATTCTGCCGCAATAACGCAGCAGATGCTAAGCTTCTCTAGAAGCGAAATCAGAACTTTGGTAGGCATACTCACAGGACATTGTCCGGTGAAATATCACCTATATAAAATGGGAAAGGCAGAGGAAGTTGCCTATAGATTATGTGAATCAGATGAAGAAACCGCTGAACACATAATGAGCACATTTGTAGCGCTAGCACACATAAGGCTTGCCCACTTCGGGGTCGCAAGATTGCCCACCTTGGAGCTGAGTAGCAGGCCTCCCAGGAATATTTTAGACTTCGAGTTGAATTCCTGGGAGAGTAATTGTAGTAGGGTCAAGCACAATAGATCAAGTTGGTCGCAGTGCAGAAAGGCTTTGCAGTCAAACGAACCCCACAAAAAAAAAACTAAAGTATTTTATTTTAATATATATATAAACAATAAACTAATTAGAAGGGAAGCTTGTTTAACAAAGATATTTTTAATCTCACATTAATTGGAAATTGAAAATATGAAAATTAATACAAATTGCAAAAATTATATTATAATATTTTCCTAGATAAAAAAAGTTCATTTTCTACGCTCCTGGCTATAGAACTTCGAAATGAAAACCAATTCTTGTTTCATTGTTATAAATATTTTATTATTAAATATATGAATAAAAAATGGGAAGAGTGGGGTGAACAGGACTCCTTAGTCCTTAGCCGTAGTGAAGGCGACCAGTCAAGGGGTGACAACCCCGAATAATAAGCCTCCCAATCTAACAACTTGGGTAGTATCTTGGACAGTGGCTCGCCACTGTCCCATGAAGAATATTCTTCAACTGAGCATGAAGGAAAATCTCGCTAAATGCACTACCCCAGGTGGTAACCAATCCACCGTCACCTATGGTGACATTAGCGGACCTTCGGATTCTGGGGAGTCCGCACCAACATGCTTTAAGGATGAGTCAGAGCATTTTGAAATCACCGAACGTAAACTCAGACCAAGACGGCAAAGCTTCTTCGCAACATATAATGCCAAGTCACTGCTAAAAGTGGGCAAACTAAAACATTTGACTGATTCACTAACACGACACAACATATTACTGTCAGCAGTATATGAAACCAGATTTACGGACGAACATGCCTTCGAGTCCCAAGGCTACAGAATCCTCAAAGGAAAAGTGGGTCAGCGGTTAATGATGAACGTACCCCACTTAGGTACAGGATTTATAATCAGTCACAGGATACTGGATTCAGTCACCGGCTTTACCTCCCCGAGTAGTCGTGTATCCATCCTCTCCCTCAAATGCGCAAACAGGGGCTACAGTATAGTCAATGTACATGCCCCAATCAACCAAGACAACAGACGCAATCCAGACAGAACTGATAAATTCTGGGAAGACTTAGAAGATATTATCTCTAAACTTCCAAAGAGGCATACCGTTATACTGCTTAGTGACTTCAATGCTCAATTGGGAAGAGAGAAAAAATTCAGAAATATAGTGGGCAATTATCCGGCGCATAAGCGAACCAACCGCAACGTAGAACGATTGGTGGATTTGTGTAGGACTTTTAGGTTGATCATGAAGTCTACAGCCTTCAAACACTTGCCAAGGAAGCAGAAGACTTGGATTTCGCCTAATACCCACCTGGGTGAATTCCAGATAGATCATGTGGCCATTTCACGAAAATTTCAAAAGGAAATACAAAACGTGAAGGTACTAAGAAGCGCCAATCTGAACTCAGACAACTACCTCTCAAAGATCAAAATAAGACTCCAGCCTAGAAACACTAGATTACACAGAACCTCCAAAATGGTAAGATTTGACGTCGAGCGACTCAAGAGCAGTCAGGAACTAAGTCAGAGACTGAACAACACAGACCTAAACAATTGGGACCAACTGAAGGAGATTCTTGTCAAGGTGGCCGATGAACTCGCCCCTCTCGCTAAAGGAAGGAAGCATCCGTGGTGGATTGAAGACCGTGACAATTCAATAGCCCAAAGACAGATAGCCTGGGTGAAGTGGAATTCTAAAAAGACCAAGGAAAATTGGCATAAATTTTTGGTACAAAGAAAGGTTACAGCCAAGATAATTCGAGGAACCAAACGAACCTTCATACAAAACCTAAACTAACCCAATTCGAAGAGAGCTTTGCTAAGAATAATTCCAGAGATTTCTTTGGAACCTTTAAGCAGGCACTCAGAAAATACGCTCCGCTAAGCCACCACTTCAGAGACTTACAAGGCAAACTGGCTTATAACGACAAGTACAACTGCCACCTTTTGGCTCAGTATTAAAAATCTACTCATGTCTACCAGTCCTCGCTGGGTGACCCACCCAGCGAATACTTTGATTATAAACAAACCACACCAAACACGGACTCGCTTCCCCCTTCATTGGAAGAAGTTGGCCAGATCATTCAACTTCTTAAGAATAATAAGGCAGCTGGAGAGGACTCTATCGTTGCTGAACTGTGGAAAGGTGCTGGAAACAATGCCGTGCGCAAGCTAACCGAGATCATCCAGGACATCTGGGAAACAGAGAAATTACCACCCGATTGGAAATCTGCTCTGATCCATCCGCTTCACAAAAAGGGAGATTTTACTGATCTAAACAACTACCGTGGAATTTCTCTCGTCCCGGTAACATACAAGATTCTCAAGATTCAAGATTCTGGATAGTCAACTGGGAGAATACCAGGGGGGCTTCAGGAAGACCCGATCCTATGTTGGACAGATCCTGAATCGTAAAACTGTACTTGCATACTCCAAGATGAGAAACCGCAAGGTGGTCGTCGCGTTTGTTGATTTTAGGAAGGCCTACGATTCCATTGATAGAGCAACGCTTAGCAAAGTACTCCAGGAACTAGCACTAGGCAACAAAACCCGCAGACTCATCCTAGAAACTTTGACCAACACCCATTCCAAGGTTAAATTTTGTAGCAAGATTTCAGAAAGCTTCGAAATAAAATCTGGAGTGAGACAAGGAGATGGACTTTCCCCACTTCTCTTCAACTGTGTCCTTGAAAAGGTTATGAGAGAATGGCGCAAGGAACTGAACTATTTGGGTGCTCAGAGTGGTATCTACCTGGGACGTAAAAACGATGGACTGGCTGTAGATTGCCTGGCCTTTGCAGATGACATGGCACTGTTTGCTGATTCTCCTGAGATGGCAACAATGCAGGTAAACTACCTCGGAAAACAGGCTGCCAAAGTGGGTCTTCAAGTGTCGCTGGAGAAAACAGAATTCTTCACCAACATCAGAAAAGCAAACAGAGAGATGTTACTAGAACAGGGAAACATCAAGAGGACTGAGAAATTTAAGTATCTCGGCGAATGGATTGTACCCAACTTATCAGAAAGAGCATCATTATCCAAGAGAGTCAGCAAGTTAGAACTAGCCTATCGACTGACTAAGTACACTTACAATAAGAAACGCCTGTCACGGAACCTGAAACATAAGCACTATACATCAGTCTTGCGACCAGAAGCCCTGAGTGCCATGGAGTGTCTTTCCTTGAACCGGGGGGGTCTAATTGAAAAATTGGAAATCCGAGAGAGGAGAATCTTCAGGCATATCCTAGGCCCGGTAAAGGAAGATGGGGAATGCCGAAGACGGCATAACTCTGAGCTCTACGAACATATTGAGATGCTCTCTGACTGTGCAAGGAAAAGAAGGGTAGCTTTCTATGGCCACGTTGCAAGCTTGCCTCCAAGCCGACTAACCAACCGTCTGTTCACCTTCTGGCAAAACAAGAAGCTTCGTACCACTTGGTTGACAGAGACCGAGAAGGATATAAAAGAACAGGGAATAACAGATCTCAAAAACAGACAGTCTGTGAGACGCACCCTGAAGGAAGTCCGTGGATTTCAAGAAAAACCTCGAAGGAAAGGTACCCCCTGGACAGAAGAGAGAAAGGAGTTACAACGGCAGAAGATGCGACAATACTGGGCAAAGGTCAAAGCCCAACATTTGAACAAGCGTGGTCCAAAGTAGGCCTATTCGAAAGAAGAAGAAGAATATGAATAAAAAAATGAATATGCAATTACTAGGGACTGTGATTAATTGTTACCGAATTAGTCAGCTTTGAAAATTCAAATTACAAATAGTGAACTTTTAGCAGACTTTTATAAAAAAATCGTAAAAGAGAAGTAGATTAGCAAGAGAGACTTGTTGTAGGTCTAAAAACTATTATTATTATTATTAAACAATTAATGAATTTGATATATGATTATTGAAACCGTAATTGAATAATAAACCATTATGAATAATTTGATGTTTGAAATGAATTTCAATTCGCTTTTGATAGACCTCAATTTGCAACTGAAACGGAAACAGAACAAGAGAAAACTATAATTAGATAATTTGATAGTTACAAAGTAACAATAATTAACATATTTTCAAATAAACATAATTTGTATAACGACGCGTACGTGTTAATAATTGCACTGTTGAAATATTTATCAGCCTCACCGTAATTTATTTGTTTTCACGCACAGTTTTATTATTATTTACATTTTTAACCTCTGTTTAATTGAATCAGTGTTCTCTGCAACTATCGCCGACTACTACATTTATTACGGCTGTTTACTTCCAGCCAGCTTTTAAATTGATTTCCATGATGAAAGATGAAGTAAAAAACACATTATTGTTATTGTTTATAGATTGCAACTTGCAGTTTATTTTATCGTGTCAATTATATTTGAAAATCATTCGTTTTGTTATTGAATTGCTATTAGATTATTTTATCTTGTATAGACTTCTTTATGGGATTTTCTAGCCTTGACAGTTTAACCGTTGATATACAAGACTAGACAGGACATGCAGCCCTAAATTGCACAAATCAATATGTATTTTTAGTCTCAGGTTAGGGTTTTTACTTACGCAATTACGATAGGTTTATCTATAAAAATATATTTCATAGGAAAGTTTGCTTTTGTAGTTGCCAAAGTTGAAACAAAAAACATGTACAAACTTAAAACAAACGGAACACACCCTTGAATATATAAATATGTTCAGCCTTTCCGGAGCTCTATAACAATTATTAAGTCTTTTATGACTACCAAAACAAATCTTACATGAAATTTGTAAGTTATTTTACAGCTTTCAGTCCACCTTCGTGGCACTCAACAAAAACCATAAAAATAACATTGTTTTTAAGATCATGTCTCTCCTATACCTTAAGTGGATAGCCATCTGTGCACGCGTTTCGAGATTTATCTCTCATCAGCACAGCTTTGCTTCCATGAACAATAATTTGTAAACCACTCACTTGAAAACCCATGTGGTGTTTAGGGTTAGATGTTTATAATTTTGACATTTTGTGAGAGAGACATGAACTTAGCAGGTTATTGATTGGACTGATAAGATAGAATTGGGGAAACCATACGTTATAGATAATCATACAAAGTTTAAACAAACGGAACACAAATTGTTGTTCATGGATGCAAAGCTGTGCTGATGAGAGATAAATCTCGAAACGCGTCCACAGATGAAAGACATGATCTTAAAACAATGTTATTTTTATGGTTTTTGTTGAGTGCCACGAAAGTGGACTGAAAGCTATAAAATAACTTTCAAATTTCAAATGAGATTTGTTTTGGTAGTCCTAAAAAGACTATATGACTACTGTAATTGTTATAGAGCTCCGGAAAGGCTGAATATATTTATATATTCAAGTTGTATTCCGCTTGTTTTAAGTTTGTCTAAAAATAATTTGTCATTTGATGATTTCTGAAGAAACCCTTTGTTTCTAACATACAGGGTGAACAAAATTTGCGGCAACCATATTCGATATTTCTTGAAATCATTAATGTAAATAAAAGTATGGAGTACGCCAATGAGTTTATCAAGTACAAAAAATTGTTAACGATAACTTGGAACTTTTTCTTCTTACTGACCAGTACTGACTCCATTTTGTTTGCCAACATCTCTATATCATCTATGGTGTTTCACTCTACCTCTTCTAATTTCCTCCTGAATTATTCTGTCGCCTCCTTATCCCATCTGGCCATCTATATATATATATATATGGTGGCCAGATGGGATAAGGAGGCGACAGAATAATTCAGGAGGAAATTAGAAGAGGTAGAGTGGAACACCATAGATGATATAGACATGATAGCAAAGAAAATGGAGTCAGTACTGGCCAAGAAGAAAGTCCAGGAAGCGTATCCAGGCCGAGCATGGTAAGACTGGGAAGTGCTGAAGGTAAAGCAAAGGTTTCGAAAAGCTAAGAGATAATGGAGAAAGGGATATGGGCTCAAAGTGCGCGTGCTGGAAGTGAAAACAGAACTGCAAAGAGTAAAGAAGAAAAGGGAGATTTTGCAGGAAAAGTAGAAGCAACGGGTAAGGGAAATTAAGACGGAAGCTGCTGTTGGATGAAGGAGGATATGTGAAGTCATTGGTTGGAGGAATGCAGGATGGCGGAGTGGAATGAACAGGAGTGAAGGCGAGGGGAGTGTTGGAGTGAGTGCATGAACGAGAGCAGTAAGGGACTGTCGTTTTTGGTCAGAGTGAAAAAGTGGAAAGAGCAGGTGCGCAGGGGTAGCTTTTGAGTGTTGCGGTTGATTTGTAAAGTGTATTGAGTAGGAGTTGAAGAGTAGGTAGATGAGCGATGTACAGGTGTTTATCTATATGGTTATAAGTTGGTAACATTTCTTTGTTCTTTTTAATGAGGTTTTAGTTTTTGTTTCAAGTTTTTGTTTCCTTATTCTGAATATTTTGTACATTTTTTTGTAAATTATGCCAATAAAGGTTATAATCAAAATCAATACTCAAATCTAGTGGCGTATGTCTGCATCACGAGGGCGATGAACTCATGCCCGACAGCAGCAATGGAACTGCTGTTGGCTCTGACAGCGTTGCACCTTGTCGTGGAGGGAACCGCCAGATCGGCGATTGTAAGTTGTATGATTGTAAGCAGAGAAGAAATAGGCAGAGTTAAAATAATTGGGAGCAGAGACCGGAACAGCCTCGCTGCCAAGATCCCCTGGCTGGAAGTACCAAAAGAAATGCTATACAAATACCATTTCGACAAAAACTACACAACAATGTGTAGTAGTCAAGGGACGATTGGAGCGACGAATTCTCAGTATATCACATAGAGCAAAATGCTATCAAGTGATATACGGATGGTTCGAATACAAAGGAAGGTACTGGTGCAGGAGTGTCTTTCCTCGTTCCAAATATTTTGAATTCATGGGAATCTACCCAGGTATCTTCCAAGTAGAGGTACATGCAATCGAAAGATGTGCACAATTTTACCTCGAGAGGAATTATCGTAGAAAACGAATTGCTCTCCTATCAGATAGTCAAGCAGGCATCAAGACCATTAGCTCATACACCATTAGATCCAAGCTGGAATGGTGTGTGAGGTGGTGACTGTGTGGGAAAGCTAAACAAGCTCGGCAGGGAAAATAAGGTAACGCTATACTGGGTACCAGAATACACTAATATAGACGGTAAACACTAATATTAACGAAGAATTCGATAACCTAGCAAATAAGGGATCTAGTAATCCCTTTATAGGTCCGGAATCCTGTTGCGATATGAGTATGAACACCATCCACAATACTTTAGATGAAGAAATAAGAGAACGATGAATGAATACCTTGAAAGAACTTTCAGGGCTAATACAATCCAAAATAATTCTGGGATCTTTAACTAAAAAAGAACAATAGCTTGCTTCCAACTAAACAGGAACATGCTTAGAATTCTGACACGATACTGGAGGGTACAATGCAGGCATAGAAAACGCCTCAAGACCCTATGCCTAGAAGCAGATGAGAAGACCAGAAGAGATGCAGATATATATATATATATATATATATATATATATATATATATATATATATATATATACATATATATATATATATATATATATATATATATATATATGCAAGTTTGCAAAATAGAACATCTTCTACTGTTACGCTACGAAATCAACTTCAAGAAGTTAGGGATGTCAATTTTAGTGAATGAACCTGTAGAGGAAGGCTTCGTGTTGCTGGATTATCTTGTAGAAGGATGGATACTATACAAGTTCACCATTACAATGGGTACAGGTCCAACTGCATCGAATTGCAAGATTGACTTTTGCCAGAAATCACTTGGAATGAAATAATAATGACTGTAGCAACGTCCTGTTTTCGACGGTAAAGATGAGTAGCGTTTTTGCCTCACTGGACCAGACGGACGTCGATGAGTATGAGAAGACCCTAAGAAAGATATGGTTCAGTTTGCATTGACAAGTGACTTCCATTTGGCGGTGGCTCGGTTATGGTTTGGGAAGGACTTTCTTTACGAGAACGCACAGCCAGAGTTGTCGGAGAATATCTGGACGAGGTGGGAATTAGGAGGTTTGAATGGCCCAGTCAGTCCAGACATGAATCCCATCCATCCATCGGGCATACTCCAGCTCCAAGAACAGCTCTGGAGCTAAGAGAGTTACTAATGCATGAATGGAATAAACATTAACCAAAACTTAATTCTTAATTTAATTGAAAGTATGCCACGTCGCTATTAACGTTATTAATGATTTATGTTAATACATTTATATTATTAACTTTTTAATTTATGTTAAGTTTGTTATTCGTTTTCTTAGTTCCTCAGAAGATTGTAAGATCTTAAGATTTTAAGAAACAACATTTTAAACGTAAATCTGTTGCGTTTTCATAATAAATCTTAAACCAAAAAATATGCTCTCCAATTCAATACTGAATGTTTAATATAGACTATAAATTTATTGATTTATTAATTTTTAATATATTTAGGCTTAGAAACAGAAAATTCCACGAAAACAAATTATTTGCAATTTCTTAAGTGACCTAATTTTTTTGCTCACCAGGTAGTTATATGAGTTAGTACAACTATATGTGTTACCCATGATTAGATAAAATAACAAATATTTGCGAACAAGACAATGAAATTTTGGTTGAATTGCTGTGAGGTTCAAAAAAGACGCGACCGTGCCGCGACCAACAAGCTTATTAAGTGATTGGTGGATTTGATTGTGTTAATTAAGTGTGTATAAAGTAGGTTAAGTGTGTATAAAGTGCGTTTGAGAGCGACGAAAAAGCGGAACGAAAATGATATGTGCGAAAGCAAATATTATTTTAAATAATACATAAATATTTCCTTCTGGTATAATTCCATAACTTCATTAAAACGAATTCAGAAAAAAATGATGTACGAAAAAGAATAGGTTTATTATATTATTGATGTTGCGCGAGTTTCAATTTATTTTGTTGAACAGGTTTTTTTAGTGTTTATATTATATATATTTTAAGAGTTTTTTTCGCATTTTATGCTTTATTTACGAAACAAAAATCCGTTTATTATTCGCGCGAAATGCAACAATGGGCTATAATAATCCAACGCAAAATTCCCTTATTTGCGCCGACGGTTTCTAGAAATTGCAATTTAAATACCAACAAAAGCTACAGAATGTGTCATGAAAACAAGACAACACATTCAAAGTTTCTTAATACATTAGATTTATAAACTAGTTTATACTAGTATTTTTAGATTCTTTAACAAATTTAATCTATATACAGTCAGTATTCTCTAGTCTTATACATCTAGTCCTATCCCTCAAGTCTTGTCTGTCTAGTCTTGTCGGTCTACTCTTGTATGTGTAGTCTTGTCTGTCTAGTCTTGTCTATGTAGCCTTGAATGTCTAGTCATGACTGTCTAGTCTTGTCTACAGAATCTAGTCTGCTTAGTCTTGTCTGTATAGTCTTGCATGTTTAGTCTTGTCTGTCAAGTCTTGTCTGTGTAGTTTTGCCAGTCGAGATTTATCTGTCTAGTTCTGTCTGTCTAGTAATATCTGTTTAGTTTTGTCTGTCTAGTGTTGTCTGTCTAGTTTTGTCTGTCTAGTCTTGTCTGTCTAGTCTTGTCTGTCTAGTCTTGTCTGTCTAGTCTTGTCTGTCTAGTCTTGTCTGTCTAGTCTTGTCTGTCTAGTCTTGTCTGTCTAGTCTTGTCTGTCTAGTCTTGTCTGTCTAGTCTTGTCTGTCTAGTCTTGTCTGTCTAGTCTTGTCTGTCTAGTCTTGTCTGTCTAGTCTTGTCTGTCTAGTCTTGTCTGTCTAGTCTTGTCTGTCTAGTCTTGTCTGTCTAGTCTTGTCTGTCTAGTCTTGTCTGTCTAGTCTTGTCTGTCTAGTCTTGTCTGTCTAGTCTTGTCTGTCTAGTCTTGTCTGTCTAGTCTTGTCTGTCTAGTCTTGTCTGTCTAGTCTTGTCTGTCTAGTCTTGTCTGTCTAGTCTTGTCTGTCTAGTCTTGTCTGTCTAGTCTTGTCTGTCTAGTCTTGTCTGTCTAGTCTTGTCTGTCTAGTCTTGTCTGTCTAGTCTTGTCTGTCTAGTCTTGTCTGTCTAGTCTTGTCTGTCTAGTCTTGTCTGTCTAGTCTTGTCTGTCTAGTCTTGTCTGTCTAGTCTTGTCTGTCTAGTCTTGTCTGTCTAGTCTTGTCTGTCTAGTCTTGTCTGTCTAGTCTTGTCTGTCTAGTCTTGTCTGTCTAGTCTTGTCTGTCTAGTCTTGTCTGTCTAGTCTTGTCTGTCTAGTCTTGTCTGTCTAGTCTTGTCTGTCTAGTCTTGTCTGTCTAGTCTTGTCTGTCTAGTCTTGTCTGTCTAGTCTTGTCTGTCTAGTCTTGTCTGTCTAGTCTTGTCTGTCTAGTCTTGTCTGTCTAGTCTTGTCTGTCTAGTCTTGTCTGTCTAGTCTTGTCTGTCTAGTCTTGTCTGTCTAGTCTTGTCTGTCTAGTCTTGTCTGTCTAGTCTTGTCTGTCTAGTCTTGTCTGTCTAGTCTTGTCTGTCTAGTCTTGTCTGTCTAGTCTTGTCTGTCTAGTCTTGTCTGTCTAGTCTTGTCTGTCTAGTCTTGTCTGTCTAGTCTTGTCTGTCTAGTCTTGTCTGTCTAGTCTTGTCTGTCTAGTCTTGTCTGTCTAGTCTTGTCTGTCTAGTCTTGTCTGTCTAGTCTTGTCTGTCTAGTCTTGTCTGTCTAGTCTTGTCTGTCTAGTCTTGTCTGTCTAGTCTTGTCTGTCTAGTCTTGTCTGTCTAGTCTTGTCTGTCTAGTCTTGTCTGTCTAGTCTTGTCTGTCTAGTCTTGTCTGTCTAGTCTTGTCTTTCTAGTCTTGTCTTTCTAGTCTTGTCTGTCTAGTCTCGTCTGTCTAGTCTTGTCTGTCTAGTCTTGTCTGTCTAGTCTTGTCTGTCTAGTCTTGTCTGTCTAGTCTTGTCTGTCTAGTCTTGTCTGTCTAGTCTTGTCTGTCTAGTCTTGTCTGTCTAGTCTTGTCTGTCTAGTCTTGTCTGTCTAGTCTTGTCTGTCTAGTCTTGACTGTCTAGTCTTGTCTGTCTAGTCTTGTCTGTCTAGTATTGTCTGTCTAGTCTTGTCTGTCTAGTCTTGTCGGTCTAGTCTTGTCAGTCTAGTCTTGTCTGTGTAGTCTTGTCTGTCTAGTCTTGTCTGTCTAGTCTTGTCTGTCTAGTCTTGTCTGTCTAGTCTTGTCTGTCTAGTCTTGTCTGTCTAGTCTTGTCTGTCTAGTCTTGTCTGTCTAGTCTTGTCTGTCTAGTCTTGTCTGTCTAGTCTTGTCTGTCTAGTCTTGTCTGTCTAGTCTTGTCTGTCTAGTCTTGTCTATCTAGTCTTGTCTGTCTAGTCTTGTCTGTCTAGTCTTGTCTGTCTAGTCTTGTCTGTCTGGTCTTGTATGTCTAGTCTTGTCTGTCTAGTCTTGTCTGTCTAGTCTTGTCTGTCTAGTCTTGTCTGTCTAGTCTTGTCTGTCTAGTCTTGTCTGTCTAGTCTTGTCTGTCTAGTCTTGTCTGTCTAGTTTTGTCTGTCTAGTCTTGTCTGTCTAGTCTTGTCTGTCTAGTCTTGTCTGTCTAGTCTTGTCTGTCTAGTCTTGTCTGTCTAGTCTTGTCTGTCCAGTCTTGTCTGACTAGTCTTGTCTGTCTAGTCTTGTCTGTCTAGTCTTGTCTGTCTAGTCTTGTCTGTCTAGTCTTGTCTGTCTAGTCTTGTCTGTCTAGTCTTGTCTGTCTAGTCCTGTCTTTCTAGTCTTGTCTGTCTAGTCTTGTCTCTCTTGTCTTGTCTGTCTAGTCTTGTCTGTATAGTCTTGTCTGTCTAGTCTTGTCTGTCTAGTCTTGTCTGTCTAGTCTTGTCTGTCTAGTCTTGTCTGTCTAGTCTTGTCTGTCTAGTCTTGTCTGTCTAGTCTTGTCTGTCTAGTCTTGTCTGTCTAGTCTTGTCTGTCTAGTCTTGTCTGTCTAGTCTTGTCTGTCTAGTCTTGTCTGTCTAGTCTTGTCTGTCTAGTCTTGTCTGTCTAGTCTTGTCTGTCTAGTCTTGTCTGTCTAGTCTTGTCTGTCTAGTCTTGTCTGTCTAGTCTTGTCTGTCTAGTCTTGTCTGTCTAGTCTTGTCTGTCTAGTCTTGTCTGTCTAGTCTTGTCTGTCTAGTCTTGTCTGTCTAGTCTTGTCTGTCTAGTCTTGTCTGTCTAGTCTTGTCTGTCTAGTCTTGTCTGTCTAGTCTTGTCTGTCTAGTCTTGTCTGTCTAGTCTTGTCTGTCTAGTCTTGTCTGTCTAGTCTTGTCTGTCTAGTCTTGTCTGTCTAGTCTTGTCTGTCTAGTCTTGTCTGTCTAGTCTTGTCTGTCTAGTCTTGTCTGTCTAGTCTTGTCTGTCTAGTCTTGTCTGTCTAGTCTTGTCTGTCTAGTCTTGTCTGTCTAGTCTTGTCTGTCTAGTCTTGTCTGTCTAGTCTTGTCTGTCTAGTCTTGTCTGTCTAGTCTTGTCTGTCTAGTCTTGTCTGTCTAGTCTTGTCTGTCTAGTCTTGTCTGTCTAGTCTTGTCTGTCTAGTCTTGTCTGTCTAGTCTTGTCTGTCTAGTCTTGTCTGTCTAGTCTTGTCTGTCTAGTCTTGTCTGTCTAGTCTTGTCTGTCTAGTCTTGTCTGTCTAGTCTTGTCTGTCTAGTCTTGTCTGTCTAGTCTTGTCTGTCTAGTCTTGTCTGTCTAGTCTTGTCTGTCTAGTCTTGTCTGTCTAGTCTTGTCTGTCTAGTCTTGTCTGTCTAGTCTTGTCTGTCTAGTCTTGTCTGTCTAGTCTTGTCTGTCTAGTCTTGTCTGTCTAGTCTTGTCTGTCTAGTCTTGTCTGTCTAGTCTTGTCAGTCTAGTCTTGTCTGTCTAGTCTTGTCTGTCTAGTCTTGTCTGTCTAGTCTTGTCTGTCTAGTCTTGTCTGTCTAGTCTTGTCTGTCTAGTCTTGTCTGTCTAGTCTTGTCTGTCTAGTCTTGTCTGTCTAGTCTTGTCTGTCTAGTCTTGTCTGTCTAGTCTTGTCTGTCTAGTCTTGTCTGTCTAGTCTTGTCTGTCTAGTCTTGTCTGTCTAGTCTTGTCTGTCTAGTCTTGTCTGTCTAGTCTTGTCAGTCTAGTCTTGTCTGTCTAGTCTTGTCTGTCTAGTATTGTCTGTCTAGTCTTGTCTGTCTAGTCTTGTCTGTCTAGTCTTGTCTGTCTAGTCTTGTCTGTCTAGTCTTGTCTGTCTAGTCTTGTCTGTCTAGTCTTGTCTGTCTAGTCTTGTCTGTCTAGTCTTGTCTGTCTAGCCTGTCTAGTCTTGTCTGCCTAGTCTTGTCTGTCTAGTCTTGTCTGTCTAGTCTTGTCTGTCTAGTCTTGTCTGTCTAGTCTTGTCTGTCTAGTGTTGTCTGTCTAGTCTTGTCTGTCTAGTCTTGTCTGTCTAGTCTTGTCTGTCTAGTCTTGTCTGTCTAGTCTTATCTGTCTAGTCTTGTCTGTCTAGTCTTGTCTGTCTAGTCATGTCTGTCTAGTCTTGTCTGTCTAGTCTTGTCTGTCTAGTCTTGTCTGTCTAGTCTTGTCTGTCTAGTCTTGTCTGTCTAGTCTTGTCTGTCTAGTCTTGTCTGTCTAGTCTTGTCTGTCTAGTCTTGTCTGTCTAGTCTTGTCTGTCTAGTCTTGTCTGTCTAGTCTTGTCTGTCTAGTCTTGTCTGTCTAGTCTTGTCTGTCTAGTCTTGTCTGTCTAGTCTTGTCTGTCTAGTCTTGTCTGTCTAGTCTTGTCTGTCTAGTCTTGTCTGTCTAGTCTTGTCTGTCTAGTCTTGTCTGTCTAGTCTTGTCTGTCTAGTCTTGTCTGTCTAGTCTTGTCTGTCTAGTCTTGTCTGTCTAGTCTTGTCTGTCTAGTCTTGTCTGTCTAGTCTTGTCTGTCTAGTCTTGTCTGTCTAGTCTTGTCTGTCTAGTCTTGTCTGTCTAGTCTTGTCTGTCTAGTCTTGTCTGTCTAGTCTTGTCTGTCTAGTCTTGTCTGTCTAGTCTTGTCTGTCTAGTCTTGTCTGTCTAGTCTTGTCTGTCTAGTCTTGTCTGTCTAGTCTTGTCTGTCTAGTCTTGTCTGTCTAGTCTTGTCTGTCTAGTCTTGTCTGTCTAGTCTTGTCTGTCTAGTCTTGTCTGTCTAGTCTTGTCTGTCTAGTCTTGTCTGTCTAGTCTTGTCTGTCTAGTCTTGTCTGTCTAGTCTTGTCTGTCTAGTCTTGTCTGTCTAGTCTTGTCTGTCTAGTCTTGTCTGTCTAGTCTTGTCTGTCTAGTCTTGTCTGTCTAGTCTTGTCTGTCTAGTCTTGTCTGTCTAGTCTTGTCTGTCTAGTCTTGTCTGTCTAGTCTTGTCTGTCTAGTCTTGTCTGTCTAGTCTTGTCTGTCTAGTCTTGTCTGTCTAGTCTTGTCTGTCTAGTCTTGTCTGTCTAGTCTTGTCTGTCTAGTCTTGTCTGTCTAGTCTTGTCTGTCTAGTCTTGTCTGTGTAGTCTTGTCTGTCTAGTCTTGTCTGTCTAGTCTTGTCTGTCTAGTCTTGTCTGTCTAGTCTTGTCTGTCTAGTCTTGTCTGTCTAGTCTTGACTGTCTAGTCTTGTCTGTCTAGTCTTGTTTGTCTAGTCTTGTCTGTCTAGTCTTGTCTGTCTAGTCTTGTCTGTCTAGTCTTGTCTGTCTAGTCTTGTCTGTCTAGTCTTGTTTGTCTAGTCTTGTCTGTCTAGTCTTGCCTGTCTAGTCTTGTCTGTCTAGTCTTGTCTGTCTAGTCTTGTCTGTCTAGTCTTGTCTGTCTAGTCTTGTCTGTCTAGTCTTGCCTGTCTAGTCTTGTCTGTCTAGTCTTGTCTGTCTAGTCTTGTCTGTCTGCCTTTCAATGCGGGAGACCCGGGTTCGATTCCTGGTCGGGGAGACAAAAACTAGGGCGGTTTTTCAGTAAAACCGTCCGGGCTGCCCACCCTGAATGAATTCAGAATATGCGATACCAGGGTGGCGCATACTAAAGCCATGGTGGAAAAAAAAATCTTGTCTGTCTAGTCTTGTCTGTCTGGTCTTGTCTGTCTAGTCTTGTCTGTCTAGTCTCGTCTGTCTAGTCTTGTCTGTCTAGTGTTGTCTGTCTAGTCTTGTCTGTCTAGTCTTGTCTGTCTAGTCTTGTCTGTCTAGTCTTGTCTGTCTAGTCTTGTCTGTCTAGTCTTGTCTGTCTAGTCTTGTCTGTCTAGTCTTGTCTGTCTAGTCTTGTCTGTCTAGTCTTGTCTGTCTAGTCTTGTCTGTCTAGTCTTGTCTGTCTAGTCTTGTCTGTCTAGTCTTGTCTGTCTAGTGTTGTCTGTCTAGTCTTGTCTGTCTAGTCTTGTCTGTCTAGTCTTGTCTGTCTAGTCTTGTCTGTCTAGTCTTGTCTGTCTAGTCTTGTCTGTCTAGTCTTGTCTGTCTAGTCTTGTCTGTCTAGTCTTGTCTGTCTAGTCTTGTCTGTCTAGTCTTGTCTGTCTAGTCTTGTCTGTCTAGTCTTGTCTGTCTAGTCTTGTCTGTCTAGTCTTGTCTGTCTAGTCTTGTCTGTCTAGTCTTGTCTGTCTAGTCTTGTCTGTCTAGTCTTGTCTGTCTAGTCTTGTCTGTCTAGTCTTGTCTGTCTAGTCTTGTCTGTCTAGTCTTGTCTGTCTAGTCTTGTCTGTCTAGTCTTGTCTGTCTAGTCTTGTCTGTCTAGTCTTGTCTGTCTAGTCTTGTCTGTCTAGTCTTGTCTGTCTAGTCTTGTCTGTCTAGTCTTGTCTGTCTAGTCTTGTCTGTCTAGTCTTGTCTGTCTAGTCTTGTCTGTCTAGTCTTGTCTGTCTAGTCTTGTCTGTCTAGTCTTGTCTGTCTAGTCTTGTCTGTCTAGTCTTGTCTGTCTAGTCTTGTCTGTCTAGTCTTGTCTGTCTAGTCTTGTCTGTCTAGTCTTGTCTGTCTAGTCTTGTCTGTCTAGTCTTGTCTGTCTAGTCTTGTCTGTCTAGTCTTGTCTGTCTAGTCTTGTCTGTCTAGTCTTGTCTGTCTAGTCTTGTCTGTCTAGTCTTGTCTGTCTAGTCTTGACTGTCTAGTCTTGTCTATCTAGTCTTGTCTGTCTAGTCTTGTCTGTCTAGTCTTGTCCGTCTAGTCTTGTCTGTCTAGTCTAGTCTGTCTAGTCTTGTCTGTCTAGTCTTGTCTGTCTAGTCTTGTCTGTCTAGTCTTGTCTGTCTAGTATTGTCTGTCTAGTCTTGTCTGTCTAGTCTTGTCTGTCTAGTCTTGTCTGTCTAGTCTTGTCTGTCTTGTCTGTCTTGTCTGTCTTGTCTGTCTTGTCTGTCTTGTCTTGTCTGTCTAGTCTTGTCTGTCTAGCCTTGTCTGTCTAGTCTTGTCTGTCTAGTCTTGTCTGTCTAGTCTTGTCTGTCTAGTCTTGTCTGTCTAGTCTTGTCTGTCTAGTCTTCTCTGTCTATTCTTGTCTGTCTAGTCTTGTCTGTCTAGTCTTGTCTGTCTAGTCTTGTCTGTCTGATTTTGTCTGTCTAGTCTTGTCTGTCTAGTTTTGTCTGTCTAGTCTTGTCTGTCTAGTCTTGTCTGTCTAGTCTTGTCTGTCTAGTCTTGTCTTTTCTGTCTAGTCTGGTCTTGTCTGTCTGGTCTTGTCTCTCTAGTCTTGTCTGTCTAGTCTTGTCTGTCTAGTCTAGTCCTGTCTGTCTTTTTTTGCTGTCTAGTCTTGTCTGCCTAGAATTGTTTGTATAGTCTTTTCTGTCCAGTCTTGCCTGTCTAGGCTTGTCTGTCTCGTATTCTCTGTCTGGCGTTGACCATCTGGTCTTTTCTGTGTAATATTTTCTATCTAGCCTTTTCTGTCTAGTCTTGTCTAGCTAGTCTTCTTTGTCTAATCTTGTTCTATAGTATTGCCTGTATGATGTCTGTCCTTGCTACTATCTGTCTATCTACTTGTCTTGTTTTGTCTTGACTGTCTAGTCTTGTGTACATTTATAAATTATTTCATTCTCGTAATGAATATTCATTTGCTAATATAAACTGGCGAATATGCAAATGCAAATAAGTATTTCTGAATACACACTTAAAATAATTACAAAAACATCGTTCGCTTTATCGACGTGCACATAAAAGGAACACAATTAACACACTATCACCAACTAGATACCATCTATTCATTATACATCAATACTACAATCTACCCGATTGCAAAACTTGTTTTCCTTATACGATGATCTAATTACAGATAAGAGTAAACATAGAATATGAGACGAGGATTAGTAAATACATAGTTAAAACTAGACAGACAATACTAGACAAAATTACACAGGCAAGACTAGATAGAGAAGACTATACCTATTATACGGACTAGACTAGACACACATGACTGGACAGACAAAACTGGACTGTCATGGTTATACAGACAAGACTATACAGAAAAGATATAACACTAGACAGACAAGACTAGACAGACAAGACTAGACAGACAAGACTAGAGAAACAAGACTAAACAGACAAGACTAGATAGATAAGACTAGAGAGACAAGGCCTTACAGACAAGACTAGACAAACAAAATAGACAAACAAGACTAGACAAGACTAGTGAGACAGGACATGACTGGACATACATACAACAGACTATACATACAACACTGAACACACAATAGTAGAAAAAACTAAAAAATATTAGAAAAGTCTAGACAAGACAAAACAAGACTAGACTTGTCTTATCTGGTTCTTGTCTGGTATTGTCTGGTCTTGTCTACTCTTGTTTTCTCCAGTCTTCTCTTGTCTTCTATTGTCTTGTCTGGTCTTGTCTGTTCTTGGCGGTTCTTATGTGGCCTTGTCGGTTCTTGTCTGGTCTTGTCTAATCTCGTGTCGTCTTGTCTAATGTTATCGGTTATCTTACTTATTATTTACCTCTCCATGTCTGGGTTTGATTTGTCAATGTAATAAGATTTAGTCATATCTAGTCTAATCCGGTTTAATTTGTACTAATTTAACTTGTTCCTGCATATCTGCACAAATTTCTAGAATATTCTTGTGTTAATTATCAGATAATATTTAGACTTGCATTGAGTCAGCCGACAATATTTCGATATTTTGATTATGAATGAAGTTACTTTTTACTAGATTGGTAGCAACTACATAGATGCAAGCAAAAATGAATAAAGTTGTAAATAAAATTAAATGTATACACGTTTATATGATGCAATGTTTATATAAATTGTGTTAAAAAGGAGCTTAGTCATCGAATAAATAAATAAATTAAAACAGCACAGTTTGAGTAAAGCAATTTGTGTGTTTGTCTGTTCTTGTGCTTGAATTTTAGTCTTAATTAATAAGCAGGATATACAAATTATATGCAGTAGAGATTTGCAGATCAGTTTTGCCAACGAACCAAATCAATTGTATTCCATTACGGCAATATTTAAATTTGATAAAAGTTAATTTGCATTTATGAGATTTAAAAGGTTACAAGTAATAAGGCTTAAATTTTCTTCTCAACTAAGACACAATTTGTTTAATTTTCTCATGGAACAAAAAGTCCAGACGCTTAATTATGGCATTTAGTGTTAAAGTAATTATCTATTTTGCTCTCAATTATCTTATCACGGCCACACTACTCGGCGTATTGACGCCAAATTCTTTTCCAACAAATAAATTAAATCCAAAGTTAAGTTTAATTAAATCCCTGTTTACTTCGGGAATTTGTCACTGTAAAACAGACCATCTTCTAATATTAGCAAACATATTTCCAGACATTACACTGAGAAACCTAGAACAGTGTGAATTTTATTTCAAGTAAGTCGTAACCACTTTGTTTGACTAAACTTGTATATGTAGTGTGTCTTGTATGTTTAATATTATTCAATCTCAACTTGTTAATACTTTCTATTCAATTTTGTAAATTTAGCCTAGACCAATAACAATATCACAAGTCTCTAAATTACAGCTTGTACTTTCAAAAATCTATGAATGTTTTTGATCACAATAATATTATTCGCTATTGATTATTTATTACCGCTATTGATAATTATTTTGACTTTTGCGGTTGAGCGGCAAGTGCATGTTGATGGCTGAGAGAACATAAAAACAAAGAGATGACTGAAAAAAAAGAGGCTCAAAGTGAGTGAAAAAACGCGCAATGGTCGAATCAGGAATCCCTGGACTAAGTAAAAATAAACCCGTGGGTATACAATTACCATTATAAGGCTGACTTTTAACAAGAAATGAGAGAACGATACAACAGTCAAATCCCGACAACTCTTCTGCATACACACATACAACCGTGGCACCGAACAACAAAAGGTCCCTCGTTACTCCACCAGCTAAATAACCTACGATTTATCTTATACTTCCCTTTTCTTCTTCTTCTATACTCCGTCGCGCTTATTTCCTTTATTTTAATTTGTCTTTATATGGGCGCAAATATAAATGAACTGAATCAAAAAATACATACACACAAATTCGGCCACATCTGAAAGAAACAACATTGAGGAACTAATTGGAAAAATCCAGATTATATTTTCACCTGATTAAACTACAAGGACAAAACCACTAATACAAAATTAAGTCACATATATCTACAAACTAAATTAAACAAACAAAACTATTGGAAAAGACGTGACTAGACAAAGGAGACTAGACAAAAAAGACTAGACAGACAGACTAGCCTTGACTTGACATACAACACAAACATGTCTAGTCTTGTCTGTCTTTTTTTAAGTGGTTTAGATGGGTAAGTGAAACCCGCCCTAGTTGTCGCGGGTATGTTGTCAACTACACTACCGAGGAGGACTGTCTTGTCTGTGTTGTCTGTCTATTCTTGTCGGTCTTGTCTTGTCATTCTAGGGAACGAAAAATTTAAATGCCAACAGCATCTCCGCTATTCAGGTGTCAATATAAACAGCTTCCTGAACTTGAAGGAACACATAAAGCAGGCATGTAGTAAAGTGAAACAACTGAGTGTGAAACTAGGTATCGCTGCAAAGAAATAATGGTCTTGGAAGATCAGAGCTGTCCGAAATCTATCGCGGCGCGATAGAACTATTATAGTATAACTATTATAGCGCGATATTATTATATGATGGTCCGATCTAGCAGATCTCATGTGACGTAAAACGAAACCTCAATCTCTAGGGCATACAGCGCCTCAGCACCATCCGCGCTGCGAAAGCTAATCGCACAGTATCCTCAGAGGCAGCTTGTGTGGTTACAGGTCTCCTTCCAGTCGGCATCCGCGTCAAGCAACTAGCCCTCTTTATAGCTCACACCAATTTGCAGACGATACATTAATTAATGAAATTATAGGATTACCAAATACTCTGAATAATATCGAACATACAAGTCATACAAGAATGTTAACATACAAGAATGCATTCACCCTTCAAAACTGTCATTGGTTAGGTACCATTTGACACTGTCAAATCTTTTCCAACTTTGGATCTGCACGGTCGGTTCGAAATCGAGCAAAGGCACAGGAACTGCATTCGTTGCCTATTACAACGGCTAAGAGGTTCAGCACAAGACCATTAGGTTAGAACATTAATGCACAATATTCCAAGCAGAGCTCATTGCCATATCTGTCTAGATGCCTTGCATTATGTTGAAAATCACAGCAATAGCTTATGTTTGAAAATATGTGAAAGCCGATCTGGCCGATGCTCTAAATAGTTTGAATGTAGCCACTGAACTGTTGATGGAGACGTGGACGACAACTGCCAGAGTTTCAAAGAAAAATATGATCCGATAGCATTGGATTAAAGCCCATACTGGAGTCGAAGGAGTCAATGCAATTCAAATTATAACGGACTATGGTTACCTCAAGGTGTAGCTCCTCATATTTTGGTTTTAAATAAAAAAATTATCTCCCCACTGCGGGTGTAGAGAAAACGACGACGCGGCACACTTCATATCCCCCTGATACAGCACTACGGAAATGATCCTTAGAGAGAGAAATGCAACAACATGGACTGACCTGCGCCGAGAATGAGGTAGATTGGAAATCCAAAAAAGGGGTGGTTCTCTCGACAGTTAGTTCAGGTGTAAATAATTTTGGCCAAGAGACGCCCCTGTAAATAGTCAATGGAAAGCGTTTCAGCCAGCATAGTGTCGTATATAAAATAGGCTGACTAGTCTTGTCTGTCCAATCTTGTCTGTGTATTGTCTTTGTCCAATCTTGTCTGTGTAGTCTTGTCTGCCTAGTCTTGTCTACCTAGTCTTGTCTGTTTTGTCTTGTCTGTCTAGTCTTGTTTGTTTAATCCTATCTGTCTAGTCTTGTTTGTCTAGTCTTGTCTGTCTACTCTTGTCTGTCTAGTCTTGTCTGTCTAGTCTTGTCTGTCTAGTCTTGTCTGTCTAGTCTTGTCTGTCTAGTCTTGTCTGTCTAGTCTTGTCTGTCTAGTCTTGTCTGTCCAGTCTTGTTTGTCCAGTCTTCCCTGACTAGTCTTATCTGTCTGGTCTTATCTGCCTAGTCTTATCTGTCTAGTCTTGTTTGTCTAGTCTTATCTGTCTTGCCTTGTATGTCTAGTCTTGATTGTCTAGCCTTGTCTGTCTAGTCTTGACTGTCTAGTCTTTTCTGTCTAGTCTTGTCTATCTAGTTTTATCTATCTAGTCTTATCTGTCTAGTCTTATCTGTCTAGTCTTGTCTGTATTGTCTTGTCTGCTTTGTTTTCCCTATCTAGTACTTTCTATGTAATCTTGCCTGTCTAGTCTTGTATGAATCTTGTCTGAAACCTAAATTAGAAAATTTTCAAAATTATACAATTTTATTTTTTCTAAATTATACCAAAACATATATTTGGGAAGCTCGACATAAGCAAATAAATATGAAATACTGAAATGAGTCTCGTCCAACTAATTTACTTATTCCTTTATCCAGATGAAAAATATTCCGTTCCTGATTAAATATTCGAGAAAAGTAAGAAGAAGAAGAGCATTAACTGTTAGTTTGTTATTTATTTGACGAAACAGAGAGAGAAATAATAATGGTTAAAAAATGTTAATGAGAGAAATATTATGGAGAGAAAAAAGCTCGTTTAAGGCTACTTAAAGGTGTTAGATTAGTTAGGAAGGGAATAAGTTGAAAGAGGAAATATAAATTGAAAAAAATATTTTTTTTAGTAAAAAGTGAATGATGTAGAGTGTTCCAGTCGGGTTTGAATGTTTTCAATTCTTGTTAATTTAAAACGATTTTTATTTACTGTAAATTATGTTGTAACCAAGATTACATTTTTACGCTTACAAATCCAGCGAATCTACCCGTAATAAAATTAAAGACTATTAATTAAACCACTTAATTGGACGAATTCATTTTAGGTACCGAAAGAAATAATCAAAACGACGACAAAAACAAATTACGATTACAACCAATAATAAAATATCTCGTTCCACATCGTGTCCGACGAAAAATAAAAACCGAAAAATAAACTAAAAAGTGAAAAATTCACTCTTGATCAATGCCTAATAATTACTAAGAAAATGTTGTTTAATTAATAACTCCTGGGACGAAATCGGCGAGGAAAACGAAGCGAAAAAATATTGTTCATTTACATAGCTAATGGTTTTACATTTTCAACATGATAGTTAATGAATATTTGAAACATTAAATTCAATGAACTCTAAAACGGGTATCATTTAATATGGATAACGGGGATAATATATTCCTGAGACAATAAAAACTAAATCACGGGACATTTATTAAGTCCCTGGCAAATCCGTTCCCGTCTCACTATTACCTACATTCGGTTCTTCTTTTTATTAACTACGTCGCTCGTTTAACTTCTTGCATATTCATGCATTGAATATTGATCACAAAATAACTGATAAAGCAAGATTAGGTAGGGTAGATTAGATCCAGTGGAAACAAAACCATATGTAAAGATCAGAGCGATGGAACTAGACAGGATAGGACTAGACAGACACAGATAAGATCAGACTGGCAAGTCTAGACAGGCAAGTCTTGACAAGCAAAACTAGACACACAATACTGGACAGACAAAACTAGACAGACAAGACTAGACAGCCTATTTTGTTGTTTTTTCATATTCAAGCATAGGAAAGCCATCATTCCGTCAAATACGACACTATGCTGGCTGTAACGCTTCTAATGACTCTTGGGCGTCTTCCGCCTTAACCCAAATTGTAAACACCTGCACTGGATTTCGTGATACAGTCTGGACATTTTCTTGGCGTGTTTAAAAGCCATGACGTACCGCGTCTAGGACGTACCACCACTTTTTGGGTTTTTCTACTATAGTTAAATTTTTTTCATAGTCAGGCCAGGTCAGCCCATGCTGTCGCATTTCTGCCTCTAAGGATCGTCTTCATGCCGCGTCGTCGTTTTCCCTCCCCACACTCGCAGACGGGAGATGCTTTTTTCCCAAATCTGTGAATATATGCCTTGACTTACTATGGCCTGTTATAATATGAATTGCATGGTGGGACAGACTGATGCTTAAGCTGCAACGAGCTTTTATTGATGGTTTAAATGGCTTAGTCCACAAGCCTGTTGTAGCTGCATTCCATCTGTCCTGCCAGAGTTTCTCTAAATGTCCCTTGGAACCAGATTTCAGCGCTTGTTTAGGCAATTTGTCGTATGTAATTAGCAGTTGATCATTGTTTGCTGCAAATTTTGAGAGCAAATCCTGTCGCTCATTGCCTTCTACTCCAGTATGGGCTATAATCCGATGCCATCGGATCATATTTTTCCTGGAAACTCTTGCAGCTGTCGTCCATGTCTCCATCAACAGTTCAGTGGCTTCTTTCAAACTTTGCAGTGCATCGAGGACATCGGCCGTAACATATTATCGAGCAGGCACTATAGCTGTGATTTTCAGCATATTGCAAGGCATCTAGTATGGCGATGAACTCTGCTTGGAATATTGAGCAGTAATATTCTAACCTAATGAGTTTGTGGTGAACCTCCTCGCCGTTGTAATAGGTAAGGAATGGAGTTACTGTACCTTTTCTCGATTTCGAACCGCCCGTTTAGACCCGAAGTTGGATAGATTTGACATTGTGAAATGGTACCTAACCATTAATAATCTTGAAGGGTGAATATGTTCTCTGTATGTTAACTTTCAGTTCGATATTATTCAGAGCCTATGATGTCTAATTAATATATCGTCTGAAAATTGGAGTGAGCTGAAAAGGGCTAATTGCTTGAGACGGATGTCGAGTAGAAGGAGACCTGTAATCACACAAGCTGCCTCTGAGGACACTGTGCGATGGCTTTCGCAGCGCGGATTGTGCAGAGGCGCTGTATGTCCAAGAGCTTGAGATTTTCTTTCACGCTGATGATGACCAATGACTTCTGCCAGATCGGAACTCGATCGCGCCGCGATATATTTCTAAGAGCTCTGATCTTCCAAGACCCCATTCCTTCTTTGCAGCGATACCTAATTTTCTACTAAGTTGTTTCACTTTACCACATGCCTGCTTTATGTGTTCCTTTAAGTTCAGAAATCTGTCATCTATATACCAGAGATTGGCATTTAATTTTTTCGTTTCCTAGAGTAAAAACGAGACTTCTTTGACTTGAGGATCTGCTGAAGAAAAGGGCTTTAGTCTTTTGGGCATTGAAACTGAGCCTAGTTTCAGTTGCCCACTGGCGAAGATTTTCTAGAGCACGATCAGTGGTCTCTTTCAGACCAACAATAGTTCTGCTTTAACAAAGCAGAAGAGTAGCATCGGCATAAGCTATGATTTCACACTCCTTAGGGAGATTCCTTTCAAAGATAGTTCCATACAAAATATTACAAAAACCTGGGCCTGATTTGGAACCCTGTGGACATCCTTTCTAATTCTTTTCTCGGGGTACAAACCTGGTTTGCTGATAATGGCTTTGCGTCCTGAAAAGTAGCTCATGGCTAATTTGATGAGATTTTCGGGACAATCTTTATCTGGTAGCCTGCAGATAATAAGTGGCCACCAGGTGTTGTCAAATGTCCCACTTATATCTAAGGTTATTGCAGAAAATACTTAGATCCTACCGACTCACGTATGAACCAGACCACCCCTTTTTCCCGTTCCAGCTCCTTTTCTAAAGCCAAATTGATTTTGGATTATCAGTTTGTGCCGTTAGAAGTGATGTTCGATTATTGAGATGAGTAAAGAATCTACCACCTTTCGCCGTCGCCTGTTAGACTCCTTGCGCATAGCAGTAAGCTCTGGTGTCCACCAGGGGACAGAATTTCTGAAGTATTTCCTTGCTGGAAAAGTATCACGCGCAGCACTGACCACAGCCTGATTCAATCTAGTAGCAAATGATGAAATATGCTCGCTGGTGAAACATTCGTGTAGCTGCGGAGTAATGTCTTGTAGATAAAGCAGGAATTAATTGCTAAATTCTGCTCAATCCCCCTTTCTTGTACAGAAACCACGTTGGACTTCCAGAAGCTCGATTTTATTTCCAATAGACGAACTGATATACCGATCATCTGACAAACTACTCTCATCGGGAAGGTGCCAATCAAAAATCATTCTGCTTAAGGTGGGGGTGGCAAGGGTAAGGTCGATTACACTCTGTCGATTGTGTCCGATGAAGGTAGGTTACGATTCAATATTCAGTATGGTCAGGTTATTGTCAAGACTAGACAGACAAGACTAAACAGGCAACACTAGACAGAGAAGACAATTTTTTTGGTTTAAAAATTAATTGTTTTGTCTAATCGTTAATTTTATACATTAGTAAAGTTATGAATACTCAAATATATTATTATCTAATACCAATATTAGAATACAATAGTCTAGATAGTCTAATAATTTCCTGGATAAACTAATATGCTAGTTCAAATAGACCAAATTCCATATTAGTTATTAGACTTTCAAATCATGACTTGTCAGTAGGTCATATAGGTCTGTCTCCCCATTTTAGATTGTTTAGTATTGTTAGTCCATACTTGTCCTTCTAGTCATATATGTCAATTTGTCGGCCAAATCTGGTCTAGTCCATTGGTAGGTAAAAAGGTATTTTGTGTATGTTATTTCTTATCAACAATTTGAGTGTCTAAATTTTTGTAACATATTTATGTTGCTCTAAAATTTATATCTTCAAATATTTTACACCTCTACTCCCCAACAAATTATGCCGGCCGAAATATACCAAACTAATAAAAAGGTTGCCGTCCCCTGATCATGTCTATCTAGTTCATGTAGTCTGTTAGCTATCCATTTTTATTCCGTATTAATTTGTATAATTTATTGTATTATTATGGTTTGGTGAAGGATTTAAAACAATTAGATTTTTATTATGGACAATTAGCATTACTTAGCAGTTTTTTCTCGAATAAAATTTTCATATTTGTTGCTTAATTAAGTTCATAAGTAAACATTCGTTAAAATGTGAATAAATAAGAAAAATATATCGGCGTTATGCAAATGCGGCAATAACTTAATTTTAGCACGAAATTTTTGAATTTTAGATTTGTTTGTTAATATTTAATAAATTTGGATAACTGTCTTGAATTTGATTTATGTTTATTAAACAGAAATTCATTTTGTAAGAATTTCTAGTACTGATATTTTTGGGGAATTTTGGCAGTAAATTTGTGTTTAACAAAAACATTTTTATAAATTATTCAATTAATTTTTGTAAGATTCAAACGTTTTTGATAGAAAATCGTGTATATTTTATGATGAAATTTGTGTTTGTCTGCTGACGTTAATGTGAAATTGTGTTTTTGAATATCATATTTCAGGATTTGTCAATTTTAGACATTTGTATAAACTAGTAGACCATAAACCAGAGAGAAAACTTTTTTTTTTTCAAAAACTTATTTCGAAATATTATTTATTATAATTACCAAAGTTTCGTAATAAACTAGACTACTTTGAATCAAAATTCTCTCATTATATTTCAGCTTAGACTATTAAGTGAAGACTAGGTATAATTTTGTTGCTTTACCAATATTAATTCCTATGGTACCAATTTTTCCCAATTTGCTCTAAGTAAGGTCACAACTTTATATCTAGAAAATTAGAGCGGTTTGGCTCACAATTATTTTAATCTTTTTTGTTTTAAGAGTAGAATAAGTATAAACTTGTTGTATTGTATCTAGATTTTACTAACCTGTTAAGAATAGGTTGTGGTTGCTTTCAGATCCATTAAGAGTAGAAAAGAGATTGAGCAAGTCTAAGAAAAGACTCCTTAATTAATGATCTATGGTAATTTTGGGGATATCTAGGTTTTAACAAAGCTCTATTGTATCTAGTCTAAATTGTAACCAATACGTTCACAGCTTGATATCTTGAAAACTAGAGTAGTTCATTCAAATTTATTTTCAACTTGTCTATTAAGGGTAGAATGGGTATAAATTTGTTTGATTATCTCAACTAATTCCGTTGATATCTGGATTTTTCAAAGTTTTATTGTAACTAGTCTAAACTGTATCTAGCAGATTTGAAGATTTCGTTCGTGACTTGTTCGTGACCTTCATAGGTCTAATGTACCCCACCCCCTTCCTCTAATCGTTGTTATACTTACCCACTTATAGCGCCTGCTCTAGTCTTGATTCCTTTAGGAATTTCAGAATCTAAGTGGGATTCAAGAACTGCAACTCCTCTGCGTTCAAGCAGTGGGCCTCAAAGTACATCTGTATTTTGTGGAGCATTAGGAGCAGTGTGAAGCAGCCTAGAGCCTTGAGGTGTTTTCAAAGTCTACAGTGTCCCGACAGGACTCTTTTAAAATGCTAAGCTTGTTCCTGTTTAGTTTCAGGAAAGCTTTTGTACTTTTCTGGTTAAAAGATGGCAACATTAGTTTGGATTGTCTTAGCCCTGTAAGTTCTTTCCAGGTTTTCATCCATTGTTCTCTTATTTCTTCATCCAAACTTTTGTAGATGGTGATCATACTCATACGGCAAAAGGTTCCGGATCTATAAAGATATTAAACTGGATTCCTTATTTGCTAGATGATCGGCTTTCTCGTTTCCATTTATACCAGTGTCTCCTGGTACCCAGTATAGCGTTAGTTTATTTTCTCTGCCTAGCTTGTTTAGTTATCCCACACAGTCCCATAGCAGTTTGGATCTGATGGTGAATGACCTAATGGCCTTGATGGCTGCTTGGCTATCGTTGGTGCACATCTCTCGATTGCATGTACCTCTGCTTGGAAGATACTTGGATAGATTCTCATGGATTAAATTTTTTTGGTACGAGATCCAAACACTCTGAACCAGTACCTGCCTGAACCAGTAATCCTTTGTCTTCGAACCATCCGTATACCACTTGATTGCACTTTGCTCTATGTGGTATGCTAAGGATCGTCGCTCCAATAGGCTTTACTACTACACATTGCTGAGTAGTTTTTCTCAATATGGTATTTGCATACCATTGAGTCTTTCGCAACTTCCAGCCAGGGGATCTTGGCAGCGAGGCTGTTCCGGTCTCTGTCCGCGATTACTTTACCTCTGCCTATTCCTTCCTTGCTGAACCTTACAAACGCTGATCTAGCGGCCTCCTCCAGGACCAGTTGCAATGGAGTCAGATCCAGCAGCAGTTTCATTGCTGCAGACACACGCCAATCTTTGAATCCTCTCAACCTCTTTTTCATAAAGACCAGCTTGGTACTACTTCCCCCTGCTCACTAAGTAATCAACTGCCCTCTAAGTGATCGCAGATCTCACTATCATGGTGTACATCCATCACAGGATTGTGGGGTTACAACCCCACGTATACCCTGCCAGATTTCTGCACACCATTAGAGTGCCTTTGGGTTTTCCTATCAGTTCTTCAGCGTTCCTGTTCCATAGGAGTATGCTATCTAGTGTTATGCCCAGATACTTTATAATGCCCTCCCATCTAACAGTATGGGGTGTATGCAGTTTAACCTTCTCTTTCTAGTAAATGGTATCACAGTGGTTTTTTCTCGGGTTGAGTTTCAAACCCGCTGTTGTGACACCAACTATTAGTTACTTGGAGGCTTCTCTGTTTCTCTCGTTTTCACAGATCTTTCCCTCAAACTTCCCTCCGACTCTGATGACTATGTCATCGGCGTAACCTTGACATTTAATCTTTAGGTTTTTCAACCTAGCCAGTAATTCACCAACTACCAGGCTTTACATCAGTGATGATAACACACCTCCTTGTGGGGACCCTCGACTTGTGGAGATCTTTATGGAGTCTTTTCCCACTTGTGCCTCCGCCGTTCTAATTCTCAGCATTTCTCCCATCGACTTTGAAGTAATGCTGTCGATATTCCTTCTTTGACGAGCCGATTTGACAGCCTCGTACAAGGTCTTCTTCAAAGGCTCCTTCAATGTCTAAGCAGGCACATATCGCTACTTCCTTTGTGTTTAGTGTTGCTTCTATTTCATTTGTCAGCTGATACAGGGCGGTCTCTGTGGATTTCCCTGCTCTGTATACATGCTGACAATTTTGTAGTGATGCACCTACCAGCACTGTTCACTGTCTTCTCCATTGTCTTTAACATGCTAGAATAACAAGATTTATTCTAGCTTGCTATAATTATAAATTTATTGAATTACTTTTGTGCATTTCCATGTTTCCTAGATTTTACGTTGGTTGTAATCTATATAGTCTAAATTATAAAGGCAAATTTACAGCTTAATATCTAGACAAGATAGACTTGTTTCAATCACAATTTATTCAATTTCTTTTAGCACGGTCTATTAAGAATATATTAGCATAAATATGAAATACTATAAATATCAGTTCCAATGATATCTAGAAGTTCAAATTTCTGTGGTGTAAATTGTACTACTCGCTCCGGTCCAAAATAAGTGTCCGATTTATGTGTTTTTAATGGATTATTGAAATAATGAATTTAAATGTATCAGCAGTTAATTATTTAAAATAAGCATGATGAACCTAGTGTGAACCTAGGGAACCTAGGTGAATGTGATCCTAGTAGCCGCCTTAAGATTGATATTTACCAAAATAGTGATTGAAGTGAACGGGTAAAATTTTGTAACAATAGTTAAATTTGTTTTTTACCCGCCGACAATTTATTTAAGGTTCAATATTACGATCGTTATGGCAAAAACTACCCAAAAATTGAAAAAAACAAATTTAAATAGCGGCCAGCGGAAAGGAGTTTTACAATGTTTGCTCAAATACTTCCACAATGATAAACTAGAATATGGTCCCATTAAGAGCATCAGTGCGAATTTTCACGTTTCCACAAAAAACATTAATCGTATTTGGAATAGAGCAAAAACATGTTATGAGATTTCAAAGCTCTTATATATGTAGTATTAATTGTAACTATTAAATTTATAGTTTTATCTAGTAAACGTATACTTTAACGTATAGTAAACGTATAGTTTTATCTAGTATCTAGTAAAGTATAGTATTATCTAAAAAACTGTAAAGTTTAAAGTTAAAAAATTCTTTCAAATTATTTTAACTTAATCTATTAAGATTAATATTGCTGAAACCATACTAATTATGGATACAATCATATTAATATTATATTGAGTTTTATTTTTATGGATTATTTATGTTACTGAAAAATATCTTAATTATGAATATCTTATATGTCTTATCTGAATTGTTGAAACTGATACTAAAAATATGTTCAGATATCTTTCAGAATAACAGTTTGCTGAAATTATTGAAACAGCAAAAATATATTTATTAAAATCACTAAAATTATTAAAACACGAACTAAATTTACTCATAAAATATATTCAATTAATTTCCCTAAATTGTTGCCCCTGAAACCAAACTTATTCGAATATATTGCCTAAATTGTTGCAACTGAAACTGGTTTCAATTGCAAATCTAGTTATCTTCTAATTTATTTTAAAAATTTTATTGAAATGTTTTACACAAATAATTAAAACTGAAAAACTGCAACATATTTGAAGAAATTTGTTCAAATATGTTGCCCATACTTTTGGAATATAAATAAAATTGACTAAAACATTTAAATTACCTAAATTGTAAATTACCTAAAACATTTAAATTCCAATATTTTTTCCAAAATTGTTTAAACTTAAATGTGAAAAATTTTAAACGGAAATCATATTTGTTGCAATAATTTATTTGTGTTTCCAATATTTTCATTTTGCCTAAATTATTGAAGAAGAAACTATATTTTCCTAAATTGTTGAATTAGAAAAATTACTTTATTTTCAAACATTCACTCCGTTTTCTAAATTGACTCAATTTTCAAAAAATTTAAATAAATAAGTCCTAGAAAATTGTTCAAAATCAGCTAAACAAACATTTTGTACAAATATAATTTAAATTATTTGAATTTATAAGAATCTAAATAGGTTTTATCAGCGACAATGAAAGTATTAATAAAAACAAATTTCCACAATAAATTCAATTTACATTCGTCTAATTAAATTAAATGGAAAAGTTTCTCAGGTGTGAATGGTTTTATCAGTGCGTCTACAGACTGCACAGAAATCCGACGGAAAACATCAATATTAAATATGAATTCTCTTAATTAAAGCCAATTATAAAATGAAATATTCAAATTAAAATATAAACTGGTACTTATCTCCAGTGGAATGTTATGCAAGTATAACGAAGTTCTAAATAAATCTAGTTGTGATTTTTCGCTTGTGCAATCGATTCTTGGAAGTTCTAGCTGATAATTTCGGTGAGATTGTGTTGAATATTATTAAGCTTGTTGTTTTATTGGAATCGTGAACGCGTGGTAGACTTTCCGGCGGGAAGCAACTTAATAAAATTTTATGTCTAAAAATGAAATTTTAATTGAAATTTTACGATTTAGCGTCGTTTATTAATAGATTTTCTCGAGTTAAAAAGTTGAGAGATTTCTGGTTTTAATGTTTTTATGGATTTCTAGTTTTTTAACAAAAAAGTTATTATATTTTGTAAATATTAAACATTTTGTCTGGGTAATAAAATTATTATTATTAATATTATTATTATTATTATCAGATTTCTTCTACCCTTTAGGGTGTAGAATTTTTTTTCAATTTCATGTATTTTCCGTTATTATTTTGTTCCAGCTCTTTTTATTTCTTGTGCTTTCCTTCATCTGGGCGTTTGAGATTCCTCTTCTTTCCATAATGTTTTCGACATATTTGTCCCATTTTTTTTGGTCTTCCCTCTTTCCTTTTCCCCGTTATTTTTGTTTGCCATATTATTTTTGTTTGGTTGGTGCCTTCTCTTATGTGTAGGTGTCCCAGCCATTGCAGCTGTCTGTCTTCTATTATTTTGTTTAGTTCTCTTATTTCTAGTTCTCTTCTTATGTCCACGTTTCTGACTCTGTCTTTTCTGGTTACTCCATAAACTTTTCTTAGATACATCTCTAGTGTCTGTATCTTGCTTTTTTGTCTCCTATTTAGCGTCCATGTTTCACATCCATATAGCAGTGTTGGTATTAATACTACTTTGTATATTATTAGTTTTGTTTTTCTCGATATCTTCTTGTTGTTTGGTATTATCTTTGGATCGTCTGGAAGGTTCTTGTTGCTGCTTGTAGTCTGTGTTTATTTCGACTTCGAGTTCCCCTTTGTTGTCTGTTATTTGTCGTAGGTATTTAATATATTCGATGTGCTCTATTTTTGTGTTGTTTATTTTTATTTCTTCTGTTTCTTTCCCTTCTCCTATTTTCACTATTTTAGTGTTTTCTGTGTTGATTTTCAGTCCTGCCTTTGCGAGTTCTTTGGTCCATATATTTATGTTTGTTTCTAGGTCCTTGATGTTTATCGCTATTAGTGTCTACATCGTCTACAAATATACATTCTGTATGCAATGCATTCAGTAATACGAATAGGCATGGGCTTCTCCTTGTCTTAGACCGTTTGTCGTTGTGAAATTCTTGGACTTCAGGTTGCCGGTTCTTATACAGTTTTCTGTTCTGGTATATATGCTTTTTATTGCCTTTATCAGTTTTTCTTCTACTTGTTGTCCTTGTAGTGCCTGTCATACGTATTCTCTGTATAACTTGTCGAAGGACTTTTTCTAGATCTATGTAGGCTATATATATATATATATATATATATATATATATATATATATATATATATATATATATATATATATATATATATATATATTTGTTTCTGGTGCTCTCTTAGTTCATTGATTAGGTTCCTGATTGTAAATAAGTGATCTATTGCGCAATGTGCTCTTCTGAATCCGCTCTGCGAGGGTTCTAGGTTTCTTCCTATTTTTTGTCCTATTCTTTTTTCCCGTATGTCCTCATATATCTTCTCTGTTGCACATAATAGGGATATTACGCTGTACTTACTACATTCCTTTGTATCTCCTTTCTTCCATATCGTTATTATTGCTGCTGTTTTTTATGTTGTCTTATGTTGTCTATTCCCGGTGCTTTCCCCAACTTCAGTTTTCTTAATGCCTTGTTTACTTCTTCTGGTGTTATTTTTTTTCTGTTGTTTCTTCTTCATTCTGGTTTTCTTTTCTAGATTTCTTCTGCTGTTTCGTTTCCTATACCTCGTCTCGTTCTCCGGTAAACTTTATCTTGCCCAGCAGCTCCTCAAAGTGTTGCCTCCATCTTTTCGCTATTTCTTCGTCTCCTGTCAGTATATACCCGTCTTTGTTCTTTA
Organism: Phosphuga atrata; assembly: GCA_944588485.1. Lineage (NCBI taxonomy): Eukaryota > Metazoa > Arthropoda > Insecta > Coleoptera > Silphidae > Phosphuga > Phosphuga atrata. The sequence goes on from OX155892.1 coordinate 56,913,565, forward strand.
TTTGGTGTATCTTGATTGATTTTTCTTTTCTGTTTCTTCTTATCACGTTGTAGAATAGTTTTTGGTTTTCTATGCGGTTGTTTTCCCTTTTCTCTCCGAATTGTTCCCATGATGCTTTCTTTGCTTGTTTCACACTGTTTTTTACCTTTCTTCTATGAGATGTGTATCTTTCATAATCTGTCGCTGTTTTGCTTTGTAGGTATCCTTGCCATAACTTTTTTTCTGTTTTATTTCTTTTCTCAGTTCTTCAGTCAACCACTTCGTTTGTTTTTTCTTCCTGTTGGTTTTTATTGTACCACAGGCCTCTTTTGCTGCACTTGTTTTTGAAATATTTGCATGTTTCCTCTGCGTTCTCGTATTTCGTTTTTTTTCCATTTTCTCTGCTTCTTGTTTTATTAGTTTCTGATATTGTTTCCGTGTTTCTTGGACTTTTAATTTGTACACTTTTATTACTTCTTGTGTTGTGTCTTTCATTTTAATCTCTTCTGCCTCTGTTTCTTGTTTGATCGTTGCTCCTACTAAGAAATTATCGCTTTCTATTTCGTGCGTCCTGTAAGCTCGTACATCTTTTATTTGTTTCCTTTGGGTTTGTTTCGTTATTATGTAATCTATTATTGATCTTTCTTTTCTGCTGCGTACTTCTCTTCGTGTATTCTCTTATGTTTGTATATTGTGTTAAGCAAAATTAGATTGTTTATTGTGCAGAAGTCCGGTAGTCTGTTTTCGTTTTTGTGTTTTTCTCCATGTTTTCCTATTACGTTTTCTAGTCCTCTGTTATGATTTCCTACTCCAGCGCTTTCGTCGCCCATTAGGTATGATGTTTCGTCTTCGTTGTGTTCTATATCATTTAGTAGGTTTATAAAATATGAGATTAAATTATTAGATTTTGGTTAAATATGCAAAAACAAATGCTTTAATTCTAATTATTTGGAATTTTCAAAACCATCCTACGTTATAGATAATCATACAAACTTAAAACAAACGGAACACAGCCTGAATATATAAATATATTCAGCCTTTCAGGAGCTCTATAACAATTACTGAGTCTTTTTAGGACTACCAAAACAAATCTCATATGAAATTTGTAAGTAATTTTATTATTAATTGTTATAGAGCTCCGGAAAAGCTGAATATATTTATATATTCAGGTATAAAATATTTATTCAATAAGTAAATTTACTTAACAAATGCTTTTCGCGCTTTTGCATCGGTAAATTAGGTTATAATTCTGTTGGAATCTTCGAGAGTGAGGCCCCTGGTCCCCTGAATTATGATGCCCATTGCAACTGCCCCTTCTGCCCCCAAAAACAGAATATTTGTGCATAGGAGGACAACAAGAAGACCTACATCTAGCCACGAGCCAGATCTAGCCGCGCTTTTAGGTATAGGCGCATAGGGGGCCACAAATCCAACTAAGCAAGGTCAAACCAACTTTTGGCGGTTGACGACAATAAGCGGCAAAATTTGACAAAGTGTGGTGAATAAATTGGCACTTGGCGGTGATTAATAGTGAAAAAAATATTCAGAAAAAAAAACTAAAGAAGCATCATTGCATTGTTGTTATTTTTTGTATTGTTATTGAAAATTACACACACACATAATCTTACAGAGGATTCAAACCCAAAGAATGTAGTTCATGTCTCTTCCACCACATCGTCCAATTTTAGAAAACGACGAGAGTAGCGAGGAGTTTTCCAATGGACAAGAAACATTCAATGTCATAAACGTTTTTAATGATAGTAGGATTGATGGACTGAATTTAAATTAAATATGTGTTATATCGTTTATTACCATTAACTAATTCAATTTGTGTATTCGCGATTTCCACACATCACATAACCTCAAAACTATCTAGTCGAAAATTTGACACTGACAGCTCGGAATTTCAGTGCTAACCTTGAAAAAATTAACTCATAACAGCACTCGGCGAGCCATACCCGCACGCATATGAGTGCTGTTATGAGTCCATTACAGATGCAAAATAGTATAAATGCCATAACAATTCGCGGTTGAAATGTTTACGTTTCATTGAATAATTTATTAAATGGCATGCTAGACATTTATCAAATTATTACTTTCTTTATAAATCCAAGTAAATTATTAATTTACATTGTAGGTAAAACGTTGTACGATACACGTATCGTAAAATACTCTTACGTACCTAATTGTTATTTTTAGTGTGGTTTTACTATAATCTCGCATATTGAGAATTGGGACTCCCTAGACTAGGGCCACATAGTCTCCTTGCGCCTAAGGCCACAAGTAATGTAAACGCGCCCCCGGCCAGATCATCAACCAATGCAATATATACAAATACCTAGGAATGAAAATATCTAAGGAAGGGACACTAGACGAAGCAATATCGGACAGAAACAGGGAAGAAGCGCTACTTCTATGCTGAACAGTATTCTATGGGACAAAACCAATACAAAAGAACATAAAAAAGTAAATACAACTCAATCGTGAAAAGCATAATAACATATAGCTCGGAGGTGTGGCCGATAAAAAAAACAAAAAGAAAGCTGAAAGCAACAGAAATAGACTTCTGGAGAAGAGCGGCGGTAAAATCCAGGAGATATAGAGTCCCAAATGAAACCATTAGACAATAAATGGGAATACAGCACAATATTATTGATGACATTACAACTAAACACCCAATATGGTATAGACACGTCCAAAAAATATCAGAACACAGAATCCCAAAGAAAGTACTAAACTGGAACCCACAGGGAACCGACAACGAGGAAGACCGCGCAGAAGCTGGAGACACGGAACTAACTAACTCCCGTTAGAAAAGAATGATATCAGATTGGATATGGTTCCCCTGAATTCATTTGATTCAACTTTCAACAAACCCAAAATATGGTTGCCTTTATCCACTTCCATTGAAACATGTTTATAAAAATCACAAATTGCTGATTCAACTGATTTTGTTGGCGCGAAAAACATGTTAACATTCTGATAAAATATCGTGCTTTTTAATATAATCCAACATTCTATTGGCAATAAGTCGTTCAAATAATTTTTTAAATTTTGACAGAATGAAAATAGGTCGATAGTTGGTGATATCAGTTGGATCAGATCAGAGGCTGTACCGGTCTCTGCTCCCGAATATTTTCCTCTCTTCCTGAACCTTACAATCGCCGTTTTGGCGGTCCCCTCCACGAGAAGGTGCAACGGAGTCAGATCCAGCAGCATTTCCATTGCTGCTGTCGGTCATGACCCCATCGCCCCCATAATGCAGACACATGCCAGTCTTTGAATCCTCTCAAGCTGCTTCTTCATAGAGACTATCTGTGTTCTACATTCTCACGCTACTGCCCCATAAGAGATCGCAGGTCTCACTATCACGTTTTTCCTGCAAGATTTCTGTACACCATTAAAGCTCATTTGGCTTTAACTACTACTGCCTCAACGTGTCTATTCCATAGGTGTTTGCTATCTATTATTATACCCAGATATTTTATCTCCTGTTAATATTCTACTGCCCTCCCATCTAACAATATAGGCTAGTGGTGACGAACCTGTGGCACGTGTGTCACTGCTTACACGTGTAAAAATTGTATTCACACGCCAAATCAATAGTTAAATACGTCATAGCAATGGTATAACTATTTCTATTATTAATATACAATCATATTTAATAAATAGTGGTCTATTATTATATAATGATTTTAGATAGATACCCTATAGAGACATGTCGCATAGCCTCTCCTACCCAAGTCTGGTTCCCACCTCCACGTTAGGTGACCCCTGGTAACCACACAGAAACCTCGCAAGATGGGGTGAAAATCCGTATAGAGCGAGGTAGATGTGTGGGCTGACAGGCGAAATGGCCCTCCGAAAAGGGGGTTGGGCGACGGGCTAACTACCCGTCCTCGTGAAAACATTAATGTTGCGAAGACTACAACGAAAGAAACTGGACTGTTCACACGAAGACGACCATCGCAGGGAAATAAGGATAAGATTGACGGAATCAGACTAAGATTTGGTACATGGAATGTATGTACACATCTGAAAGCAGGGGCTATGGATAGCCTAGCGGATGAGAAACTGAGATACAAAGTGGATCTCGTGGCCCTACAAGAGATAAGATGGAAGGGTAAAGGCAAAATTCACAAGAGAAAATTCTCTATGTATTTCTCAGGAAACGATGAAAGGAGTTGGAAATATTGTATCCAAACAATTAAAAAAATCGATTCTAGCCTTTACCCCGGTATCAGATACAATATGCACCCTAAGACTAAAGGGAAAATACCACAATATAACCTTTGTGAACGTATACGCGACCACTGAGGACGCAGAAGAGGAAACCAAAGAAGTTTTTTACGCAGCACTTCAAGAAGTCTGCGATAAAATACCGAGACATGACGCAGCTATAGTACTAGGCGACTACAACGCCAAATTGGGTAAAGAAGGGGCCTACGCTAGCGTTTTTGGTAAACATAGCATGCATGATGAGTCCAACAATAATGGCCAAAGAGTTGCCCAATTTTCCGCGTCTAATAACTACTCTGCTGTTAGTACTTTCTTCCCCAGGAAAGAAATCCATAAGGGCACCTGGAAAATCACGAAACACGAACAAAATAGACCACATACTAATCACCAAAAGATGGGCAACGGACGTCGAACAGGTCAGATCCTTTCGCGGGGCGAACGCGGACTCCGACCATTACCTTGTTGGAGCAAGGTCAAAACAAAAACTATCGACAGTGGCTAGGGGAACAACTGCAAAGCAGCCAAAATGGCACATAGATCGCCCAAAAAACCCAGAAGTTCTGAGGGCCTACCAGGAAAGTCTCAGAACTAAACTACAAGAAAACCAAGAAACACAGGACATAGAGCAAGACTGGATGAACATCGAAAAAATAATAACAGAGAGTGCTATGGAAAGAATTGGAGAAAAAAGAGGAGTTCACAACGAAGAATGGTATGACGGGGAATGTCGAGAGCAACCTCCGTGAAGCGGAAGGCTAGACTAAAACTGTTAGACAGAAGCACACGAGCTAACCAAGCAGCCTACAATAGGGAAAGAATAAACGCGTTTAGAATATGTTGAAAAAAAAAGAGGCACTAAACAGAAAGGTAGAGGAAATGGTACGGAATCATTCTAGAAACGAAACAAGAAAATTTTACAAGGCAATAAAACAAAACTCAGGGTTTTAGACCAAAGATAACAGTATCCAAAGATAAAGACGGAAACATGCTCACAGAGAACGAGGAGATACTCCGAAGATGGAAAGGGTACTTCTCGGATATTTTTAAAAGAGACTGTAGTTTAGAGCCTGAATAATTACAGCTAGATGTACATACGGTAGACCCCAAGATTGAGAAGCCCAGCCTAAGAGAAATAGAAAGTATTATTGGAAAGCTAAAAAATAACAAGGCCCCAGGGTCAGACGGTATAACAGCCGAACTTCTGAAATATGGAGAAGAACACCTAACGGTAAGACTAAAACATCTGATTAATTAAATCTGGGAGCAAGAGAAAATACCAGAGAATTGGGCACTGGGTATCATCCAGTAACAGCCAATACACAAGAAGGGAGACAAAACGATCTGTAGCAACTACCGGCCGATAACGCTCCTTAACGTAACATACAAAGTTCTAACAGGCGTTCTTTATAACAGACTCGTTGTCTACTACGAAGAGATATTAGGACAATATCAGAGCGGATTTCGTGCCAATAGGTCAACGATAGACAACATATACACCACAAGGCAAATGCAGGAGAAAGCATACGAGTTTGATATATCGGTGCACAACCTCTACATAGACTTTAAGCAGGCATTCGATACCGTCAAAATAAACACGATCCTTGACGATCTACTGATGCTAGGAATACCCCGCAAATACGTAAAACTAATAAAAGCTACATTGTCCGGTTCGAAAGCCTCGGTTAGAGTAGACAACCAACTTACAGCCGCCTTTAAAATCGAAATCGGTGTGAGGCAGGAAGATGCCCTGAGCGCCATGATATTCAAGCTAACATTAGAGGCATGCATGAGAAAGATGAATATAACGAGATACATTGGCAACCGATCAACACAGGTTGCAGCATATGCAGATGATGTCAGTTTGACATGTAGAAGCAAAGACGCGCTAAAGGAAGCACTATTGATGCTGGACGATGAAACGCAAAAAAGGGGATTGAAAATAAATGAGGTAAAAACTAAATACATGCAAGTTGGAAGAGAACATCACGATAACAATGACCTTAACTTGGGCGAGTATCGCTTTGAGCAGGTTGAAAGTTGTGTCTTTTTGGGACCAGAAATTAAAAGAACAAACGTAATAGCTAAAGAAACAAGCTCGCGAATACTTAGTGGAAACCGTTGCTACTACGGATACCGAAAACTGATGAAGTCCAAGTTATTGAGTCACAAAATCAAACTTCAAATATACCGAACACTCATAAGACCAGTAGTAGCGTACGGATGCGAGGCCTGGACCCTAACCACCGCAGAGGAGGACGCGCTACGCATCTTTGAAAGAAAGATCCTCAGAAAGATGTACGGACCGATCCTAAATGAGCATGGAATTTGGAGGATACGAATGAACCATGAACTAAGCAGGTTAATAAACGAAGCGGACATAGTGAGATATGTAAAAGCTCAAATTAAAACATTCTAAAAGAATAGCATGGCTGGGACACCTGTACAGAATGCATGACGACCGACCAGCCAAGAAAATATACAACTGGCGGCCAGTAGGAAAAAGGAAAAGAGGCAGACCAAGGAAAAGATGGATGGAAGACGTGGAGGAAAGTCTTAGAAAGATGGGAGTAAGGGATTGGAGAGGGAAACCGGTGAAAGGACAGAATGGAAGACAACTTATAAAGCCAACAGAAAAAGAAGATAGTTACCCTACTAGGGATACAGTCAGACACGAAAGATCAATTAATAAAGATCAACAAAAGACACCAAAAGATTTTGGCCCAATGGGACCTTCCAAATTGTGGCAAGTCTAATTATAGCCTTGCCCCGCTTTAATTGATATATAAGCCAAATTGGGATCACATTAAGTTACATTTGACGCATGCAAGTGTAGTTTCCGAACAGCTCTCTCAAGAGCAAGTCAAATCTAGTTCGGAAAAACTAGGTCGGGATCATCTTATACGAGTGTGTTCGTCGAATTTGGACCAGATTTGGTTGGGGTCGTTACATCCGAGTTTGGTATGCAAACTGCTGCTTAAAGAAGAAGCCGAACTCGGACTAGACCAGGCTATGCTGATAATAAACATGTGTATGTTATCACCTAATTAGGCTGAGAGGTGGACGTTACAAATGTAATTTTCTCATTTGGACCAAACAAGGAATAAGGCATGCCTAATTCGATCCTAATAACAGACCGAACTACAACTTCTAGTCGGGATGTCTAATGTTATGTACGTGTCATATATGTCTAGCACGTCAGCACTTCATGTTAGTCATCATGCCTGATATGGGCTATATGCAGTTAAGTCTTCTCTTCCTAGTAAAGGATATTACCGTGGTCTTGCTCGTTTTGGGTCTTAATCCCACTGTTTCACACCATCTATTAGTTACTTTTAGGCCTCTCTGTACGATATCAGGGAGCGTTCCCTCAAACATTCCTCTGGCAATGATAACAATGTCATCGGCGTAATATGTAATATTAACAATAACAAAATCTTTTAATAAAATCGTCAAAAAATTGACAAATTTGGAAAATTTATGTTTTATAAATTTTTTGTAAATTAAAACTGAAAATATTTTGATTTGTCTTTTTATACATTTTTACAAATTACAAACCGTCAAATGCAATTTAGAATACTGACAAATTTATTAAATCACAATAACATTCGACAAAATATTGTTAAATTCTCTTTCTTGTTATAAAATCAATAAAAATCTATCAATTAACAAGACTGAAATTATTTGAACCAAGGAAAATTCCAAATTTTTGTCTGTTCTTGTGTTTGTATTCAAAGATTGTTTACAAAATCTGTATTTGTAGTTATAAAAAAAGAAAAATTATATTTAATTACAAGAGACAAAAAAGCATATTATCTTCGCTGCAATTAGTCGTAATATGAGGCGGAGAAAAGAAGGATACAGATAGAAAAGGTGTGCATGTACACGGTGTAAATTCCCATTGTGTAATTTAATGGGATCAGGATCTTATACAGCGCGAAATGAGGTTTTAATTGGCAGTGTGGCGGGAATAAACAGGGCCGTCGGTGGATATTTGGGGCCGCATTAGTTCCGCTGCAGGATATCACTGTCCTGTCCGTCCGATTCCAGCCCATAAATCCGGCACCGTGTTGCAAAACAAACCGAATGCAAGAATAGTTTATATGAGTGACACAAATAACGAGTGGAGAGGTGATTTATGCCGTATGGTCCTTAAGAAAGGCTCAAGCATCTATTTTTTTTTCTTTTTCTTTTTTTGTACGTATTGGAAAGTGTCAACCCATAAATCGTAGGGACAAAGGCGTGCACGGAGAGGGGTTGCTTTTGGTTCGATCGACCACGCATAGATGTAGCTGTCGACGAAGAAATGTGATTTTTTTGGGTTGCGCTTGCGATGGCGACGCCGACGCTACCGGTCTCAATCCCTCCACAAGGAAATCTATTGAGGATAAAGTTGAATTCTCTCAGTTTTGGGAAGCCAAAGTTTTATAATTAGTATATAATAGTCACTTTTATAAAGCATTGAGATTATTTAGCATTAGATAACAAATATTAGGAGATATTATAAACCCTGAAAAGAATAATAATAATAATCTTTATTGTCACCAACAGTAACAAATGGCTAAAGACCTTGTGGTAGGGTCTTTCTGGCAAGAAAAGAATATTTAACAATATTTGTGAATGTGATTTGTGAAATTTTGTAAAAGATGTAATTTATTTCATAGTTTTTCACACAAATATTTCCACTTTTTTTAAGTGAGATTACATTCTACTAATACAGTTTCTTCTTTAATTAAAAATGTAGAATTTTGAAACAATTAGTTTTTGGAGTTTAATTTTAAAAACTAAGTAAATTATATAATCTTCACAGACAAAATATTTTCGTAGATTTTATTATTTTCTTTTGAATCTAAATTATTAATTTCTATCAAGTTTTTACTTTTGTCGAATTAGATTTTTTTAATTTGATAGAATACCTCGAGAAAGTACAATAGAAGACTATATCATCTTCATATCATCATCATCGTCATTTGAAAAGGAATTAATTTCAATTTTATTTGGAAAACCTAAAATATTATAATTGTTGTCAAACACATTTTGAAAATTTCAACAATAACTTGGTAAATTAGGTGATTTGTCTATGAATAATTTCTATGCAAACGTAGATTTTAAAATTTGCCTAATAAACAAATCAAATATCACTTAGAATCCTTATGTATTAATTGAAACTGGGGACGTGAATGGGCGTAGAATGAAGTGGCCATTATATAATGTATTACTGTATGGTAGACCCGATCGGATGAATAGATTTATGCTTAATTTTAAATGATTTAATAACTTTATTAATAATATTACTTTAATAACGTTATTTAGTAACAAATAGAAAGGAATCCCGATGACACGAGATAAAAGTAAATTACAAAAAAATATTTGCTGCCGGGTAACTGAACTGATGCTCCACTATTCGCCCGATCGGGCCAACCGTACAGGAGTCTTATATATATATATATATATATATATATATATATATATATATATATATATATATATGTATATATATATATATATATATATATATATATATATATATATATATATATATATTGTATTACATTCTATATCGGGCACTTCATTCTACACCCGACCAGATCCCCAGCTTCAATTTCTACCAGGGATGTTGTAATAGATTTCAATATTATTCAAAATAAAAATATTAAAACTGAAAACATTGTGTTTACACAATGTTTCACAGAAAACTTTAGAAAAAAAAGAAACTTTTAATTAGAGAAATATCTAGTATTGCTAGATGGATTATTATTGCTAGATTATTTCTAGATTATATCTAGTATTTCTGGATGGATCTACATTACATCTAGTATTACCATTTATTGATTATTTTGTATAAAGCAAAGAATTTGCAATATTGTCTGTGTAATGAAATTTTTATTATTAGGCAAATCGACATATTTGAATATATCAATCAATTTTTTTTTAAATTAAAAACTTAAAGATGACGCCTTGGTTATTAATTATTCAATATTATAACAAAATGTACGTAATTTGGACGATTTGACAAATATTTAAATTTTGTAAAAACAAAATATTACCTAAAATTGAAACTGTTACTAACTACTGTTACTAACTGTTACGAACTGTTTGTAACTACTAAGTAAGTTTGTTATTTTGTTAGTTGTATACAACTAACTACTACTGTGATTTTTCCAAATAAAATCATGAAATCTCTAATTTGATTATCATCTATAAATACGTCGATAAAATGTGCAATTTAAAAAATTTCCTAATATTTCAAACGTTATAATTAAGAAAAACGGAAACGTTTTAATTATCCAATTTGCCTAATATATTAACTCTTTTTCATTTTGAGATTTAACAAATTTTGAAAAATAAATTTGAAGAAAATATGACATATTTGAAATAAATATTTTCTTTGAAATAAATATTGCCGGACATTCCACAATTTGTCTAATAATTCAAATTTATAGATATACTATTATAGACATACTATTCTTGTAATATTTATAAGATTCTTGTAGATGTAAGATATTTTTTTAAGATTCTTGTGAATTTAAGATAAGAAATTTGTATGAATTTTCTAGTTTGTCTTAAATTTGAAAATTCTGAAACAGTTTAAATTTTGTTTGGAAACAATAGCCCGAAATATACTCTGTAACGTAAAAAATGCAGCACCAAGAAGGGGTAAGAATTTTTGGACCAAAATTAGCAGAAATATTTTACTAGTCAATGGTAGCAATTGATTAAAATTTCAAAGAATCTAAATTAAAGATAAAGGCATTTTTTAATAATAAAGTGTTGGACCACCTCTATTAGTTTCACACTCCCGCACCCTTCTGGGCATGGATTGAACACCAGGTTGTCGATTTCTCCCTGAGGTATTGCATCCCAGGCAATCTGTAGTTCACGCCGGAAAGCTTCTAGTGTCTGTGCAGGATGGACCAATTACTGGAGTCTTCTACCCAGCATGTCCCACACATGTTCGATGGGCGAAAGATCGGGAAATCTGGGTGATCACGGCAAGATATTGACGTTAGACGGGCATTATCCTGTTGGAAAATCGGGTCCTCTAGTTTCTAAAGAAATGGAAGGGTATGGGGTTCTACCACTTCATCAACATATCGGTGGCGCATTCATATTGCCTCGGATTAATAAGAACTGAGACCTGCTTCCATAAACAGTAGCACTTACTATAATCCCCGCTGTGTGGTGCACATACCGCTCAACATAAAACTGGACATTCCGACGTTCTCCACGTCATCGTCTGACCCTCATGCGACGATCGTGCATTCCCATGCAGAATCGCAATTCGTCATTGAAGACTACTCTATGCACTTCCACGTCTCAATCCAGGCGCAAGGTACACCACTTCAAACGTTGCTGTCGATGATGAGCAGTCAGCGGAAGCACAAGATGTGGTCGATAGGGCTGCAAGCCAAAAGCTCTAATTTGCCAGTAAACTGTACGAAGGTTAATAGGACATCCATCGTTTCCAAACCATTATTCGGCTATTGATCTTGTACTCGAGTGTCGGACTTTTAATGCCATTAATTGGAGATGACGGTCCTGGGCCACACTTGTCTGTCTCGGTCGTCCACTTCAAGAACTTCGTCTTCTACGACGATCTTGACCTTCTGTAGACCATGCTTGATAACACCGTGCTACAGAGGATTGGTTACGGTTAAGACGATTACCAATTTCTCTGAAGAAAAAACCTTCCCGTAAGCCAATAATGCGCCCTCTGACGAATTCAGTCAGTTGTCGAAAATTTTCACGTAGCCCTACTCTAGGACTGTATTCACAGTCGATACTTAAGTCCGTACTTAAGAACGTCTTGCGTAAGATCTTCTTAAACCACTAAGGCGGTCTTGATGTTATGTATTCACAGTGAACACTTAAGATCATCTTGCGTAAGAATTTGGTCCTGAGCATTTGCTTATTTCATTTAAGATCATCTTACGTAAGCAAATGCTTAAGACGAACTTAAACGAGAGTTCGGACCTTTCCGGAATTATTCCTTTAAAACAGCCAATCAACGAACACATGCTTGCGCAGTTTCCAGTATCTGTTCTGTTTACAACAGGCCATTTTGAAAAAGTTTTGAAATTGTGCAACAAGTTGTTTTTATAGTTTACCTAAAACAGATGGCAACACAACATAAAAATTATAGCAGTATCGAAAAAAAAGTGTTTATAAACATTCCAGGCCATTCTGGCACGATGTCCAAAAATTCCATTTTAGATCCAACGACAGTCTGTGTAAAATATAATCAATTGCTTATTTTATTTGGTGAATATGTAGGCATATCAGCGTTAACAAATTAAATAACAAATATTTGCCTGTACATTCAAAGAGAAATATCCCTTCCTGTTTCGGAATACCTCATCTATATTTTGGAACCTCGTAAGTACCAATCGAATATTTCTACTCACATTCGATTGGTACCATCGACATTAGGGATTCCAACTGCTCCATTCCCATAGCCCATTCTTAGAAATCGTCGTCGATTTGTTTCATTGTCATTTGGCATTTTTATTTGCTCTCGCAATAAACTCGCCAATAGTGTGCTGACACGAAAAAGAATTCTTGAAACTGTCGGTTGAGACACTGGTGTACTATCGCCAAGAAGAAGCTTTTCATTAAATATTTGTATTATTAATAATTTGAGTAATAACCATGATAGTGATCATAAATGAGATTTATTCAATAAATTCCAATTCACCTGAAAGCTTGCAGTGGCATAAAATCGGAGTGCCACAAGCAACTGAAAGAATGGAGGAATAGGTAATCCTCGGTTACTTGGTTTGGCTAAACCAACATCAATCAGGGGCAGTATTCCAAATGTAACAACATATTTGCTAAATCGGTATCGCTATTTGAATTCTTCTCCATTGTAGCACTCAAATGGACATTTGGAATACGCAAATATCGCCTGGGAACGTGCACGTTGTTTTCTATCACGAAAACGTCTTCAATGTCAATGATTATAATGTCAATATCATTTGAAAAATCCATTATGGATTAAAATTCACCAAAACGACACAAACGTGCAACCACAGTGAATTTTTTGCAAAATAAATTTATTTACAATTTTTTCGTACAATTTACAATTTTTCTTGTAAATAAATAAAATAATCTTATAATAATAAAATAATTAACACAATCGTAAAAAACTGAAACCGCACTAATCAATTTATATCAAGAATCTATTTTGAAACACGCTACTTTTTTTTCTTAAGTCGAGTAAAACGTCGACTTAAAAAAAATAGTCTGTTTTGCTCAAATAGTTAGGTTATGTTGACATTTAAGAAATCTCAGAAACGACTGTGAATCTAACGTGTTAAGATCGCCTTAACATCGTCTTAAATCGTGCTTAAGAATCGTCTGTGAATCAGTCCCCTTCGTTAAGGTAGAGCTTAAGTTCTTTCTTAAGCTCTGTCTTAAGAATCGTCTGTGAATCGAAATACCAACTGAATACGGGCCTAGGTGTAATCGCAACCTCAAAACGCAAAGAAGATCTTAAAAAGAAAAGAATTGCAACCAAGAACAATATCGTAGTCGACTTAATCTCGTAAGAAATATACCCGATAATTTCGAGTGTAACAACAAGTAAAACGTCAAATTTGCCATGGCTACTGGATTATTTTGATTGGAATTTTAATCAATCAATACCTTTGACTAGTTAAATATTTCTATCAAGTTTGATTCCAAAATTCCTACCCCTTCATAGTGTTGCATTTTTTATATCACAGAGTATACTTTTCCCAAGCAATCAAATTTTAAATATTAAAACAATAAATTTGAAAATTAGGCGATTTCCCTAATATCTAATTAAAATCATATGAATTTGATTCTTTTTTATGAAATGAATATAACGTTTAATATCACATTTATCAATTATACTATTTTGAAATTTAAAAAAAAAATTATTTGTAAAAATGATAAATTTGAATATTTTCTATAAAATAAATAAATTTGTTATAATGGATAAAACATTTTACACTTACTATCAAGTAATTAAAAATTTGTTATAAATATGTATTTTGTCCTAATAATGAAAATTTTACTAATTTCCAAAAAAATATAGTAACATTTTTAAAAATATTGTAGTTGAGTAGTGTTTCATATTGAGAGCGTTTTTGAATTTATATTTCGAATAAAATTGATAAATAAACAAAATTTTACAATTCTACAATTATAAACTCTGCAATTATACTAATTTAAAATTTAAATTTAGAACTAGCTTGTACAAATATTTCTAATATTTTGAACTTTCAAGAGTTGTGAACAATTTTCAAATAAAATATTAATAACTATTAGTAAAAAAATATTATTGTAATTTCGTAAAATAGACGGCAATTTTTGCAAGTAATTTGTTTCGAATTTATTAAAAGATAAATTATCAAATAATTTACAAAACTTTTGATAAAAACTAATATTTGTACTATTAACTAATAACTATTATATATTCTAAAGAATTTCGTTTGAGAATAAAACGAATATTTTCACCCTGAAAATATTTGACTCACTTCCGTTCACTTAAAAGAACATTAAATTTAGCCAAAATTATTTTAGATTCTATGATTGTGACTAACTGTGAAACTATGCATAAAATTGAAATTTCACAAAATAGCAACAAATATATGATATATTATTGATCCAACAAAAGTTCCCAAACTATTTAAGTTTTACGATATCACAAAATATTATTTCCATTATTAAAACAATTTTCTTTAATCCAAAAAAATATTTTTAAAATTCGTGACAGTAGAGATTATAGAGAATCTGTTCGTCTGCTCCGTCATTGGATTAACTGGAAATCAGCATGTGCAAATTCTTAATTTTTTTTTTCCCTTATTATTGTAAAAGGCATTAACTAAAGAACTTGGTATGCATTGAAATATATTGTTTGTCAAAAAGATTCCTTGTAAAACGTTTTGTTTTAAGCCTACCTAGGTTTCAGATCTATTCTTATAAAGAGAGTGAGGAGGCCACAACTGATCCCCATGATGAGAAATGAGACGACCAGGAAACAAGTATCATAACACTTCCATAGACATGTTGGATACATGAGGCGTTGCACCATCTTGCTCATACAAACTATCGTTTATTGGTAATCGGAGTTGAGCGATGGCATCCATTAAAAATGTTTGCCACATCTTCACATAACGTTCAGTATTGACAACTATTTACTACTATTCACTATTAACACAATGGGAAGGCTACCGGCTAAAACTACTGACATCGCAATTTAACGCGAAAAAAAAGCTGGCGAAAATCCACCTTTATCACTGGTCCTAAGAACAATTACTCGTCTCAATGCGATTACAGAATGATAAGTTTAATGTCACACGAACTGAAAGCGTTTCTACTTATAATCCACACAAGAATCTACCAGAAGTGCAAGAATCAGAAGGGGCCAAACACAATTTGCCCTGTATTTTTTATGTCTTCGCTTTGCCTTGGCCTTGAATGTCTTGGCCAGAAGATGCCGAAATATTAATTGCGACCTGTACGCCTGCTATATAGACTACCAAAAGTCATTTGATTGTGTTCAATATGAGAAAATGATAAACATACTGAAATCAATAGGCATATATAGGAAAGACATACAGATTATCACGAAACTATACTGGAATCTAACGGCTCAAGTATCAGTGGATAATGTACTTACAGATGCTATACACATAAAGAAAGGTGTCCGGCATGGGTGCGTGCTATCGCCTCTTCTATTCAATCTATACACGGAAGTAATATTCAACGAAGCACTCGATGAAACTTCAGACGGAATCACGGTAAATGGACGAATAATAAATAACTTGAAATACGCGGACGACACGGTTATCATTGCAAAGACCCAAGCAATTAACTAAATTAATTGAACTACAGAAAATGATAGATAACATGGTGCAGCATAGTGAAAGGTCAGGGTTGTTTATAAACCTACTGAAGACAAAAACCATGATCTCCACAATTAAATAACAAACGTATCCATCAACGTCATATTCAAACATAACCATCAACGGGGAATTCAAACAGCAGGTTGCCAATTTTAAATATCTCGGCGCCTTAGTCAACCAACACTGTGATATGACGAAAGAAATAAAGTCAAGAAAAGAACAATCACGCAGAATATTTATAACCATGCAAAATTTCTTTAGTAGACCTAACCTAAGCCTGTAAATGGGGGTCAGCATGTTGAGATGCTATGTGTTTACAGTGTTTCGGTATGTATTCGACTCTAAACCCCGCTATGGAAAATAGATAGAAGCCTTAGAAATGTACCTGTACAATCGTATACTGAGAATATCTTGGGTACAAAGAGAGACTAAAGCTGATGTACTTACCCATATGAAAAAGTCACAAGAACTACTTCATATTATGATGAGAAGAAAGGCGGAAACCCTGGGGCACATCATGAGAGGGAAGCGTTACGTACTCCTACGATTAATTATCGAGATCGAGGGTAAAATACAGGGTAAGAGGTCGATTAGCAGACGAGTCCTTTGAAATGTACCTGTATCTGCGCATACTGAGAATATATTGTGTGCAAAGAGTGACTAACGCTGATGTACTTACCCGTAGAAGAAAGTCAAAGAACAACTTCATACTATGATGAGAAAAAGGCCGAATGCTGTTCTTTTAATATTACTTGAGCGTTTTTTGGCGACTAGTAAAAGTGAAAATTTGCTTCACGACTCATAAATATTTTGTTGTCAATACTAACCCCTTGGCCCAAAATCCATCGACTGAATTTTAAACGTGAATCTCGGTCTATTGGAAGAAGTTTTTGGGCTTTTTGCCATTTGTAAAGCCGAAAGAGTAAATCTTTCTTTAAAATTTTTGACTCGCGTAAGTCCTACTTGCTGTGACAAACGTCGCATGAATTGACTGGAATTTTCTTCCATTCTGTTTCTAACTTAGCAAAGTATTCTCTTATTTTATTACTTTAATAAAGCATATTCTTCTCTTTTAGCAGTTTTCTTCCACTCTGTGGGTTTAGTATCCTTAAGAGAACCTGTTCGACGATATTTTCGACTCATTTTGCAATTGTCCTGCAATTTGACGGCGCTGGAAAATTAAACTGTGGTCAAAACCACCTTTGTGTTTTAATAATGGAGTTCGTTCTAATAAAATGCTCTACAGAAGCAATCATTTGTTCAATCGGTCACCGCTCCGTTTTCAAAAAAACTTCAATGTCAAAACCTTCACTGTGTATTAGACAGTTAAAATGATAGCAAATAAGTCTAGTTTGGTTTTCATTAAGTAAAAGCAGGACACTCTTATTTTTTCACCCTTTATTAAAAGTTCAATCAGTTTTGAATAATTTTCAAAAAAGTCCAAGTTTTAATAATCTTTGAAGTTATTGACGTTTATACATAAATATATATATATATATATATATATATATATATATATATATATATATATATATATATGTCTTTATTAAATAATAGCACTTGTTCGTAATTATTAAATTTGTCAAGAATTTTGTTAAAATATTTCCTAAATTGTAGACGTATTGAAACGATAATTGTAAGGTGAATCCGTCCGTCCGCTCTTTTGTAAACCTAGAATTATACTTCAAACACAAAGTGATTTATTTATTTTCTCCCCCATTCTCAAAAAGGGATTTAGGTAGAGATCTAGGTGTAACTCCGACTCACATATCGAACAAATTCTAGAAATTCTCTAAAAGTTTCTTTATTTTTGAATGTCTATATATTTCTTAATTAATTAATGTAATTGATTTGAGAGAATTTGAAATATATCACAACTTGAATAATATTTAAAATGTAATACTAAAACGTTTGCATTAAAATGTTAGTTTGTATATTTTCTATGTATTGTCAATTCGGTTTTTTTCTAATTTTAGTCAAAATATTTAAATAATCAAATATTCTCAAATATACTTAACTTGATTTTTGTATAATTTTAAATAAAGGTGTTATTTTGCATAATACACAAAATTTGAGTTTGTGAGAATATTCGAAATTTCCAATATTTGTTGAAAAATTAAATATGCAAGGCTTGTCGAGAACAAGAACAATTTGAAAGAATAATCGAAAGAAAATTGGAAATGTTAAAAAATTTAATAGACAAGAATTATTTTTAAATAAAGAACATAAATTTTACAAATTTGGGAATTCTTCGCCATGAATCCATTCCAAAGTAGGATATTTTATAAATGTACTCGAAATTAAAACGAAATTTAAAAAATGTTATTTGAGATTTGTAAGAATTTACAAATGTTGTGAATATCTACAAACAACAGATTTGTAAAAATGTATATTTTAAAAAATCAATCGAAATCTATATTTAATGGAAAAAGACAAAAACAAAATGTTGAAATAGAATTGGTGAAGCCATCCTACGTTATAGATAATCATACAAACTTAAAACAAACGGAACACAGCCTGAATCTATAAATATAGTCAGCCTTTCCGGAGCTCTATAACAATTATTGAGTCTTTTTAGGACCACCAAAACAAATCTTACATGAAATTTGTATGTTTTTTTTTACAGCTTTCAGTCCACCTTCGTGGCACTCAACAAAAACCATAACCATAACATTGTTATTAAGATCATGTCGTTCCGATACCTTAAGTGGATAGCCATCTGTGGACGCGTTTCGAGATTTATCTCTCAACAGCACAGCTTTGCTTCCATGAACAATAGTTTGTAAACCACTCACTTGAAAACCCATATGGTGTTTAGGGTTAGATGTTTATAATTTTTACATTTTGTGAGGGATACATGAACTAACTTAGTAGGTTATTGATTGAACTGATAAGATAGAATTGGTGAAACCATCCTACGTTATAGATAATCATAAAAATTTAAGGTAAGGTAAGGTAAATTTTGGTAGTCCTAAAAAGACTCAATATTTGTTATAAAGCTCCGGAAAGGCTGAATATATTTATATATTCAGGCTGTGTTCTGTTTGTTTTTAAGTTTGTATGATTGTCTATAACGTAGGATGGTTTCATCAATTCTATCTTATCAGTTCAATCAATAACCTATTAAGTTCATGTCTCTCTCACAAAATGTCAAAATTATAAACATCTAACCCTAAACACCACAAGGGTTTTCAAGTGAGTGGTTTACAAATTATAGTTCATGGAAGCAAAGCTGTGCTGATGAGAGATAAATCTCGAAACGCGTCCACAGATGGCAATCCACTTAAGGTATCGGAAAGATATCATCTTAGAAACAATATTATTGTTATGGTTTTGGTTGAATGCCACGAAGGTGGACTGAAAGCAGTAAAATAACACAAATTTCATGTGAGATTTGTTTTGGTAGTCCTAAAAAGACTCAATATTTGTTATAGAGCTACGGAAAGGCGGAATATATTTATATATTCAGGCTGTGTTCCATTTGTTTTTAAGTTTGTATGATTATCTATAACGTAGGATGGTTTCACCAATTCTATCTTATCAGTTCAATGAATAACCTACTAAGTTGATGTCTTTCTCACAAAATGTCAAAATTATAAACATGTAACCCTAAACAATTACACCACATGGGTTTTTAAGTGAGTGGTTTACAAATTATTGTTCATGGAAGCAACGCTGTGCTGATGAGAGATAAATCTCGAAACGCGTCCACAGATGGCTATCCACTTATGGTATCGGAACATTGATCTTAAAAACAATGTTATTGTTATGGTTTTTGTTGAGTGCCACGAAGGTGGACTGAAAGCTGTAAAATAACTTACAAATTTCATGTGAGATTTGATTTGGTAGTCCTAAAAAGACTCAATATTTGTTATAGAGCTTCGAAAAGGCTGAATATATTTATATATTCAGGCCGTGTTCCGTTTGTTTTTAACTTTGTATGATTATCTATAACGTAGGATGGTTTCACTAATTCTACCTTATCAGTTCAATCAATAACCTACTAAGTTCATGTCTCTCTCACAAAATGTAAAAATTATGAGCATCTAACCCTAAACACCACCTGGGTTTTTAAGTGAGTGGTTTACAAAATTATTGTTCATGGTAGCAAAGCTGTGCTGATGTGAGATAAATCTCGAAACGCGTCCACAGATGGCTATCAACTTAAGGTATCGGACCGATATGATCTTAAAGACATTGTTATTGTTATGTTTTTTGTTGAGTGCCATGAAGGTGGACTGAAAGATGTAAAATAACTTGCAAATTTCATGTGAGATTTGTTTTGGTAGTCCTAAAAATACTCAATATTTGTTATAGTGCTCCGGAAAGGCTGAATATATTTATATATTCAGGCTGTGTTGCGTTTGTTTTTAAGTTTGTATGATTATCTATTACGTAGGATAGATTTAACAAAGCTGTGCTGATGAGAGATAAATCTCGAAACGCGTCCACAGATGGCTATCAACTTAAGGTATCGGAAAGATATGATCTTAAAGACATTGTTATTGTTATTGTTCTCGTTGAGTGCCACGAAGGTGGACTGAAAGCTGTAAGGTAACTTACAAATTTTATGTGAGATACACCAATTCTATCTTATCAGTTCATTCAATAACCTACTAAGTTCATGTCTCTCTCACAAAATGTCAAAATTATAAACATTTTTCAAAATTATAACCTAACCCTAAACACCACATGGGTTTTCAAGTGCGCGGTTTGCAAATTATTGTTCATGGAAGCAAAGCAGTGCTGATGAGAGATAAATCTCCAAACGCGTCCACAGATGGCTATCCACTTAAGGTATCGGACAGACATGATCTTAAAAACCATGTTATTGTTATGGTTTTTCTTGAGTGCCACGATGGTGGACTAAAAGCTGTAAAATAACTTACAAATTTCATGTGAGATTTGTTTTAGTAGTCCTAAAAAGACTCTAAATTGTTATAAAACTCCGGAAAGGCTGAATATATTTAAAAAATGTTGAAAATTAAAAAAATCTGTAAATTTGATTGGCTTTATAAAAAAAAATTGATATTGAAACAATAAATTTAAATTATTCCTGAAAATATTCACAAATGCAGGAATGTATCCGATTTATAGATTCGTTTTTGAAAATCTTATAAATTACCTACGAGCAATCTGAAAGAATAAGAATATCTAAAGAAATGTTGTTAAGAAATGTAAAGAAGAAAATGTAAAGAAATGTAAGAAATGTTGTTAATGTGAGATTTGTTTTAGTAGTCCTAAAAAGACTCTAAATTGTTATAAAACTTCGGAAAGGCTGAATATATTTAAAAAATGTTGAAAATTAAAAAAAATCTGTAAATTTGATTGGCTTTATAAATAAAATTGATATTGAAACAATAAATTTAAATTATTCCTGAAAATATTCACAAATGCAGGAATTTATCCGATTTATAGATTCGTTTTTGAAAATCTTATAAATTACCTACGAACAATCTGAAAGAATAAGAATATCTAAAGAAATGTTGAAATTAAATTGTAGTTTGTCGAGAAATTTAATAAATAAAAATATGTTGCAAATTAGAAAATTTTAAATTAAAATCAATTTGCGGAAATTGAAACGTAATATAGAATTCACATATGTTCAAATTTCTCGAATTTGTATTAGAAAAGTTACCAACAAAAAAATAATAAAATGTCGCAAAGGAACTAAAATGCCATTTCATTTGTTGTGAAATAGAAAAGAAATATTTGAGGAGTTGATGATAAATTTCGCGTATTTAAAAATTTAAAACAATTCTAGCTCTAAATAAAACGAAGTATTTCAAACTTTTTCAATATTTAAAAATTTAAATGTCTATGATTATTAAACTTAATCTTTTTATATTTATTTATTTAAACCAGACAATTTACATTGTAAAATTCCTACATAGGTATTTGCAAATACCTGAATTTAAATCCTCATTTTCTTCAATTTGATTTAATTATTCTTACAAATTACCAAAAATCAAAATATTTACAGCATATTTAAAAAATATTCATCAGCCAAACAATTCAAAAGAACAAACAAACCTCCTTCAAACTGAACTTCTTTTTTCCCATTTTCGCTGATGCCTTCTTCACCCTTAAACAGTGGTGTACTCCACCTTATAAAAACGACAAGGGCGATTAAACTCCCGGCGCTTAAATAAAAATAACAATTTGGCGCCCCACGTGGGGGGGCGCCCCATCCCGATAAATTACATCCCAACTACAACAAAAAGAAACATTTCAATTATCAAAATCGGTTTCATTCCTCCAACCAAACATAGTAATTCTAATTTTGATTTACCGGGAATTCCCTAAAATAGGTTTTAGTTTGTTCACTTTCTTGTTTTGTTGCTCATAAATTTCTTATTTAAATAGGTATTTTTACTTTTACCCTTTTGTTTCTTCGAATTTTTTTTAAATGGTCATAAAAATATACTTAAGCTTGTTTTATTACTTATGTTTGTTTATAATAGATTTGATTAATCAAACGTAATATTTGACTTTTTGATGTGAAATGGGATATTTTCGGGATTAAATCTCGAAAGTTTTTGGTTTTAACAGGGTATTAGGCGGGTAACAATTTGTGTCGTTTCTGGGGTGGAAAAGGCTTCGTTGTGTTTGGAAAAATCTTGGTTTACCTGGGGTCTTTTGTAGTCGGAGTCGAAAGTTTTCTTGGTATTTTATTGTGCCGTAGAAGTCAAGCACAATAAAGATTTTACAGAGAAATAAAACGGGAAAAAATCCCCCCCAAGGTCCGTTTCTACTACCTGTCCACAAATATTCAGATTTTACAAACAATTTTTTGCAAAATTAACCAAGTCATTCCGAAAATTAGACATTTATTTATTTATTGCGACCGAAATGTTAAACCGGAGATAACGCTCGTGTTTACTCAAAACAACAATTTCATTAAAATCTTAGGAAAAAAAAACTTAAATTCTATTAAAAAGAATCTTAACTTGATAATAAATGATATCTATGTCTCAAACAACTCGCAATTTGTTATTTGTTTCAACACAAGAATAAAAAAAATTTCTTTATTTTCATAAGTAGTTTTTGAAAATGGAAAAAATAGTGAAAACATTCAATTTAATACTCTACTATTAAATTTTAAAATTTAAATTTTATTAAAGTATTAAATAAAATAAACGTTTCATAACGATTAATTAAGAGAAAACATTAAGAGAAAATTAAATTAATTAATTATTAAAGCTGGCTAATTATTCATAAGAGTAATTATTTTTTATGCAATTATTTTCGGTTTTAGTTTACATTGAAAGGATAATTGTAAGGTGTTTTGTGTCCGCCCGCTCCGTCGTAAACATGGAATTAAACGGGAACCCAATGCACCGACTGTGTTTTTTTCTATGTGATTTATTTGATTTTGTGAACTTCTGCAGAATTGCAAAACGGCCAGGTGTAATTTTTTAGAAATTATTTTTACTTTGTGATTGCCTAAAAATGGAATAATTGTAGTATAGCTGAGATTTGATTTTTATTACTTACGTTTCTTAGTTTGTATGAAATTTTGTTTCTAAAAGTTATATATTTCGATTTTTTAAATTACACATCTGTTTTACTTATCAGCTTAAGTTAACTTATTCTTAATCTAACTTATTCTTCTTAAGTTTATTGAAAAAAATTATCCTAATTTGCAAATACAGTACGTCGAAAGATAAAGCACGAAAAGCGCATTCATCGAAAACCTTCTTAAATGGATCCGAATACTTACAATTTTGAAAATTATCATTTTAACGTCCTAAAATCTTAAAATGCATGTAATTCTAAGTTTTCCATTTTTGAAAAAAAAATGCAAATTTATTCAAATTAAACATTTTAGGCAAATTTCAAAATTAACGTATATTAATAAACTTATTAAAGTGAAATATAGCTTGAATATATAAATATATTCAACCTGTTTGTAGCTCTATAATATTAAATCTAATGAATACCATGAAAATATTAAGACTATGAAAATAGACAAGGACTAGAAATAACATGCAAATATCTGTTGTATAATTTAATAACCTGTGTGATATTAGCCAAGAAGCAGTTGTTTCAACATGAGATTTGTTCATTGTCTTAATAAGACTTAATATTATAGAGCTACGAACAGGTTAAATATATTTATATATTCAAGCTATATTTCGCTTTATAATAAGTTTCTATGTTCTTTGTATGATAAGTTTTTTGAATCTATAATTAGTATCGTTTCAGCAATATTCAATTATCATTTAAATCAATAACATGCAACTGAGTTCATGTCTTTCTACACAAAGGCCAAATTAAAACCTAACCTCGCCAGTCATGCACCAGTGTTCAAGAAAGTATATTCCATTTTATAATTAAAAACAGCAAAACTGCACTGATGAGAGATAAATCTCGAAATGCGTCTGCAAATGGCAATTCACTTGATTTAAATACAAAGAAATGATCCTAAAACAATGTTAATTCTCTATTTCTGTTAGTGCCATGAAAATGAACTGGGAATAGTAATAACATGCAACTCTCTGTTATATAATTCAATATCCTGTGATATTGGCCAGGAAGTAGGTGTCAAAATGAGATTTGTTTTGCCATTTAATAAGACTTAATATTATAGAGCTACGATCAGATTGAATATATTTATATATTCAAGCTATTTTTCGCTTTAATAAGTTTGTATTATTTAATGTGTGTTTTATAAAAATTTTAATACAGAAATCCAAAAATGGACAATCTCTTTATCTACTTTATAATTGAAAATTTCAAATTAGTTTTCATTTTTAGTTAGTTCAAGTTAATTTACCCGGTTAAGAAATTAATTTTTCGCTTCTATAACATTAATTTGCCTGACAAGTTTTGGTGGCTTTCTATCGCCTTAATCGTAGGCTCTAAATAAGTTACTTTTGGGAGTTTTAAATTAAAAAACTTCAAGTTTGCAACATTGTGACATGTGTCATTAAATTAATTTAAGTTTATGAAATGTTATAGAAGCCTTTTAATAATTTCGCATTCCCAATAACAAAATAAAAATGAATAATAGGAATGATAAGAATCAACAGTCATTATTTCAGTTTAAAATTTGATTTTATTATTTGAAAGCTTTTAATATTTGTAATTTTCAATAAATTTTTGTAAAATTTATTAAAGTGAACAGAGAAAACTCATGAATTTTTCTTGTCTTATATCATAAAAATCGGGCAGAAGGAGCTCGTGGTAGGTAGCCATTAGGTACTATGTATGCAATAAATATATTTCCCTTTCTCTACAAAAATCTACAAAAATCTACAAAATCTCAAACATTTTGACTGCATTTATCGAAAGCCCAATGAATCGAAAAAGATGTCTTACTAATTTGTAACATTTTAATGTTGATAAGTGTTAAAATCCAAATTCTGAATTTACAAAATTTTCCAATTTACAGATACACAATGTTTCTTGGAAGCTTAAAGGCTTAAGAGTTGTTATAAAATTTCCTTTGCATATATTTTCAAAAGTAACGTTTTAGTGTGGTTAAATTTTGAAATTTTGGTTAACAGAATTTTTGTCAATATTGCCAAAATCTCTCGAATTTTCAACATTTAAATGTGAAAAAATTTATAGATCTGTAAAACTCTCCGAATAATAACATTTTTTATTTTAGGCCAATCAATAATCAATACTACAAACTTACTAGAGCGAAATATATCTTGAATATATTCAACCTATTCGTAGCTCTATAATATTAAGATGAACAAATTTCTAGTTGTTTCAAATGTTGAAAGAACTAGAGATTTGTATGTTAATCCTAGCACCTGTCCATTTTCGTGGCACTAACAGAGCTAGAGAAATAACATTGTTTTTTTATTCATTTCTTTCTATTGAAATTAAGTGAATAGGCAACTGCAGACGCGTTTCGAGATCTATCTCTTATCAGTGCAGATTTGCTCTTTTGAATTATAAAATGGAAAACACTTACATTAGCTTGAATACCCCGACTAGGAATTTCAGTTCGGTTTTTATTCGGAAGGAATTAGGCATGCCGAACTCCGAGTGCGATTCGACTGAGGCAACCGCATAAGGCCCTCAAAAATTTTGTAACGCACGTTCGGCTTCGTTCCTAATTAGGAAGCCTGATTTGGAACACATTCCGAAACCACACTTGCACCTAACTAGGAAATTCAGTTCAGTTTTTATTAGGAACGAATTAGGCATGCTGCATTAGGTCATCATCACATTTGTAACGCACGTCCGGCTTCGTTCCAAATTAGGAAGCCTGATTGCGAACACATTCGGAAGCCACACTTGTATGCATCAACTGTAACTAAATGCGGTCAAAATTTTCCTTTTGTCTGTGGTGCAAATGGAATATATTTAATTACAATTGAACGAGCAATATGTAGTACTAACTGCTTTCGTTGACAGATTATTTTCTAAATTATTCACAAAACTACAAGACAATTATAAAGGAATCATAATGGTATATTAAAGAACGAGTTCAATAAGCGCGTTTTTTTCAGCACACGTCTATGTTTAGAAAACGACGAGCGTAAAACGAGTTTTGCATACTATTTTTTCTATTTTGAACCCATTTCTGCCATTTCTAAATAATCTTTTTTATTTAGAAATGACATTAATAAATGATTAAAAATGAAATGATGCTCCTATTAAATAATAAATGATATAATGATAAATTCGCCGATACATATTGAGAAAATTTTATCGCACTCGGCGATCATAAACGAACCATATGGGTGCTTTAATGACTTCATTATAGACTCAAAATAGAAAAAAACATATTAATAGTAACTTAAATGCTCATTTATTAAATGAAGGATAGGAAAAAGTAAACAAACTAATCAATTTCGAAACAGTTAACAGTTCGGAAAGCCTCATTAGGTGGAAGTTAGAATTTTCAAAGATTTGCCTGAGTTAGGCTTTTTTAATTAGGACGGGACAAGGTTCGAATGAGGATTGTCACAGTTCGGAAGCCTTATTAGGCCCGAATAGATCTTTCGGCATGCCTCAATATTTTCCTAGTCAGGACCTTTGAAATGTGTGTAGAAAGACATGAAGTCTCACAATCAGTAGTTAATATTAATCAATACTACTCATATATAAGAAAATAAACAATTCATCTAACTTATTTAAATTTAACTCATTGTCAATTAATATTTTGTTTCAATTTCCAGACATATTAAAATTTACATATACATTTAATTTTACATTTTTAATTTCTATAAATATTGAAATTTAGAAATTTTGTTTGTATAATAAACTCAAATACAGATTTGTTTATTACATTCTGATGTTATTAAAATATTTTTAATTTATTCCAAGTTTTGTATACCATATTTATGAAAAATTTCAAAACGAAAGTATTTACTTACGTCGTAAAATTTTAGAGAAACTTTAATTCTACGACGCAAGTAAATTCTTTCGTTTTGAAATTTTTCATAAAAATGGTATATCCAGTGGAATTTTCTAAATGTATTTGTTGTAAATAGTTTGCTTAATAATTATTATTATAATAATAATTATAGAATTTTAAGTTTATTTATGTAATATTTTTATAGTTACCTAATTTTATACATATTTTTAATTGATTTCTTAATACAATTTTGTAAAACTTTCAAAATTTGCAAATATATTTGCAAATACATTTGTAATTTGTTGTTGTGTAATATTTTATAACTAAAGTAACTTTTTATTATTAAATTACTAAAGTAACGAACTATAAAAAATAGAAATCAAACTTAACTTTGTAATTTAAGTTTCTGTAAAGTTTGTAACTCAAATAAGTTAAATCTGAAAGATTGGGCTGAAAACATACTTATTATAGATACAATTTATTATAGATACCACAAATGTTTTTAATAAGTTCATTTAACAAATGTTTTTAATAAATTCATTTAACAAAAGATATGAGATTGTAGATTGTGTTTTGGCGATACAAACTTTTGAATGAAACAATTAATTTTACAATTTGTGGATTTTGTGTCGATTAAACATCATCTATATAGTTTGTGGCTCTGAAGCCAATAATTTCATTTGTTCAATAATAATGATAATAATAATAATAATTATTCTCACCAACAGTAACAAATGGCCATCGACCATAAGGTTTTTCTGCCAAAGAGTAAAATCCGTTTATCTCATACATAATTTTGTATGCAATATATTCAAATAATTTCTGGAAATTCGTTAAAAATTTCTTCAAAATTTACGACGATTTAATAGAAAAACTTTAAGAATACCAATCAATAATTTCTGTTTACAAATATATTGTAACGAAATGTGTAAGAATCTTTCGCGTCGCGACGCTTGCGACGCGTCGTAAGCTTACAATTCTTATTTATAGTATAGTAAATATTTTTGAATTTTGTATATTCTGCATTTAATTGAATTTCTTAAATTTTACAAAAAATAAGAAGAAGAACTAAGAAGAATATCATGTTTATCCGCTGTACATTTGTTTCATTCAAATAAACTTTTAGACTAAAATTAATCTAAATTATTTAAATCGTCGCTTCGAGTTTCAAAACAAAAAAAATTACAAATTCGTTAAATTGACTGAAAGTTTCAAACGTATAGTATTAGGTAATTCACTTTAAATTGTTTCTTAAATTTCGCAATTTGGAGAATTTTGATAATCTGACATTTTGTCTGAATTTCATTAAAATTTGTTTATTCACAATGTTTTTAAAGGAAATGTAAAGTGTATTTCTTAAATTTCATTAAAATATGAAGAATGTGAAGTTTGACCAATGCAAACCTCCTTTGTCTCTTTCTTTCAAATTTAACAAAACACAATGACTTTTTAACACTTAAATTCTTAATTTTGGAAAATTAAACTTACAAATAAACAGAACTGTTGAGCCAAAGTCTTTATGAAACATAATAGGAATATTAAATCGAAATTCTCGCATTTGTATATATAAACTTTCGCATCTATTTTGTACATACAAACTTTGCCCAATATTCAATACAAATCGTTCTGTTCGAATTTCATTTGAATGTGCGAATTTACAATGGTTTTAATGAGAAATAGCTGGCGAAAACATACTCAATATTTTTTTGCTACTACTTCATCCTATCGCTATTGACTAGTTTAGTCTCCAGTAGTTTCCAAAAATTTAGTCCTTAAATTCTGTCCCAAAAACTGAATCTTAAAAACAAAGTCAGTTTCTTTTTTAATTCAATTAGCAAATTATATCAATATAATTTATTTACATTAATTAATTTTATATTATTAAATACTTTTACATTTTTATATAATTTTTGATATTAAAATGCGGAAGAATAGTTCAAGTCGGCAATGAAACGACGCACAAATGCATCAAGAAAAATGTATCAAAATGTACAACAAAAAACTGTGAATACAAAAAATTTTAACATAAACTAAGGAAAAAAAACTTTTCAATATTTCAAAAGTAAAAACGAAATAATTAATTAGAAAACGCGCGGGACGGGATGCATGCCGCCGTCGAGCCTTCAGCCAGATCCTTCATGAAGATATAAAAGATTCCCTCGATGCGCACTGTTCGACGCTCGAAAGTGAAACACAATCGAAAAATAAATTGCCGAAACTGGAACGATTCTGACCGCAATATCGCCCCGTGATTTACGATTATCAAAACGAACATGTTTTTCGTGAAATTTCCGTGCGGTAAGAGTTAACTGCTGTTTAAAACACTCTCAAAAAGGAATGGAAAAAAGTTAGGTTTTACGTCTATGAAATTTGATATTTTTTTAAACGAGCATTTTTTCCGTTGAAATATATGTTTTCACAGATTCCTAAATTTTATATTAATGGTTTTGATTGACTAATATTGCGAAAGATTTCATAAAAAATACCATTAAATTATACATTTCAAAATTTGTATCATTTTTTTGTAGATGTTCTGCATTGTATAGTTCCTTTTATTATTTTTGTATGAAAATTTTTTTAAAAATGAAGAAAAATCACAACAAACTTGTAGAAATTTTAAAATATGCTCAAAAATTGTCGCCATGTTTAGTTTGCTATTTTTCATAAAAATCATTGCAAATTCGCACATTAAAATGAAATTCGAACAAAATAATTTGAATTGAGTATTAAAGTTTATTTGTATTAAACAGGTTTTAAAATGTATATTTCAAACTGTTAAATTTAATTTTCCAGATTACAGTGAAATCTGTACGTTTGCGACGCGAGAAATCTCACGAATTTATATTCAGTTATCTTATTCTTACACATAAAGACTTTGTTTCTACAGTTATATTAGCTAAATTTCGTTTATTCGAAAATTTCATTTGCAAAAATTTAAAATATGAGATAATTTAATTCTTCTATCTTTCAATAATCGCGAATTTGTGAGCATAATATGCTTATTAAATTTGATAGTTGAAATTGAAAATTAATATTCTTCAAATATCACTACATTTAAGAAATTCAATTAGATCTAAACATCATAACATTTAGTAATGCCGAGACATTTTCATTTGTAATTTCCAGCAACTAATCTGTGAATATTCAAATGAAATTCAGACTAAATGTTGGGTTTAGACTAATCATAGAATTAAAATTTGATTAGGTAAATGGGATTTTAAACTCTAAATTTAAAAATGTTACAAAACCGCGATTTTTACCAACTTTTTCAATTTTCCACTTTACTGTGAAATCTGTAATTTCGAGACGTGAAAAATGTTAATTTTGAATCTTTATTATTAAATTTGAATTTTCTATTATTAATTTTGTATGACAAGCTTTTAAAAATGCGTCAAAAATACCACAAAATTGCACAAATTTTAAAATATTTAAAATAGCCAAAATTAGTAACAGAAAACTAAATTTCTTATTCTTTCATTTTCCAAATTTATTCAAATTTCTTATTTCAAAGAACTAATTTTATATTATTTGTTTTGTTTTGGAACTATTGCAACAATTTGATGATTTTAAGTCCAAAAATCACTACAAAATTGTTTAAATTTGAAACATTATTAAAATTTTTAAATAAAAACATATTTTGAAATCAACAAATGAAATCAACTTTGTTTTAACAATTTTTTTTTTACAATAATTTTGCAAAAATGTACAAATGAAAGAAATGAGAAATTCCCATGAAACCGAAACTTGATCAAATGGACGAACATTTTTGAATACAAATTAAACTTTCCAATTTGCAATAAAATCTGCTAAGTTTGCGACACAAAAAATCTCGCGAGTTTTTATTCAATTATCGTATTATTTCTGATAAAACAGACTTTGTTCCAAAAATTTCGTTAATCGAATATGTTAATCGATATTCAGACAGAATTTATTTAGACAAATCATTGGCCAAACTTAATATTCTTAAAATTTCAATCAAATCAAAACATTTAGTAGTTTCGAGACATTTTCCATTGTAATTTCTCATACATAAAATATTGTGAATATTCAACTTCAAACGAAATTCAGACAAAATGTTCGATTTAGACTCAACATAGAAGTAAAATATAATTTAACCAAGTGGATAATGTATGCTGAATTAAAAAAAAAATACGAAATTTAGTTTTCAATATTACTTACTATGAAATCTGCGAGTAGGATACGACGGGGGGAAATTTCGATTAAATTTTCCTATTACTTGTGATAAAACATACATTTTCATTGCTTATGTTATCTAAATCTAAAAGTCTAAATCTATTCTGCAAAAATAAAGAATCAAGAGTTTAATCCTTCGGTCGTTGTAAACTTTTGTTAGTTTTAACATGAAATTGATATTTAGGGTAATAAAGTATGGATGAAACTTACATGAGATGTGTAATCAAATTTAAATCAATTTAAGAAAGTCATTTTAATCAAAACTGTTATTTTTATTTGATATTTCTCGGAAAAAAAGACATACAAATTGTAAGAAAATTGTATTTACGTAAAACCTAAGCGAATTTCAAATGCGAAATTAAAAAAATCTATGAAACACGAAATTTATTTAATGTTATTTTTATTTGATATTTCTCGGAAATAAAGACATATAAAATCTATGAAAAGTTAAGCGATGCTACAAATTTCGCGGATTTATAGTTACTTCTCATAAAACCGAATTCGTTTCAGGTCTACGGAAGTTTTCTGCACTTAAATTTAGTTTATTTGGAAATTTATATAAATAGTTTAAAAAAATTTAGAATTTAAGTTAAATTAACAATATAAATTTAAAACTTCCAGGAATCGCGAACTTGTAAATTCTGTGTTTTTTTAAAACCTCAAAGCGAAATTTTAGATGATTTTGACGAGTGTTTTAATTAGACAGTACATAATTACATTGGGTAAACTTAATATTCTTCGAAATTCTAAAAATAGAAAAAAGTTAGGTAGGTATTCAGTGGTTTAGGTTTATGAAATATTTATTGGTGTCAATTTTCTTTAACGGATTTTCAACATTTTTTTCTGTCGAAATTTCGGTGTTAGAGTTAACTGCTCATTAAAACACTCACAAAAATTCGTTTAAACATGTTAGATTTCGAAAGGTTTAGGTTTATGAAATTTGATATTTACGGGACGGGAAAAGGATTAATATTGCGAATAAAAGTGTTGCTGGGTAGGGGTAATATTGATTTATGATGAAGATGTTTGTAGTTTTTAAGTTTAAAGAGATGTTTTATTTGGGTTGAAGTGGAAAAAGTTGGTTGTTGGTTTATTTAAGGAATTTGTTGTTTTCTTTTTTGAGGGGAAGTATTGGATATTTTTGTTTTGTGGTATATGACAGGGGGTATAAGGTGATCGGATCATTGGCAAGTGTTGGCACTCAGACGTCAGATCCAGAGGTATCACTTGTTTACGTCAGTGCGGGGTGTTTGAAAGATTTATCCGGCGCGCTCAATCATTTTTCATGAGAGACGCGCATCCTAGACGAAGCCGCAGGAGACGCTGCCGGTGATTGGCACTGACAAGTTGTCAACGCGACGGTGCGCACCGCGCGTCCTGGTATAGCCCCCAAACGGTACCGTACGCATGCGCCCCACCGCGGCGGCCATTGGGCGTAAGGAGGGGCTTGGATCTGACAGATCATTCATCCGAGCCCCACTCTGCCCCCGCGGACGGCCGTGATTGACAGTTGGCAGACGACTGCGGAGCGCGCAGGATCTCCGTACGCATACTCTGTACAAGCTACGGCGGTGAGCCCCAGGTGCAGCACGTGGACGACGCGTGTGATGTGACAGCGCCCCCCTCCGCGAGTGGACAGTGATCGGGCCCGGGCCCCGCGAGTGTGTGTAGTGAAGTGACCAATACAGGAGACACGGTGGCCCAAGCTTCAGAATACCCCAGCGCGGCGGCGGCCAGGGCTTTCATGGCTCAGCCACGGGTACGACGACCAAAAATTCACAAAAAAATAACGCAGACCCTCACAATAGTGCTCTCACCACACCAGTGGAAATCACTCAAAAATAGCAATAGGAAACCAAAAATCATCCTTAAAACCCAAGAAAAAGTGATAAAAACGCTCCAAAAATATAAAAGTGTATTTCGTTTTTTTTGTCAAAGCAATGTTTAAAACGCGCCAAAATTACCTAAATGTAATCTCACTCAAGAAACAGTTTTTTTTTTAATGGAAATTCTATGCATTTTACTTCAAGCATATAATCTCCATGAAGATTACAATTACGCACCAAAAATACGACGCGCCAAAACTCACCACGTCAAATTTTTAAACCAATCTGATGGTTGTTTTCTGATGATCAAGATCAAAATAGTCTCAAAATGCGCGCCAAAACTAATTTGATTTTCGAACAATCATCGACGGCAAACCAATTCATCCATACAAGTCAATTCCAATTTGGCGGTTTAGGATTCTTTTCTGAAATAATTATTTGGGGTCAAGCCAAAATTAAATTAGTTTTGATCAAGTCGATAACTTCCTAACATGACTAAAGTAGATTTTTAAGAAATAAATCGTAAATAATCGTTTCGATAAATCAAAATTAAATCAAATTTTAGAAGTTGGTAACTTTTAAACAACCAAATTTGTGTTTTACGAAAGAAATCAGAAATAGTCAATTTGGGAAGTCAAAATTAAATTAAAATTTAGTTTGGATGGAGTTGGTAATTTTCAAACGTGGTCAATTTGGTGATTTAGGGTAAAAACAGTCGGATATAATTGTTAGGGAAGTAAAATCTAAATCGAATTTCAGCTTAGATGAGGCTGGTAGCTTCCAAACATCACCCAATTGGCGTTAAAAAAATCAGGAAAAATCATTTCGGAAAGTTTAAAATAAATGAATTTAGGCTTATATGAAGCTAGTAACTTACAAACTTAAATAAATCGGTGGTTTAGGAAACATTTTGGGAAATAATTATTTCAGGAAATTAAAATGAATTTGAGTTTGTATGAAATTTGTAACTTCTAAACTTGATAAAAATTGTGATTTAGTGCATTTTTTCGCAAAAAAAAGGAAAAAGGCAACATTTAAACGAATTTGGGTTTGATGAACAAGCGCCAGAAGTAAAATTGATGGTTTATTTTGTGAATTATTTTCTCTAAAAATCGAAAACTTTACTTTGTGAAGTTTGAACGCGTCGGTAAACAGCGGATTACGGATTTCGATTGGGGAAACGTTCGGGAACAGCAAGTGAAACTGCAAAGTGGGAAGAGATCAAAATTAACAAAGTTTCCTAACACGTCGCGGCAAGTTACGGATTTCGAATCAAAAAGTTTTTTGTTCGTATTAAAATTCCTGGGTACAGTGATTTTCAATGCTTATTTTCTGACAAACTTGCCGATAAACCGTTAAATAAATTATTTGTATTTTTTAAATAAATGCAACTTGTAATTGAAAAACGCGTTTATAAGTTATGAGTACTCAAACATAACAAAATTATGATAAAATCAAAAAGTTTTATGTTAAATAAGCGCCAAATTTCCGAAACTAAATAACTTACAATTCCAACCTCAGGCACAAAGTCTTTTATCCGTAGGGAATTCTTAGAATCAGCAAAGCCCAACAAAAAGGAAACAATTTTCCAAACAAACAAAACACATTTAGCGGTTTCGTTTTACAATACAATAATGAAATCAGCATCAATTCCAGTAAAACTATTATGCAAAAATGAACGGCGTTTAATTAGCCGGAATATCTTTAGCAGTAATTTTCGCGTAAATATCATAATCGCGAATGTATAAAAGACCCCCGTGTATATGAGTCGCCCTGGGAATAGACTCCAAATACGAAGCTCACATTAGTATTCATAACACTTACAGAAGATAATTACACATTATAATTACAATAGAGGCCGCGCACCAAATAATTCATTAGGTCCCGACGAAACTAATTAAATATTATCGCCAACAAATTGATAATCCCTCAATGAGAATTAAAAAAGAATACTAAAGAGCCTAGTTTGTTGTCATTTGATCGGTTGTAGTGTTGGAAATGGAGAAAAAAGAATTTGCTAATTCGGTTTTATTGCTTTCTTTGTGTTAGGAATGATTTGGGGAAGTGTTTTTAGAAGAAAATGATAATTTATGTAGATTTGTAGGAAATAGAAGGAAAATTGGTGACCAAAATTAGTAGTTTAGAACGTAATTAGTTTTTAGTTGGAATTTATTATTCACTTGTAATTTTTGTTGTTTTGAATTCAAATCGTGTAAGAAGGCATTTTGTGGTCGAAATCGTAAGATAACGGTCTTTTATGTAAATCGGGAACGCAACAAAAAAAAGTGAAATTTCAGTGTTGAATCTCCTTCCAAGTGATGTTTTAGTGCAACAAAATTTTCACAAATATTTTTTTTATTAAAATTACGTGGCTTTTAAGGCTCAAAGACTTTTAATTTCTCTTAAAAGCGATGAATAGGCACTTTGGGAATCAGATACCTGATTACTCAGTGAAAAATAGTTTCCTTTTTCGTCCGTTTCTATACAACAAAAAAACGTTATTCTCAAGTCACTCCAGAATCTGAATATCATGATGGAATGCACGGCATGCCGCGGCAAGAAAGGAGAAACATGTCCGTCGGTCGATGTGGCTGGTAGCATCTTCGACACGAACTTGCCCACATTATGCAGAACTTACCAGTTTTCTTTAATGTCGAGCTAAACGGATCGGTTTCTATGTCGAAGGAGTTTCATAAATATTAATTGGGAATCGCATTGATGGGAATGTTAAAGTCTTAGTGAAAAAGTCGACGGGATTTCTTTATTTAATTGAAAACGAAAATTGTTTATGGATTGTTTGGATGATGGGAAATTTATGATTTTTTTTCTGTTTCGAACGGCGGTAAATCGTGATTTGTTTTTTGGATATTTGTTTTCGGTCCTAGAAAGAAGAATAAAATTGTTAATTTTGTAAGAAATTGTTTTGGAAAATATGATTTGAAACTGGGTAAGATATTAATTGAAATATAAAAATCAATAATATTTTTGAAAAGTATTCCCGAGATTTAGTTGGAAATTTTAAACAAAAAATGTGATTTTCTTGGTTTTGAGCGGCGGTAAATCGTGTTTTGTGCAATTCAAAATATTATTTGGAAAGGATTGTGGGAAGGAAGGAGAAAATTTAGAACAAAAAATATTTTGGATATTTAGTTATTATGGAGATAAGATATTTCTTGGAAATTTGGATAAAATTATTTTTTTTAACAAAATTGTAAGAAAACCCTGATTGATAGTTAAAAAAATAATTTAAAATATTAAAATCTTGTTTTGGAGATCGGATGGTTTTGGTTAAATTGTTTTTAAAATTGCAAATAAATGTTTTAGGGCTTCTCTTCTTAAGCTTACGGGAATAGAACTTTTCTTTTGCAGCGGAAAACATTGCAAGTTTTTCGTTGTGTCTTAGAAGAAAAGTGTTTTTACAAATTAATCTTTTATAAAACGATTTATTGAAAGATAAAAGTTTTTCACTTTAGGCTGAAAATTTAGGCAAAATATGACAACAAAAATGTGAACACAAAATTGAAAATTTGGTTTGATAGCTGGAATATAGTTTAAATGTTAGAAATATTAAAATGTTGTTTTGGAAATTCGAAAAATAGAATGTTTTGAAGAAAATTGTTCGAAATTTGGACAGTTTTTCTTTTGCGGCGGAAACTTTGTATTTGGATGAACATTTTTGTAGTTTTATTTTGAAAGAAAAATGTTATTACAAATTAATCTTTTATAAAACGATTTAAATGAAGTTATTTTGCTAGCTTTTAGCAACATTTGATGGATTCTCGTTGTAAATTTTTGTTTGAAGCGGCGGAAAATATTTAAAAGTTTTTTTTTTAAACAAGTTTCAAATTTTGTCCAAATTTGTTATATTTTATAGATTAGAAAACAAAATGTGGATTCTTTAAAAAAAAAATGGAAAATTTCAATTTTTTTCGGTAATATTTAGTGAAAAATTTGCTTTAATACAAATTCGAAAAATGTTTCAACAAAAGGAAGAAGAGTTTTAAAAAAATGTTCTTAGAAAAACAAAAATGAGATAATTTGAAAAAAAAATTCTTTATTTTGGACAAATATTTCGAATTAATCAAAAAATAAATTTTGAAATTCTTTTTAGGTTAGGTTAGGAAATTCATGTTAGGAATTAAATAGGAAAATTCAAATTCAAATTTCTTTTGATTTAAAAAAATGATTTAATATTATTAGCAGAAAATTTATTTTACAAATATTTTATAAAAAATTTAACTTTAGTTTAAATTGTCAGTTTCATAGAAATTATAGAATTTGTTTAAATTTTCAGCAGAAATTTTATTAAAAATGTTTGACAAACAAAACTCGAAGGGAAAAAATTCCGAGAAAATTTCTTTATTTTTAAACAAAAAAATATCAATACTAATATTTATTGCATTTTTTAAATAATTAAGTTTGGTGCAAATTAAACAAAAAATTTCGACGTTTTTTAATTAAATGACAAAAATTTTTCAGGTGAATTTGTTTAATTTTGCAATAAATTACTATTTAATATTTGATAATGTAAAATGTTGGAAATTATCAAATTTTTTTTGGGTGGAAATGGATATGTTGGAAACTATTAAAAATTGTATTACCTGTAAAGTGGAAATATTGTTGGAATTTACCAAAAAAATTCCTCAATCGGAAGAAAAAAACAAATTTGTTAATTAAGAAACACAATTAATTGGAATTTTAAATTTTTGAAACGTATCAGGTTATTTAATTTTTGCTTATGTTTTTCAAAATTGAAAATGTTAGGAACAGCATCGCATTGAAAATTTGTTATAGAAATTTATTAGAAATATCCGCAGAGCAATGATGAGCAAGTAAATTACAGTGAAATTTTATTAAATTTTTAAAGGAAATGTCCTAATATTATTAGTATAATTTTTTTTTCAAATTTTAACTTAGGAGGAGCTTATCGAAAAAAATTTAATTTGGTATTATCGATTTATTAATGAAATAAAACAAAGTGGATTGTTGAATTTGCAATAATTTAGATAGAAATTAGTGAAGAAATTATTAAAACTTCAACTTAAAAAATTACAATATTTGGAACAAGACTCAAAATTTGTAAAGTTGATTTCGTTAAATTTTGTAGAAAACGCACTAAAAATTTAGTTCGAAACTGTTTTTTTTTTACTTTTAATTTTTTACTGGATTTTAAACAAATTGGCGATTCTTTTAATTTTCTTACCAAAAAAAGACATTTTTTTAATTTTGTTTATTTCTAAAATTAAATTAAATTATTTGTAATCGTCGGAACGATTTGATTTTTCGAGGACGGTTTATGTAGTCGGAAAATTGCGGTTTGCCGGGAATCAATTTCGCGACGATATCAAAGAAATTGGGGAGAGAAACGCCGGAAACTGAATTACTTTATCGAGTCGGAGAGAGTTTCAGAGGAAATCTAAATGTCCCGTTGTCGACGGAACGCTCCGAGCCCGACGGAACTTCACAATTACCTGCAACGTTCGCCCCATTCAGCTTCAGCGTAGAAACTGCGATTTAAACCGACCTCCCGAATAAAATACACCGAATCAAAATCAAATTTGTACCGGGAAAAAAACCTTCCAGAATGGAAATTCTTCGGGGTGGAAATGTTTATTTTTGCGTGAGAAATGTTTTAAACTGTGCGGTTAAAGTGATTTTAATTATCGATATTATTTTTTTTTTATATAAAATTGTTTTTTTTTAACTGAAATGGTAAGAGAAATCTTTTTAATAAATGTATGCTTATAATTTTCAAAATACATAGATAGTTTAAATTATTTCAAACGGAGGGAAATTCTCTTTTCAAAATTATTGGTAATTTTTTCAATATAAAACCTTTCACGGTTGTTAAGATTTTTTATGGGAAAAAAATTAATTTAAACAGTCCGTAAAAGTGGTATTGTAGTATATGGTATATACTATTGATACATAACATAAGGAAGAGAGAAAAAAATTGAATTGAAATAGATAATTAAAATTTTTAAAAATATATTTTGTGAATTGCCTGAAATTTTTGTACAAAAACTGTTGCTACTGCTGTTATTACAAAAATTGTGCTAGGAACTTGGAAAAATTTGTGCTAGGAAAATAAGAAAATTTTAATGAAAATTTCTTGAGTTTTGAATATAAAAAAACATGTTCTATTATTATTTGTAGAAAATGACTACAAATTTTGAATAAAATTTTTAACTTTGGTGGAAATTATCAAATATTAAAATTCACAGAATTTGTTGCAATTCGCAGCAGAAAATTTATTAAAAATGTTGGGCAAACAAAAGCCGTAGGAAAAAAATTCTATGAAAATTTCTAGAATTTTTAAAGAAAAAAAAGTCAATATTTGCAATTTTTTTTAAATAATTAATTTTGGAAAAAATAGTTTCGCCGATTTTTAATAAAATGAACAAATGAAACAAATCTTTCAAGTGAATTTGTTCAATTTTGCAATAAATTACCAAAAATTTTAATATTTGAATAAGGAAAGTTTGATGAAAATTTTAAAGTGGAAATTACCAGAAATTTTTGTGTAAAAATAGATATGTTGAAAATTTGAATTATTTGTAGAGTGGAAATGTTTTGGATATTTCTAAAAATTTGAATGTTGAATTCCCCAATCCGAAGAAAAAACAAATAATAGAATCAGAATTTGTTGTTTTAAATTTTCGTTACAATTTAAATACATTTTTTCTATTCATTAATAAATAGCCTATTGTTAAATAAAATAAGAAAAAAGAAAAAAAAATTGAAATAAATAATTAAGTTTCATGAATTAATTTGGTGAATGGCCTGAAATTTTTGTATAAATATTCTTGTAAAAAACTGTTTTAAATTGTGCGGACCAATTCGATTTTAATGATTTTTGGCAACTTAAACTTATCAAATTTACAAGATTTATTATTTTTTTAAACGACAAAAAAACAATGTTATCTGGAAATGGATTAAAATCGAATTTATTGTAAATTTAAACGTTTTTTGGTTTGATTAAACATTTTTAATTTTACAAAATGTAAAGAATTATTGTACAAATAAACGTGTAAAGGAAAGTTTAATAAAAAACGGGTCCAATATTACAATTTCCATATTGTAAATTTAAGTAATAATAATAATAATATTTATTGTAACATAAAAAATGATACAAAGGGCTACCGACCTCGAGGCCCTTGTGAAAGGGCTAATAATTTTACAAACAAAAAGTACTTTATATAAAATATTCAGTATTTTGTGTAAAATTTAAAAAAAATATATCTAAATGATGTAATAAAAATACATTTTTTTTATAATTGTACGAGTTTATTTGCAAATTTTAGCATAAAATATTAAATTTGAAAATATTAATATTTAGTGCAAATAAAGTATATTTAGTACAAATATTAGCTTCTTTAGCGTAAATTTTTTTAATCGTAATAATAATATTCTTTATTGTCACCAACAGTAACAAATCGACCACAAGGTTTCTCTAACAGGGAGTATAATAATCTGTTTATGTTAATTCAGTCAATTAATAAGTTTATGTAATTTTATTAAATATATTGTGTCATTTTTTCATTTGTGTATTTTTGTCCAGTGAAAGGTTTGAGAATTTTGGTTTAAAATTATATTAATTTTGGTTTAGTGTTTAACAAAAGTTTAGATGAACTTAGTTGGAACAAAAATAAAAACCACTGAAATATTTTTAACAAGTAAAATTTTATTTGAAAATTTTTTTAAAAATATATCGTCCGAAAAAAAATTTGTTTGGAACTTTAAATGTGAATGTTAATTTTTTTAACAAGAAAATAATTATTATTATATTTGAAATTTTTAGATAAGGCAACGGCTGAAACATTTTATACAACTTAGAAATTCGCACTATGTTTGTTTAACAGTGTAAGGCCAGTAAGGCCCGGTTGGCCTTGCGTTAGGTTTTCAGTATAAAAATTTCAAAAGATAACAGTTCTTTTTCTACTGAATATGGTATATGGTTTTATTTCAACCATTATAATACCTTCAAACAAGCATTTTTTTTAATTATTATATTAAGTATACCAAAAGACCAAAGCGTAGTTATAATACGCATTAATATTGACGTTGCAGTGTTTTTTAAACCGTTGGCTTGTACACCAGTCAACCTAAGAAATCGCCTGTGTGACGCTCACTACGGCGCCTTCGCACTTTAGTTTATCTATCTCCAAAATGAATGCAAATCCCAGTCTAAACTTTACACGTATTATGTATATATTAGCTACATTTTTACATAAAAATAGAAAAAAAAATTAAATCCGAAATTAAGTGAAATCCGATTATAAATGTTTACTTCCTGTTTTCTATACGAAAAAACAAATTTCGAAGTTCTAAGAACTGCCAAGAAGAACATTTAATTTTCTCAAAAAAATTACAAACTTTGTATCCATCTTTTTGGATAATAGCAGCAATAGCTTTCAAAATCTATTCCTCTAATTTCGTTAATTTTTTAAAGACTTATAAATTGGCAACTAGGCTTCATAGAGAAAAATATATTTAATTCAAGTCATACAGAAGTACAATTTATTCAAATATGAACAAAATTCAGAATCTGACAGTATTTTCAGTGTCCGCTTTACCTGAAATGGCCCAGGAGTGAAAATTTGCTTAGAGATTTTTAGAAAAAAAGTGACCAAGATTGTTTGAAATTTTTTAGAAAATAAGCTTAAAATTTCGTCAAAATCTTAGTATTAAATTTCTCAAAGTTTTCTTAAATGAAAAAAATCATTCTATTTTTGTAAAATTATTTTAATAAAATTTTCTCCAATAAGCCTGAGAAAAGTTGCAGAATTTTATTCTAATAGTGAATATGTTAATTTTATATTAATTAAAAAGAAAATGAAATTTTGCATATGGAAAATTATGGAAATTTTACAGAAACAATAATCAGAATTTATTAATTTGTACAAAATGTGAAACATTTAATAATGTTTACAAACATAAATTAGGTTGTCGCTTAATAGTGAAATTGTTAATTTTATTTATTTAAAAAAATAATAAAGGAAATTTTGCATATAGAAAATTATGAAAATTTGATTTAAATTATTTATAAATTAGGAGAATTTATTAATTTCAACAAAAATTTAAAACATTTAATGATTTAACATGGATTAGGTTATTTATTACATGATATTTTTCATTGGATTTTATTCACAACAAACTTAAATGTTAAGATTTTCAAAAATCTTTTTTTACAAAATTGACAATAATATTTTGTGAAATTGAAAATTTTCTAAAATACAAATTTTCATTAGCAGAAAGACTTTGTGGTCGATAGCCACTTATTACTACTGGTGACAATAAACATTATTATTATTATTACAAAATTTTCTAGAGGTTTCAATTCAAACATTTTTCAACATTTCGTTTAATTTTCAATTCATTTTCAAATTTTTGAGACAGGAAATATGTAAAACAAACAAAACTTGATTTTGTTTTCTTGACAAACTTATAACACATACAACAAAAATACTAAATAACAAGTTTTATTCGATATATTTTTCAAAGTTTTAGATAAAAAAATATTCAATTATAAAGTAATATTCAATAATAATAAAAATAATCTTTATTGAACAAAGTACAACTGGTTAATGACCAAAGGTCTTTTTATCAGGCTTAATATAATAGCTAATACGTATATATAAAAAAAATTAAACAACAAATATTCAATAATAATTAATGGGGATCATATTGCTGCACGATGAATAAAAAAATCATAAAATATTTCCAGGTGCAGGGAATTTTTATTTTGTAGAGGTGTTCATTGTATTGATCAAATTATAATTAAATAAATTACATAATCAAATTAAAAATATGTAAAAATCTTTTTTGAAAGTATAAATATTTTTTATTTTAGGCTAATTTGATTAAATTGTATAAAATAATTTCAAAATTCTTAATTTAGCCACAAACAGAAAACCGGTAAAAATGTAACTTCCTAACACGATTATTAAAGAAAAAACATTTCAACAAAAAACAAATTTCATTTTATTGTAAATTTTCTTTGTTTAAATTAATTTTTGAAATTTGTAATCATTTGTAAACAAACACTAATTTCCTTTGTAGCAAAACCAAACAATTCTTAAAAAATCTCAGTAAATTGTTTGTAAATAAAAGAGAACAAAGTAAAAAAATCCTTTTGGTAATAAAAAAAATCTCTCAATTCCATTAAAAACCGCAAGAAAAAATCATTCTCCACACTTAAAACGCTGAGCAAAAAAGAAATCATAATCCCAAACTATAACACACACACAGTTTACAACTCCATGAAATTTTACGACGACAACCATTCCAACAAGTTCCTACTTTAGAACACACTAAAAACCTCGCATAACCAATATAAATGATCTCATCACCAATCAACTAAATTAAAAAAGCAAAAAAAAAAACGTTTATTTAACAGAATATTCAATTAAAGATAATTAAAGCAAAATATTCCTTTTCAGAATTTTTCAAATTTTTGATTTTATTCTTCTTTTCATAAATACGTTTGTCAAATTTATGAAATTCAAATCACTTATAATAGAAGCATTTTCGACAAAACCTAAACAAAATTCCTTTTCTTCTTTCAGTTAATTAATATTGTTAAGTGTTGTCGAGATTTACGTGTGGCGACAAACAAATATTTTTCGTTTCGTGTGTTTGAAACATGTTTCAGATATATCCCAGTTTAAAATTATGAGTGAAACCCGGATGGTCCGTCCTGCATAATTTAGTAACCAGCTCGGTTTTACTTATTCTAATATCGCGTCTTAATTTGTTGTAGTTTATTACTACAAACCGATAAAAACTTAAAAGAGTAAACAGCGAGGAAGCTACGTCGGTTTTACGTTACAAATTATATTAACTACACAGTATAAAGCAGTGT
This sequence comes from Phosphuga atrata, assembly GCA_944588485.1. NCBI lineage: Eukaryota > Metazoa > Arthropoda > Insecta > Coleoptera > Silphidae > Phosphuga > Phosphuga atrata. The sequence goes on from OX155892.1 coordinate 56,957,860, forward strand.
AAATTACTTTATAATTGAATATAGGAGCAATATACCGTGTCCAAAATACATATATAATGTTCTTTTTTGATTTCGGTTTTAATTTCCAACACTAAATTTTGATATAAAATCGTATTTTTGCTACCTGTTCCGTTTTTTTTTTTGAGTAATTGCCCCTCACTTTTTGATCCTCCCACTAAATTCTAAGTAATAGGAAGTGAGCAAGAAATCATAGAAATTGTTTTTGTTTAATGCAAAAACTTTTGGTTTAATGCCAGTAAAATTTGCTAATTAAATTCATTTAATTTTGTAGATTATTATTTACTTTTTTTTAATTTGTTGATTTGTTGCTTATTAATTTTTCGATTAGAATATTTTCTAATATAATTATTTTCATTTTTTTTTAATTTGTTCGTTTGAATTAATTTTTTATTCTTAATTTGTTTAAATTTGAATACTTCTTTTTGATTTTTTTTTCCTACATACGTACATATATTTTTTGCAAAGTTTTAATATTTTTAATAATTGATTTTTGTTTAATTGGCATCCCATAACAAGTATTTTATATAAAAATTATATTTTTGGCATTTTTTTTTAAAATAAAGCTTCTATTAAAAACATAACCACGAAACAAATTTTATTTCAAATTAAATTTTGATCAGTTATGGTAAAAACTTTCTTTATTTAAAAGCAATGAAATTATAGTTAAATTTGATATTATCATTAATTGAAATTCAATAACTTGAAATTGAATTATCGTTTTATTATTTCTTAGATAATAAGTCAATTTTATAAAAATCGCAAATTTTTGGTAATTTTTGCAAAGGAAAACCTTCCATTCGAAACATAATCAAGAAATAAATAATATTTGGTTTCAATTTCATTTTAGTCTGTTTAGAAACTAGAATTTGCAATAAACTTAATATTTGCAACAAACTAAAATTTACTAAAAATTTTTTTCAAATTAAATTAAAATTAATAATAATACAAATTTGAAAAGAAATCACTTCAAATTCTTCAAAAATTACTTCAGTTAATATTTTTGTAAATAAAACTTGTGAAAAAATATCGCCTATATATAAATGTAAGTGTCCTGAATGTCTGACTGACTCATCAAAGCTCAGCTCAAACCGCTTAACCTACGAACGTGAAATTTGGAATGGACTGCTTTTATGATGTAAGGATTTTTGGAAATTTCGTTTCTGAGGCCGGAAAATCGGGACCAAAGTTTTTTACTAGGATGGCTATTTCTCAGAAACGGAAAATGTTAACACAAATTTGGTATTAAGATTCTCTTTCAAAAATAAAGAGGCGCGTGTTTCACCATGTTTTGAAAATCCGAATAAGGATGCTGAAAATTGGGGGTTCAATATATTTTTAACTTATATCTCTGAAACCGAAATTGCTACAATAGTAAATATTGGCAGTTGGATTCCTCTTACAGAAAAACACATATAGAAAACACGCGATTTGCCATTTTCTGAAAATCCAGCTATGGAAACTACAAATGTTATATAAATATATCTTAGTAATTGAGTCAAATTTGAAAGAAATTAAACATGGCATTCTCTCACTCAAGGCATTTTAAAATTAATAATGTGTTGGACCACCCCTATTAGTTTCATACTCCCGTACCCTTCTGGGCATGGATCCCACCAGGTTGTCTATTTCTCCATGAGGTATTGCATCCCAGGTAATCTGTATTTCATGCCGGAGAGCATGAGTCTTCTAATATGCTTGAGTCTTCTACCAATCATGTCCCACGATGTTCGATGGGCGAAAGTTCGGGAGATCTGGGTGGCCACGGCAAGATATTGACGTTAGCCTCTTCGAAGCTCTTCATAAAATGCTTTGTAATATGGAGACGATATATTCTGTTGGAAAATCAGGTCTTACAGTTCCTGGAGGAATGGAAGGATTTGGAGTTTTACCATTTCATCAACATTTCGGTGGGTATTCATGTCGCCTCGGATGAATACCAACTGAGACCTGCTTCCATAAAGAATAGCACCCCATACCATAACCCCCACTGTGTGCTACATATGCCACTCAACGGAGAACTGCACATGGCGACGTTCTCCACGTCTAAGTCTGATCCTCATGCGACCATCGCGCATTCCTAAGCAGAATCGGGATTTGTCACTGAAGACCACTGTATGCTATTCCACATCCCAAGCCAGTCGCAAGGTACACCACTCCAAATGTTGCTGTCGATGACGAGCCGTCAATGGAAGCACAAGATGTGGTCCATAGGACTGCAGTCAAAAGCTCTAATTCGTCGGTAAACTGTACGAAGGGTTATAGGACGTCTTTCGTTCCCAAACCATTGATGATCAACTATTGATCTTGTACTCGAGAATCGGTCTCTTAATGCCATTATTCGGATATGGTGGTCCTGTACCACATTTGTTTGTCTTGGCCGTCCACTTCCTTTTCTACGACGTTCTTTTCCTTCTGGAGACCATGATTGATAACACCGTACTACATAGGATTGGTTTCGGTTAAGACGATTAGCAATTTCTCTGAATGAAAAATCACCTTCACGTAAGCCAATAATGCGACCTATGTCGAATTCACTCAGTTGTCAATAATGTTGACATTGCCGTACTCTAGACATAATCACAACCTCAAAACGCAAAGCAGGTCTCAAGAAGAAGATAATTGCAACTAAAAACAAAATCGAAATCGAAGAAATGCATCATATAAATTCGATTGTAACAACAAGTAAAACGTCAAATTTTAATGAACTACTACTACCTTTGACTAGTAAAAGATTTCTGCCAAGTCCAAAAATTCCTACCCCTTTTTAGTGTTGCATTTTTATGTCGCAATATATATATATATATATATATATATATATATATATATATATATATATATATATATATATATATATATATATATATATATCCTGACTGACAGACTCAGTGATTGAATGACTCACCAACGCACAGCTCAAACCGCTTGACCTACGAATGTGAAATTTCGAAGGGACTTTACTTATATAACGTGAGTACCCACTAAGGAAGAATTTTTGTAAATTTCGATTCTAAGGGTATGAAAAGGAGGCTAACGTTTTTTTACTAGGGTGGCTATATATCAGAATTGGAAAATGTTGCAGATATGAAATTTGGTATTAAGATTCTCTTTTAAAAACAGAGACGCTTGTTTCACAATTTTTTGAAAATCCTAATCAGGTGGGTGAAAATTGGCGGTTGAATATTTTTATAACTTTTATCTTTGAATCCGATTATGTTACTATAATAAAAAATGGCGGTTGGATTCCTTTTAAAAAAATGAAAAATTCGTGATTTACCATCGCCGGAAAATTCAGCAATGGGGGCTGCAAATGTGGTATAGTTACATCTTAGAAACCGGATGTGTGAGATATGTGAAAATTGGTATTTAAATTCTTCTTAAAAAATGAAGAAATAGGTATATTACTATTTTCCGAAACTCCAGTTAAAGAAAGAAGAAAAGAAGCAACAATTCTCATTTGCAAATTGTATTGTCATTTGAATAATAGTATATAATTACAATTTAAACTGCAAATTGATAACATAATAGTAAATGGTTTGATGTCTCCATATACAGTCGTACTATTTGTAGGCGATGGATCGTGCCTATTCCAGATGCATCGTACGTTATGTGTGGAAGTTCAAATCTAAATAAAGAAATACGTAAACCAATAACTGATATTTAATGAATAAACTGATAATGTTAAAAACTGGCATGAATCCTTTATAAAGCCCTATTATGTGATGGCAACAATATGTGAGTGTCGTTGCATATTTTATGGTGGTTTATATGAGTTAAACTTTACACAATATTTGGTAACCAATTTTACGCTGTAAAGCAGTTACTTTTTACAAAATCTATCCAGTGACCATTCTGATACGTATCCGTATGTATCAAAGAAAGGTTAGAATGGTTCATCAATACATAGATCCAACATAGATTACCAACATTAAACCTTAAATTTGGAAGGTACCTATATCGTCGTAATATCTCAACTCGCAACCATTAAAAAAGGATATTAACTTCCATTCGTTCCTTCCTAGAGGACCAAAACAGAGCTTAAAATTTCAACACACACATTTACCTCGAATCAAAAAAAAAAATTTACACTCGTGAAAATTGGTATAAATATTGTTTCTTCTTTATAAGCGAAACAGCCAAATCCAGCCAGGAAGTAACAAAAATGAGAGTGACTGCCTGAGAAAGTCTTAAAAACCGAAAATTTTACAGATGCAAAGCTTGGTATATTGATACCTTTTTAAAAATAAAGAAACACGTGTTTTAGAATTCAACCGAAATATTTGAGTTATGGGAAATTAAATGCTGAGTGAATTTTTGTATTTAGATACTTGAATTTTAAAAAGCGTACGTGTTGGGAAAGTAAAAATTTTTAATATTCCTCACAAAGTAAGTACCACTTTGTTGATTCTAACAGTAGTTCTGAAAATACTTTATTGAAACGCAGACATTAATACTCTTTTTTGCAATTCTAATAGTTAAGTCATCTCCAAACAAAGCACATTGACTATAAAACAGAGATAGATGACTTCGATGCGACTCATGTCTGTTAATTACCTTGCAACAACCCCTATTTATTTTTGTGGGGTTTGGACAAAAATCATATGGTAACTTCCAAAATCTACGCAAGCAAAGCCCACTATATACTTATAGTTGTATAGAATTTGTTATAAAATTTTGGTCAAAATTTAACAGGCTTTGTTTGCAAATTTTTTATCGTTAGTTTTGTTACCAATTTTACAAAAATGTGTTCCGAAAACCAACAATTTAATTTTAAAATTTGAAACAAAAGCAAATTTTGTTTAACAAATTTTGCAGAAATGTGTAGAAAACAAAACACAACTGAATTTCTTAAAATTTGCAACAGAAACCAATTTTTCTTTTACATACAGCAATGTTTCATAAAACACCACAAAAATGTAAAATTTTGGCTGAATTTCTTTTTTTCAAATTCTAATTTAGTGAAACTAAATAAAAAAAATTTAGAAATCTTTCAGGATTTTTTCTAGAATTCTTCAATTTTATAATATTATTTTTGTTTGAAATGAATTCAAATTTCCGTTGATTTTGTAATAAACTTTCCACAGATTTTGCACTTATTTCTGCATAATTCTTCAATTTTACATTTATAAATTCTGATGCATTAATATTTTTGCAAAAAAAGTACAATTTATCTTTGAAAAATTAAAATTCATTCAAATTTTTACTGAAATATTCATGTCGAGAATTAAAAAGAAATGTTTTTTGTCTTCTAAATATGATTTAAATTTAGGAAACAACAAATATTATCAAAAATCAAGATACCAAATCTAAGAAAACTAATCAAGATCTAAGAAAGACTAAATTTTAAATTAGAAAAATCTTAAAATTTCACAAAAACATATTATTTACATATTAAACATATATTTACGATTTTTTTTTATTTTATGAAGTCTTTACTATATATTTTAGTATTTCTAAAATTTTATGCTACATTAGGTTAGCTTAGGTTCTGGTCAAACCCTTTGCTTAGATCCCCGTTTAGTTTGTCCTCCCCGTCTAGTTTGTGCTCCCCGAGGGTAGGTTTGGTTACATTAGGTTAGGTTGTTTTCAAACTCTTAGGTTAGATCAATGTTCTGCGTCCCTTTTATTTCACCCACCCCGTGAAGTTTGTCCTCCCCGACTAGTTGTCTTACCTGATTTGCTTGTGATCCCCGAGAGTAGCTTAACTTACATTAAAGTGACAAAATTTTAACACAGATTGAAGAATGAATGAATTAAGAATAATTGTATCCATTAAAATTTAGCAACAATTGTACTCTTAAGTAAACTGAATTGTTAATGATTTACAACTTTTTAAATCAAAAACGAGAAAAAATAATGTGTTAAAGAAAGGATTTTAAAGATTTTAATATTATAGTTTTTCTAAAATAAATTTCATTATTTTGTTGTTAAATTTACTATTTTTTTTTATCTTTGTCCTGTAAAAAACAGCAATACATTTACCAAAAATTAACAAAAATGTGCCCAAAGTTTTAATAAATCAAAACAAGAATTAAAGCAAAACCTCAAATTTTCCGAAAACAAAACAAAACGAAATCCTCCAACAATAAAACCCCATATAAAGTACAACTTAACAAACTAAAAAGCATGCGAAGTGCAAGTATCATCCTCAACTGTCCGTCGCAAAAAGACAAGCTTCCAACCAAGATCAACGGAAAAAACCTCATTTTACTAACATTAAGATTATATCAAAGATTTTGAAGCTGCCGCAGCATTCAGGAGAAAAGATTGTAGAAAATTTTCGAAATATTTACAATTAAAACAACGTAAACTTGATTGAAATAACAGTTAGTGTTTTAATCGGCTGGTTTATAGTTGAATTATCTTTATACCCTAATAAATTTATGCCATAACTTGTGTTGAACGTTCTATGCGCAATTAATTTTTGATATCCCAATAAAATATTTATATAATATGATTTTAAAACGAAGGAAAAAGCACGGTTTTTATACCGTTCGGCATTTCAATCCTTAAATAAAAATGCTTTATTTTTTCGATTTGCGTTTTTTTTTTAATTTCGTCTGCGACGAATTTTCTATTATTTTTAGATTTAATTTTTTTACTATTTGGTTGGAAAAAAGTTTTGGAAATTAGAACCAGACAGATTTATGTTTCACGCGCTTCAGTTTGATTTTTCACATCGTTTGCGTTTTTATTTCTTTTTTAATTTTGTTTTTAGCAACAATATCTTCTATTCGATTCATGCAATTCACTTTTGTTTTTGATTGTCGCAAGTGGAACAAAGATGTGAATTTTGTTATCGATTTTTTTTTTATCTCGGTGTAATAAATATCAGTGATAAAAATTAATGTAAAATCGGCTACCGAAAAAATACATTTTTTCAAAATCTAAGAAAATTTCCGTTTAAGTTATTTTAATTTAAGTTATTTTCCTAATTTTGTTTGAAAGACCCTTGCGTCGATAGTCATTTGTTGCAATTTGTAAGATTAAAGATACTCTAAGGAAATTAAAACAAATTATGTTTCAAAATTTTCGAGTCTAGAAATTTGATAAAATCAGAAAATACAATTTTTTTCTATTATTAGTTTCGGTTATTATTATTCATTTTTCTGTAATTAACTTCAAAATATAATTCATAAGAATTTGAAAATTTGTAATAACTCCTTACTACTCATACATTATTTGTTTATTGATTAACCAAACAAAACAAATCTTCATGAAAATTTATAACTAAATAATACCATAATATATATACAATCCAATCAATATATTGTAATATATATTCAATACCATAATATATAAATAATACAATCTAACTAAACCAAAAATCCGTTTCAGTTTAAACCTTCAATATTTCAACGTTTGATTAAATTTAACATATAATAATAATAATCTTTATTATCACCAAAAGGGTAAAAAAGAATATGGACCATAAGGTCTTTGTGCCATTTAACATATTTTTTTCTAATAAATTTATTTGATTAAATTTAATATTTTTAATTAAACTTTTACGTTTATCAATTTTAATATATTTTAAAATCAAATAATTTTGGGGTCTCAAGATGGAAAAATCTCTTCTTTTCTATTCTTTTTATTTTAGTGTTCGTTTAAACTTTTTTTTAACGACGTTTGTACAAGTTTACGACTACGGTGATCAAGTTCATAATAAAGTTAATACTGAACACTATATACCACTACTAAATTTTTTATGGCTAATACTATTTTTACGTCACTCTTTCCGCTCCGCTTTTTTTATATTTGGAAAAATAAATAAATTAAGTGAAGTCAGAAATAATATTTGTGAAACCCACTGTTGAAAATATTGAATTGAATTTTTTGGGAAAATAAATTAAATTAACTGAAATGTTTTTAGATAAAAATTGTCCAATTATCACTAAAATATAAAATAAGTTAAAATTGTTTAAACTTATTAAAGCCGAAACCTAGCCTGAATATATAAATATATTCAACCTTCCCGTAGCTCTATAACATTATTAAGTCTTTTTAAGACTACAAAACAAATCTCATGTTGAAACACCTACTTTCTTTACAAATACCATGCAGGAAAATATCTAGTTCTTGTTTAATGTCACGAAAATGGACTGGGGCTAGTAAATGACATACAAATAGCTGTTGTATAATTATCCTGTGTATAAATATCCTGTGTGATATTAGAAAAGGAAGTAGTTGTGTGAAGGTGAGTGAAGAAGTTGTTTCAATAAAAGATTTGTTTTGTAGTCCTCAAAAGACTTAATAATATTAAAGAGCTACGGAAAGGTTGAATATTTTATATATTCGGGCTATATTTCATCTTTAATAAGTTTTAATGATTATCTTTAATGTAGTAGTTTTTCACCAATATTAAAATTGTTTGTTCAAATTGTCGAAAATAAGAAAAAACGAAATGTTTTTTTCTAAATTATAATGGCAATTCTTCAAATATTTTGTCATTTTTAAAACGTGTTCTATAGAATAGAAATTTGATCAGATGTCATAAATGTAATATATTTTCACTGAATTGATAAATTCACTATGTTTTAACCACACTTATATATACCAACACATAATATGTAAAATTATTATATAACTTGTTATTCACAGTTATATAAATTTAGACACCTATCACTCGAGTTTCGATAATAGAAGATCATTTTCAGGTGGATTGTTAAAGGTCGTTTTTAAGTAGGTTTAAAATGACCTTTAAAGTCGAAACTCGAGTTGTGATAGGGGTCTAAATTTATATAACTGAATAACAATTTATTTAATATTTTTACATATTATAAGTGTGGTTAAAACATAAAATAACACAACAGAGAATTTATCAATTCAGTGTAAGCATGGCTTACCACGTAGCAACCATCCTATTTGTAATATATTTTGAAAATTAGACAAATATTAATTATGTATTATTCTCCATGTCTCTCCTCTTTCCAAATTTTATTTTTAAATTTAATAAAATAACAAATTTTATTTAAAAAATGGAATTGAAAACACAAGATTAAAATAAGTAAACACTCAGATTTATGTTTAGAGAAAATAAAAATTTAAACTTTATTCGGTAATTATTGAAAATTCACGACGAAATAATGAACGAATACAGACCAAAGATATAAACATTTGTATTACAGTCGAACTTCCCAAAGTCGAATTACCATAGTGCACGCAAAAAATGGAGTTATATAAAATTCGAGTTAGAGAAATACATAAATACAAAATTTTAATGAGTAAAATTCACTTTACACAATTTATTCAGTAAATATAACATAATATAACATATGTATATTTTAATAAACAAAAAAGAAATATACATTATTAATATAATGTTATATAATTATAATTAATTAGAAATAATTATAATAAATATATTATTTTTTGAAAAAGTCAGTAATTTTTAATTGTTTTCCATTAAAAAAATCTTCCAAAGTACTCCAAAGTAGATAATGCACAGTACACTTCGTCTGGAAGATTGTCTTTAGAACACATATATTCAGTACACTTATTTAAATAATTACGCATTTCTTTGTTTGTGGGTGGAATTGGCACTGTTTCGTGGCTAGATAAGACATCTTCATATTCGCGTTTTGTAATCTTGTTTATCCACGTTATGCTGATTATATGTGTCATACGCGGACTGCAATTCTGACAGAAGAGTATCATCTTCCCAGTTTGTTTCGCCTTGTTTTTTAAAGCCAGCCTTTCTGAAACAATTTTTTATGTTTGCTTGCTGAATATCGATGTACCTACCACGCTTTTGTCAAGTTTGCATCAGCATCCTATAAATTAATATGTTCGGGTTGATTGTCTACTAGGGCAACTATAGTTTTTCTCAGAATTCTTCTTCTATTGTGCAATTTTATATTGATAATATTCCTTAGTCCATAGGTTGTAACTTTGACGTTATGTTTAACGGGAGAAGAACAACAAGAATCGAATTAAGCTGCTTAGTAGTTTTTGAGTGTGACTGTATTCGGCATTGAATTTCTTGTATAAACTAGAAAGCCATTCTTCATAAATTGCGCTTGTCATCCAAGCTTTTTTGTTCCATCTGTATCGGATTTTTTGATTTTCCAATCACCAACGTTTCAGTTTTTCAGTACCACACATATTGGCTCCCACAATGGCTGTGATTCCTTCTTTGCTATGTTTTCCACCGAAGCACTTTTCGTCTTTGAATGTCAATGTTTTATTAGGCCAACATTTAAAAAATAAGCCCGTAGCCTTGTCAATGTCATGACAAATAGCCTTGTCAATCATTAGTTGCAACATTTTCGGCTATGCTCAGAATTTCTTCGCGGTTTCTTATAATTGAAGAAAGTGTACTTGGAGGAATCCCAAAGTCTTTAGAAATCACTTTTCTCTTTTTAATTCCTTTGTCAACCTCACTTTTTCTTATCATATTTGCAATTGTTAACGGCAGAGGTAAGAAGAAAGAATGAGTTTAAACTCTAAAATTTCATTAATATAAAGCACCTTTACTACAACAAATAGGATACGGTTTATGATAGGCAATATAAATTTTGGAAAGTACGCAGCGATTAAAAACATTGGAGTTATAGAGATTATCTTCTCTGTAAAATTTTCCCAATGTACACTTTTTACTACGAGTTATGGAAACGAATTTACTCGAGTTAACGTAAATTTGAGTTATGGAACTTAATTTATATGAAAATTGCTATCTAAACGTATGAATTTCCAAAAAAGTTCGGGTTATAGAAAAATTGGAGTTATAGAAGTTCGAGTTATGGAATCTATAAAATTATATTAATCCTGGGAGAAAGACCTATGCTCATTAGCCAGTTGTACTTTGTACAATAAAGATTGTTCTTATTATATTGAAAATCCAAATCCAACTTGTCACGAAAAATGTTTTTTAGTTATTAAAAAAAAAATTTAATTATTTTTTCAACAAATTTAAAAGTTTAAACAGATTTCAAAAACATTTTTTAAATAAAGGGTGACCAATTATGAGTGTCCTGATTTTAAATTGCAATGATCAAAAATAAAAATAGTTGAACACCAAATTTTTTGTTGATCATTGCAGAATAAAAAGCTAAAGTTTATTAACAAGTTAAATGCTTAATACTAAATTAACAATTAATACTTAAAAATTATATCGATTAGATGACCTCCGTTTGCTCCGATGCATAACCGAGATCGTTGCAACAAAGATTGCAACGCATTGCACGCTGGCACATTTCTGGCGAAATCTCACCAATAGCTTGTCGAATGTTTCGTTTTAAGTAGTGTCTGTCCGCACCACTGTCAAAGATTCTTTAGCCAGGAGGTATGCCTACTTCCAGGGCCTCTTCTGCTATCGATCTTTCCTTGTATGATGAGGTGTATACTCGTACCGCCGACGAGTTTAACGTTGTTCTGCGCATACCCCCATTATTTCGAGCGCGCGGTGATTAGTCGTCTGTGTTTGAAAAACTTACGCATATTTCTTAAATCAAACTAACCGGCGCATACCTCGGCGCGGTACAGCTGCATTCTCTCGTAGGTTCAACTATAGTATTTCATATTTATCATTATCTCTCATAATATGGCCGAAGTACTCCATTTTTCGTTTTTTATTAATCTGTTAACTTCAGTTTCCTAATTTATGCGTCGTACCTCTTGGTTGCCAACAACATGGTTGCAATTATGCTACGTGCTACGCATGCTCGCCAGCAATATTTGAACGGTCACGGCACCTATAGAAGAAGAAGAAAGGTTTCAGGTCGGTTCTGATAAACTTAATATATTTTGATGAATTTAACATGACCCCATAAGAAATAATCCAAAGCCGACACATCCGGAGAGCGAGGAGGCCACAACTGATCCCAACGCTGGGAAAAATACTCTCGTAACACTGCCATAGACATGAATCCTTGCAACATATTGCTGAAACCAAATATCGTTTATTGGTAATCGGAATTGAGCGGTGGCATCTATTAAAAACGTTTGTAGCATCTCCACATAACTTTCACTATCTATAACGGTCGACTACTGGGTTTTCCATTTCATATTCAAAGAAATCCGGTCCCAATACTATAGCTGAGCGTATTCCACACCGTAGCTTTTGAGAATGCAGCTCTTCTTCGAATGCAACTTGAAGGTTTTCGGCAGACTAGCAACATACATTTTGTTTGTTCCTCTGTCTCTGCTCTAAAAGGCTCTGCTCTATCCATGGACTGAGTTCTAAACGGGAGTTTCGAACTATTGGAAGAAGTTTCTCTACACAGCAATCCTTTGTTCAATCGGCCATCGCTTCATTTTCAAAAAAAACTTCAGGTTCACTTCATGTTAGACAGTTACAATTATGCAATTAAAAGCATTACTTCTTTTTGTTTTTATTAAATAAAGGCAGAACACTCTTAGTTTGCCACCCTTTATTTTGTGTAGATTCTACAAAAATTAGTACATTTTTTTAATAGTTTTTTAGCCACAGAAAAACAAGAATCTCGTTTTAAATTTTCACAAAATTCAATTCCGTTTATTTCACAAATTAAGTGAAAAAAAAAGAAATATTGTAAAATAAATATAAGGTAATAAGGTTTAAATATTTATGAAACTCGCATAAAATTTGAAACTACGTTATTTTAAAAATCAACAAATCTTAATTATTCGATAATTAACTGTGAATTTTGCATTTTGTTTTTAAATTCTAGTATTTTAAACAATTTTCAATAATTTTAGTTAAAAAAAAATGTTTTCTATCTTAATAAGTTTACTTTTTTTAACTATGTATGAAATAAACGGATTGTACTCCCTTGCAGAAAGACCTTGGTAGATAGCCATTTGTTAATTTTGCTGATTATAAAGTTTATTATAAATTATAAGTTTAAATTTAAAAAAAAAACTTTTTAAAAGAAAACTAGTTATTTGGAAAAATTTAAAATAGTAAATGGCTAGACTTCAAGTATTTGGTAAGACAACAAGAACATAATTCAAAATTAAAAACACAAAACATTAGGAGAATTATTTTGGAATCCTTCCATCATAAATTCCGGTACAAAACAAGAAACAACAGGAAAGAGTTTAAACCGAAAAAACATTCCCTCTTTACCAAAACATTTGTCTTAAAAATTTATTATTAATGGAAAGTTTCCCGATTTGAAATTCAAATTTCTGTAGCCGAAATTACGAAAGGGTATTAAAAACTTAACAGTTTGAACCCCGACTGAGTGTGGCGCAATAGAAAATTTTAATTCACATCGGAATTTCCCGCAGAATAAAGTTTCCATAAAAAGTGTTTCAGTGATTCGAATTGAATTTGAATTCATTTTTGGATTTTCCCAGCTTTCTCAGCGTACTCGTGAATTTTTCATGAGATTTAAGTCGAACAGGAAAATGATTTTTTTCAAAACGTTCACCCCATTTCTAAACGTCCGTTTATTAATTTAACGGTGTCGGGTTATAGTTTTTAAAAGGGGTTGGAATACATTTTTGGAACAGATAGACAAAAATTGTTTAATTTAAAATATTCTCCAGATTGGAAAATCCACGTAAAAATAATTACTCTGATATTTAAAATTCACTATGTTTTTACCTCAATAACACTCAATAAAAACAGACTATGAGGAACCGTCAAAACAATTAGTTCGAGAAGACTGAAATAAAATACACAAATTAGGTTTAAGGAGTTTAAGAAAAGACTAAATCGAGGACTAGATATAAAAAAATTCAAACTATGCGAGTTTCAAGTTATACCTACAACATCGACAAGTTCATGTTGAAACAACTTCATGATGAAACAGCTTCGTGTTCAAACTACTTGCGGCTAAAACAACGTCTTGACAAAACAGCTTGATGTGAAAACAACTTCCTGTAGGAATAATTATTAAACTGCAACAACTTGGTATTTACTATAAATTGAAAAATTCACTATGTTTTTACCAATAATTTTCAACTACGTCTATACCAAAAAATTAGTGACAAATACAGAGTGAATATTTCAATTCAGAGTAAGTATGGATTACTACGTAGTAATGGTCGCTAACATCTTTTTCGTAAAAATAATTGTTACATCCCTCGCAGAAAGGCCCTTTTGTTAGATTTTCATGCAATAAATACTATTTCTCGTAAAACTGTTATCTCGGCGCAGAATTTAATCCTTATCTAATTTTTGACTTCTTGAAATAAATTTAATTTCGTTTTGATAAAAAAATATTGGAGTTAATCCGCGCGGGATTTAATTTCGCAATTAGATTTCGATAAGACAATTCCGTTTTATTTTGCGTTTGAATTTATCAATGAATTAGTTCTTAAGTGTTTTTTTTGGATTTGATATCCATGTAAAAGATTCTAATTGTGTTGGAATATTGCAATAACCTTGCATGACGCTTCAACGATTTTAATTGTTTCAGGAAAAAAATTCTTGCGTCATTTGTTGTTTATTGTAATCGGGTGATTAGGGGTTTTTGGTGGTCTGGTGAATTTTGTTCAGAAATTTTCAAAATATTTTTATTGTCAAAAGTTGATTTTGTTAAAGAGATGATACAGAAAAACAGAAACTTCATTTAAAAAATTAAAATTTTTTATATTGTTTCAATTTAGAAAACAAACAACAATTTAAAAAACAAATCAATTGCAATAATACCTTTTTCAGGACCCCATACCGTAAAAAACCATCAAATTATTGTAGAAAGTTGAATTTAAAAAATATCTTGTCTTTCTAAAAATCGAAAGAATTTTCTCCAAAAATTTTAAATTTTGAAGCTGAACGATGTTATTCAAACTTTGTAAATGAAATTTTTCAAAAAATCACACGTTGTTGAATCATAAACGTCAAAATTTGATTTACAAAAATTTTAAGTTTCGAAAATTTTGTTTTGCTTAAAATTTTCTAAAATTTAGAGATTATTATTTTTTAAATAATCCATTATTTCAAATTTGATAAAAGAAATTGTACTTTAATTAATAACTAGATTTTTTTCTAAAATAAATGATAAATTTTAGGAAAAAAATTAAATCTATGGATGACGTCCAAATAATAATAATTATGAACATCCCTAGTTCATAATTATTATTATTTATCAGGTTCTATCATTTTCTAGCGACCCACATGGTCTCTCATAGCATGTAAATGCAGGAGCCAAACCGTAATAATTATATTTATTTATGTTATTAGTTAATTTGTGAATTAAAGAACAATTTTATTTAATTAAAGAACATTCTTGAAAATTTTTTCATTCATTTTTTTCTTGAAACAAAAAATTGTTTAGAATTTCTAAATTCAATTTTCACAATTAATTTGTTGATCCATAATCGTTTATTTTGTTTTCTTTGATTTTCTTTCAATGTTACTTCAATTGAAATTTCCGAAATTTTCAAAATCCACTGAATATTAAAATTTTACAAATATTCCAACATGAAACAGCAATTTACAACTTTCTAGAAAATGGTTCCAAATTAGTAAATTCACTTTTAAAAATAATTTATTGCTTCAAAATCGTCAAAATAAACTTTAGAAAATATTAAATTAAATCTTTAAATTATTGATTTTTTTTTAATTACAAAATCGACAAAAACAAATTTTTCCTAAACTGAATAATTGAAATTTTGAAAAAAAATAATCATTAAAAGATTATATATTCAAGTATCTTTCAGAATTTGTTGATTCTCAATCGACAAAATACATTTTCAAAATAAATAATAAGAAATTTAGAGTTTCGATTTTAGGCTCAAATTTGGACATTTTTTTGGGTTTTAACTTCATGATGTTTGGTGCCGAAACCTCAACTACAAAAAAATACAAAACTAATATCCATTTCTCCAACCCTTAATTAACTCGCAACAATCCCAAACAGCGTCCAACCCCCGACTGTTCACTTTTTGATTGCTCATTTTTTTCCTCTAGTATGACGATGGCATCCACCCCGGCTATATGGACGGAGGGGCGGCCGGTGGGGGGCTTTATGAGCCCCACGTGGCACACCGACCCTCCATCCACCATTCACCACACTTGAACCATGCCATGCACCCTTACCATGCAAACCACGTCGCCCCAGCAGCAAACCATGTCATGGGTGGTGCAGTCCCAGACGTCGGTAAACGAGACAAGGACGCCATATACGGGTAAGTTTCACAACATTTTCTTTTTATAAAAGGAAGTAATCTTATCTTTTTTGGTTTTGTTTGGGGGGTTGATAAAAGTAAAGTTATTTCAATTTTTCTTTTGTGGAAAAATAATTTTAAATCTTTCCCTCTTTCGATGTATGTTTGTTTTTTTTTGTAATTTTTCCCCTCTATATCATTTTTTTAAATTGTTTAGATCCCTGTAAGCCGTAGTCGGCGGATCCGACGGGGTAAAACCCCTGACACAAAATGTATTTATACGATGAATATTGAACGTTAATAGTTTCGTTAAATAAGTCTGCATGAATAATTTATTTTTATATTTCGGAGGGTGGAAGAAGTTTGCAAGAAATGAAAAGTTTTTTTTTTGCAAAGTGAAAAAGTTTTTGAATTGTAAATTGTTTTGTGGGATCGGGCGGGGGCTTTTGGTTTTTCTACTGGTCAAAATGTTCATGAAATGATCAAAAATTTTTGAATTTATCTGCTGAATGGAGAAATGAAAAAATTTTAAATGTTGGGCAAGATTTTCAAATGAAATCCTATAAGTTGAACATTTCTGTTTTTTTTTTAGGCAAGTATAAAATTCACATTTTTGTAAATTTGTGTAGTATTAGATATCGCGAAATTTGTTGAAAATCTATGAAACCTGTTTAAAACAATTCACAAAATTTATTTAAAATTTCATCGATAAAAATATTAAAATTCACAAAATTTATTTGAAATTTTAAATCATAAAATACATAAAATTTGTTTGACAATGTGTATTTTATTTTTTAATATAATTGTCTAGGAAGATATATTTATTATATTTTGTTAAAAAACAACACAGAAATTCAAATTTTCTAAATTTATTTAAAATTTCTATTTCTTCATTAAAAAAAACATTTTTTTTTCTTGATTTTGGTTACAAAAATAAATAGTAACTGTAAACTACAATAATTCTATCAACTGTACAAAATTATTAAAATTCGTGATTATTCCCAAAAAGTTAAAATCTGTAAAATATAAGAACCCCGAAACTTTCCCCCACAAACAGAAATCATTTCAACATCCAGCCTAGAAATTTTCGACGAAAAATCGAAACAGATGTTAAAAATAGATTCTTTTCCCACTTAACACACCCAACAAAAAAAACCTTCTATTTCTGTCAAAAATACAGTTGGCTTCACCAATAGTTTCCAAGAAGTCAACCAAAAGTCAAAAATAAAATTTCTTAGTCAAAATAAATAAATACAAATGAAAGTTGTTGAAGGATAATATTTCTTAGATTTCAAATACAAAGTATTGGAGAATTCATTCGAGGAAATTTAGGTAGAAAGGTTTAAATTCGGTAGTAATTCTAATAGTCTCTTAACTTTTTGAGTCGTCAAAATGATTTTGAAGCCATAAAATTTTCGTCTAAAAATAGAATTAATATTTTTGTCAGATTCGTTGGTCTTTGTATGAAAGTTCGTAGAAATTTTTCTGGTAGAGAAACGTGTTAAGTTAATTTAATTGGTAGTATGTTTTTAGTGCCCTTATTACAAACATATACAATGTGGGCAATAAACTGTTGCCCACTAAAATGTGTAATTAAACTTTACGGCGTAAACTAATCAGCGAATCGATAAAGTTGGGAATCGATGGTCGCAGGAAGCGGTTTCGGCGGGGTGACTATAAATCATGCACGCGGTAATACTAGGCGCGTGCTAGTATTGATACAGCACGTATGTGCTAACTAATTAACGGACACCTTAAAGTAAACACGGAGACCGTGTAAATATGCGGACTGCGGCCGGTCGCCCGCTCGAAACGAGAACGGCCGTAGCGACAAATATAAAAAAAAAGAATTTCAAAGGCTAATTGCTCACTCGTTTGCTCGTTGAATGATAATTTCTGTTTTCGAAATTTAATATTCCTTGCCAACAACCGATTTTTAAACATATAAAAATCGACACAGAAAGAGAGTTCTTTTATAAGGTTTCCACAGTTTAAACCAAAACAACAGATCAAAGACGGGTCAGGTTAGATAAGGCTAAGTTAGCTTCTAAAACAAGAAATTACATATTTGTTAAATCAGGTTAGATAGATTTAGGTTAGCTTAGTTGGGGTCTAGTTAATCTTTGACGAAGTTGGATTAGATAATGTTGGATTAAAGAAGATTAGTATAAATTTGACAACATTTAGTTTTATTAGAGTCAAGGTATTAGAGTCATTAGGGTCAAGTTATTTTGGCCACTTTATTTTGAGATTATAATATATTTGTTTTAAAGTTGGTAGATTAAAGTTGGTTGACACAACAATGTAGATTTTAGGAAAATCGGTTTTACAAATTTCACAAAATTCAAGAATTGGCAAACCCTATAGATTACGAATAAAAATTGAGAATTTTACGATTTTAAGTTCCAAAATTATTTCCCTTATTATTTATACACTGGAGAGCGAAAAATTTAGGTCACTTAAGAAATTGCAACTAAGACTGGCCTGATAGCCAAGAGACTCGGATCCGGGAGAAAACGAGTCACGACCCAAATAGATGACCGCTTTTTGGTGCCCGCAAGTTTGGGAAATAGAATATAGAATAAGAAGTTTAGGGATGTCGGCGTTGGTGAATGGACTGTTAGAAGAAGGCTTCATGCTGCTGGATTATCTTATAGAAGGATGGCTACAGGTTCACCATTACAATGTTACAAAAATTGTCTTTTGATTGGCTTTTGCCAGAAATCACTTGGCATGGAATAATGATGACTGAAGCAACGTCCTATATTCAGATGAGTCGCGTTTTTGTCTCACTGGGCCAGACGGACGTCGACGAGTATAGAAAAGACCGGAAGAAAGACATGCTTGCAATTGAAAATTTGCATTGCCTAGCGACTTGGTGTCTCGGTTATGGTTTGGGCAGGAATTTCTTCATGAGTACGCACTGAGTTAGTCTTCATACAGAATTGTTCTCTGACAGCTCACAGATACATTAAGGAGGTTCTAGATGATCATGTTATGCCTATCCTGCTCACTATAGAATGAGCATTTTGCATGCAAGATGTTAAACCTCCCACAGTCAGAGTTGTTAGAGAATGTCTGGACGAGGTGGGAATTAGGCGGTTTGAATAGCCAGCACTCAGTGCAGATCTGAATCCCATTCAGATCTTTAGATTCAGATCTTTTCAGATATAAATCCCATCGTACATGTCTGAGATGAGTTGGGACGACGTATCCGAAGGCATACACCAGATCCGAGAACTGCTCAGGAGCCAAAAGAGTTGCTATTGCAGGAATGCAATAACATTCGACATAGTTCGGATAGTCGGAACACAGCTTCAATGTTCAACCTTTCCGGAGCTCTATAACATAATTGTGCCTTTTTAGGGCTATCAAAACAAATCTTATATGAAATTTGCCAGTTATTTACTATATTTCAGTTCACCTTCCTGACACTCAACGAAAACCAGAAAAATAACAATTTTTTTTTAAGATCATGTCTTTCTATTAACTTAAGTGAGTAGCCATCTGCAGACGCGTTTCGAGATTATCTCTCATCAGTTCAGCTTTCTTTTATGAATAATAATTTGCAAAACACTTTATTAGACACAATAATGTCTATTTTAGAAACATCGCGTTTTCAAATTTTAGAAAATTCAAGAATATGCTAAGTTTATAAAACACACACGAATATTTAGAATTTTAAGAAATTTTCACAAATCGTTTTTCTTATGATTATTAAAATACAAAGTTTCAAGTTTATTGACACAATGTATATTTTAGAAAAAATCGCGTTTTCAAATTTTACAAAATTCAAACATTTGTAAAGTTTGCTAAATAGAAACAAATTGAATAGAAACAATTTCTTAAATAGGCACAATAGATTTCAAAACGAAATTTCATATTTCTGGGCACAATCATTTAGATTTTAGAATGCATGTTTTCGAATTATAAAAAATCGAGACTCTAAATAAGTCAAAATAAGTTTTCAGAGACTCTTTAAAACCATATGAAATATGATAACCATATGAAAGATTATTATAATTAAAAGTTAGTTTAGATAACAGTAGCCTAGAACAAATTGGGTATATCAGGTGTAGTCTTCTTTGTTGTTACAAGACATAGAACACAAGGCAAGGCTGCACATCTTGTCTTGTTTCCGAATATTTAATCTTGTGTATTCTTGTTTAATTTTGCCTACTCTTCTTTAGTCTTGTCTGGTCTTATCTAGTCTGGCCTAGTGTTATCTAGTCTTACCTAGTCTTATCTAGTCTTGCCTAGTCTTTTCTAATTGTATCTTGTTTTCTTGTTTGGTACAGTCCTCTCCAATATTGTAAAATCTTGTCCAGTCTAAACTCTATCCGGCGAGAGAATGCATCCCGTCTCGACGAGTTTAGCATTGTTCTGCGCATACCCCCAATTGTCTGTATTTGAAAAAACTGACGCATGTTACTCAAACTAATATGCGCGGACCTCGGCGCGTCCACTATCTCTTATACCTTGGCGCAGTACAGCTGCATTCTCTCGCCGGACAGAGTATAGTCCAGTCTTCTTTAGCCTTTTCCAGTCTTATCTAGTCTTCTTTAGCCTTTTCCAGTCTTAACTAGTCTTCTTATATATTCTCTAATTTGTCTGGTTTTGTCCAGTTTTGTAACATAAGTAATAATCCCATCAGCCGAAATACGCTATATTCTTTCTTTCAACACAACATGTAATATAACATGTGGCATTGTAAGTGACAAGCAAACCCTAGAGATGATTATAAGACTGTTTGTAACTATTGGAATATTCTACCTTGTAACTACAAATGTTAGCGATAATAAAACGGCAATTCAAATGGTTGAAATTGAAACAAAGCACCAACAAAATCTGTTTCGGCAGTTAACACGGAGAATGTTTTTTGTTTGTGTAAAGCTCACTAACATTAGGAAGATTCTGTAATAAACCATACATAATTCTATTTTTTCAGTGATGACGAGAATGAAAAATGAAAGGCGTGTTTCCGTCGTCTGACATTACAAATGATTTTTCAACTAGTTTGTTGTTAAAAATTGTGTTCGGTGAGAGACAATGTGTGGAGAAAATGTTGAAAAAATATGAAAATAATTGTGTAGTAGTTGGACGGCAAAAAAGAGGGAAGAGAGGAAAAAACCTAAATGGTTTATCTGTATAATTAGTTAGCCTGCATTAAATTTCCATTTTGTGTGTTAGAAGTGCAAATTGCAAGCACCTGCCCGTGCTTTTAGATTTATTGTGTCGTTTAAGGGGGAAGGAGAATTTATAAAATTTAATTACAACTTTATTTTATAAAAAAAAAAATACGGAACGAACTAATCCAGCTACATTAATTAATTAAAATATACGGAGAAAACAAATTTAAAAAAATTATTTTACTAATAAAAACTTCGTTTTACAACTACAAAATCTCAGTTTTGTTGTTGTTGTAAATGAAATTCTGAACAGGAGCAATGTTATCTGATATTTATACACTGGAAGACAAAGAGCTGGGTTGGACTGGAGAATAAGAGAACTCTCCGTCATTGTTCGTTCCGTGCGTTTTTCATTGTTCTTAAAATTAATGTTATTCATACCGTGCACAATTAATTCAAACACAAAAAAATTCATCATTATTTCAATTAATAATTTAAAGAATACGAAGATGAAAACAACATCATAATATGTAGAACTAGACATGAATAGGTAAGAACAGATAAGACTAGACACTAGACTAGAACAGATAAGACTAGACAAGAATATGTAAGACTAGAGAAGATCTTGGGTGATCTTTTCTGGTATTGTATGGTCTTGCCTAGCCTTTCTTGACCCTGTCTAGCCTTATCTGGTATTGAGTCTCTAGTCTTGAGTGGTCTTGTCTGGACTTTTTTTGGTCTTGACTGTTCTTGTCTGGTCTTCTCTGGATTTGTCTGGTCTTGTCTGATTGTGTGTTGTCTTGTCTGATGTTGTCTGGGTTTGTCCTGTCTTGTCTGGTCTTGTCTTGTCTGGTCTTTTCTAGTCTTGTTTGTACTTGTCTGCTCTACACCTTCGTCTTAACTGATCTTGTCTGGTCTTATCTGGTCTTGTTTAGTCTTGTATGGTCGAGCCTTATCTATTATTGTATGGTCTTGTCTTGTCTGGTGATGTCTGGGTTTGTCCTGTCCTGTCTGGTCTTCACTGGTCTTGTCTACTCGTGTCTTGTCGTGTCTAGTCTTGTAAAATAATGTCTGGTCATGTCTGGTCAGGTCTGATCTTGTCTTATCTTACCTAGTCTTGCCGGGTCTTGTCTAGTCCGCTTTGTCTTCCCTGGTCTAACCAGGTCATATTTAATATTATCTACCTTTGCTTAATTTTTCTCAGAATTGCTTAGTCTCTTCTCTACTCTTATCTAATCTTGTCCATATTGGTCTAGTCTTGTATGATTTTATCTCGTCTTATTATAATGCTGAAAATAAATAATTCTGCTTATTTTTTATGTATTATACCACAGATAAAACTAATTACAAATTTGGGTTCGTTTTGTCCGGCTCCTGCTCACTCATGTTTAGTTTTGTTTTATCTACTCTTGTATTCTGTTGTCAACTATAGCCTGGTCTTGTCTGTTCTTGTCTAGACATGTCTAGTCTTATTTAATCTTAGCCAGAGTCTTACCTGACTAGGCAAGACATTGCTTGATCTTGTCTAATCTTTTTTATTTTATTCAAATCTTCTCTGGTCTTCGCCCATCGCTATTACATAGAGGTAGCAAGTTTTATGGACTTTTTAAATGGAAGAATATATTGAAATGTCTTAAATATAAATGTAAAGTTATAGTAAGAATTGATAAATCTTGGAAGAAATTCTAAATTCTTTATAAGAACAGTTTGTTTTTGCTCGAAGGAAGAAAAGTGTTTATTGTGATACAGAGTGGAGGGTTTGTGTTTGTGCGGAGCTTGAAGTGTGTGTTATGGCCGCGGTATCTCGACCTCTGACCCGTAAATTACAGAGATGGCACGCCATAAATAAATCGCAACATTTATGAATGCGCGCCTTGCACTCATTCATACTGACACTGACAGTTTATCTGTCTGATATAAATGTTCAGCCGATTGATGTGTTTGAACTCATCTGATTGATACCGCGTTTGAATGGCTCTGCACGTCCGATTTACTTTTATTACTCTATTTATTGTTATTTTCAATTTAATTGCTTCTTTGCTATTTAATTAACTAATATTAAACTTTTTAAGTTTTCAATATTATTTTTTTATATTATGTGTTTATGAAATTGTAAAATTCACTATTTCAATTTGAAATAGGTATACCTCAAATTTTGTTCAATTTGAAATAATTTTAACTAGAAATTTATATCGAATGTTGAAATTTATTTATTGATTTACCTTGCAGACATTATTATTTAGTCCAAAAATTTATTCAGAATATTCCAGTTTATCTTTGTCTTCAAATTTTTGTTCAAATAAAAAATTTAAAACAATTTTAATTATAAATTTATTTCGAATATTTTATTAATTGTATATTATGATTTTATTTTTCAGACATCCATTATTTCCTCTGTTGGCGTTGATTTTCGAGAAATGCGAATTGGCCACGTGTACGCCGAGGGAGCCGGGGGTTGCCGGGGGTGACGTCTGTTCGTCAGAATCTTTTAACGAAGACATAGCAGTTTTCTCGAAACAGGTAAACTTTTAATCTAATCTCTCCCAAATAGCCGAGATTTTCGGATTTTATTGCCTCGTTTCGTACCTGCAATTAACTGTACATTTCTCCAGATAATCTTCGACAGTGTTTGGACAAGGGAAATTTTGGAAACGCTTTATTTTTGTCTAGGTGTAATTTCGATGGTACATAAAATATTTACGGTTTAAATAAATTTATTTCACTTTGAGAAGAAAATATTGTAAATTTGGGTAATAAAGATAAAAACTTAATGGATTTCTAATAATTACTTGGAATTTAGTCTAATTTGTCTAGTTTTTTTTCAATGAAATAACAAACATATATATATATAAAAGCTTCTCAAAATTAAATTATTTGTCTGTCGATTTTTTTGGATATAAAAATGCAAATTTAAGTCATAAATTGTTGGAATCGAATCAAATTAGTCTGAAAGATGCACAGAATCACAAATTTGACGAAAAACAGAAAGAAAAAATGTATTTGAGGAATTTTGTATTAATTTAATTTAATTATTAAAAATGATTCAAATTTTTAAGAATTTTGGGATTTATTGAAATCGTATTTTAATGTAGAATTTGTTTTTAATTATAAAAATACATTAAAGATCTTTGTTAAAAAAATTTCAAATTAAAAATATTAAAAATTACAAAAAATCGATAATCTTTTAATTATTGCAAATCTTCATAATAAAAATATTAAAATTTGTTATATTTGTTTATCAATTGTTATTAAAATTTTTGTAATTCTTTGTTTTGTTTAAATATTGACAAAACAAAGAATTGCAATTTAATTAAGATTTAAGAATAATATTTTTGAAAAAATGTTGAACGGATACCTAAAAAATATATTTAACATTATCTGACAAATATTAGAAATTGGACAAAACATTTCACTACCTTATTAAAGCGATATTTAGCTAGAGTATATAAATATATTTAACATTTTTTATATATTATTGGGAATGGGATATAAAAAAATCTTTTATAATTTAATAATTTATTTGCCTTACTAGTTTCGGTGTACAACTAACAATTATTGTAAATAGTTTATGACTGATTAATAATGAAAAATAATAACAAATTATTAATAAATACAATTATTAATAATTTGTTTATTTATTTAAACATCAAATTTCATTCCAATTTATATAATCATTTATAAAATCATAAAACATAATAATTTTTAATTTAAAAGAAACAATTTAGAGCCATGATTAGAGCTATGATTAAGGTGTTAGTTGTACACCAAAACTAGTTGGGCAAATAAATTATTAAATTATAAAAGAACTTTTTATATCCCATTCCCAATTATATATAAAAAATGATAAACCATAGGGATGATAATAACCAACATTTAATATATTTAACCTTTCCGTATCTCAATAACATTATTCCAAGTCTTTTAATATATTTTTAGTCTTTTAAAACATTTAATATATTTAACCTTTCCGTATCTCAATAACATTATTCTAAGACTTTTTAAGACTACAAAACAAGTCGCATCTTGAAAGTGGTATATTGAATTATACAACAGATATTTTTTGTTATTTATTGGCCCCCAGTCCACTTTCGTGGCACTAAACAAGAACTAGATAAATAACATTGGTTTAAGATTAAATCTTTCTCTCTAAGTTAAGTGTATAGCCATCTGCAGATGCGTTTCGAGATCTATCCCTCATCATCCTCATCAGTGCAGCTTTGCTCTATTTAATTATAAAATGGAATACACTTATATTAAATTGAGCACGTTGTGCCGGGGCTGTCGAGGTTAGGTTTTTCGGTCTAGGTTGATCTGACATCTTTTGATCTGAGGTGTAAATTAAAGACAAAGATATGATCTTAGAACAATGTTATTTATCTGTAGTTAGTAGGATTATGATATTAAATGATTGTATCTATAATTAGCATGGTTTCACCCTAATATTCAAAACATTTCACATTTATAGAAATTTGAAAAAAAGTGATTTTTTTCAAACTTTTGAAAAAAGCAGCAAAAATTGAATGAAAAATTAGTTTATTTTTAATGGTATTACTAGGAATCATAATAATCAATACTAGATAATTTTGGATAACATTTCTAATTTGTTGAAAAATGTAGACCAAATTTTCTGGAATTTAATGACATTTTTAAAGAAATTTGTTCTAATTATTACCAAAATGATGATCTTTGGTGGAAATTACCACACATTTAAGTTTTGATTTCGTTAAATGTTAGTTGGAAAAATAGTAGTTTATGATACAAGTGTGTGAAGAAGGGGTTTTTGTGCTTGAGTTGCGAAATTTAAAATTTAATCGCAATAAGTGCAAGTGTATCATACATTTACACGTTTAAATACTGTTGAATCTACAAAAAAGTAATTGTTTCTTACCGATAATGTTGAAAATTTGTAATTTTGACAATCCTTTGTGGCAAAAATTGTTAACTAGTAAAACCCATTGATGCATGAATTCTTAAATTTATTTGGGAACGACATTTACGAGAGAAAACGTTTGAAAAGGATACTTACTAATAATAACATTTAATGCAACATGTAAATTTTAAACATTTTAAAAGAGTTTGTTCTTGTTTTTAATAGAAAATCTGCTAAAAGTTTTAACATTTTGAACAACTAAACTAGAAATTACCAAAATTTTAATTTCAGTTTCTTCGATTTTTTAAAGAAAAATCCAAATGTAACAGTTATACAAGGGCTGTCGACCACGAGGTCATTGATGCGCTAAAAGATTTATTTTCTAAAAATTATTAAAAATCTTCTTCAAAGATATCTTCTTCAAAGATATGTTGTTTTTATACAGATTTCTGTATACAAAACTTTGTATAAAGAAAAGAGCTAAATTTAAATCTCAAACTTTTAAATTTCAAGGCAATTGCTTTAAAGAAAAATTAAGTGTTAATGGAGTTTTGATTAATAACAATAAGAAGAAGTAAATCACAATATATAAATAGAAATTTCCTTCTCAGATTTTAAATACAGTTCAAATTTTGATTAACTAATTGTAAAACCCATAAACCCAGAACGTTTTACAACAAATTCTTCCCGCTTTCCAGTACAAATTTCCCTCAAGATTCCTTTGAGGAAGCCAGTTGTGTATAAACCTGGCGCAAAACAAATACAAAAATCCCTTATCGCCTTGTATACATGCGGCAGAGTATAATGTACATTCTGGAGATGTTTTACATATGTTTTCATGTTTATCGTTTCTTTGATAAGGTAATCGTACCTGATAACGTCTATCAAAAATCAACAATACTCTCACTCCGCCGTGAATATTAAAACCTGCCCGTACAAACACGATCCATTTCTGAACGCATCATTGTTAATAATAATCAAAAACACGTTCTGTGTTTACACTCGACAACGATGGTAATAAACAATTTGATACGGTTTTTTTCTCTGCCGAAATTACACGATAATTCAAGGGTTATTGATAATTAATCTATGTTTGATAATGTTTTACATGAAAAATG
The DNA here is from genome assembly GCA_944588485.1 of Phosphuga atrata. Lineage (NCBI taxonomy): Eukaryota > Metazoa > Arthropoda > Insecta > Coleoptera > Silphidae > Phosphuga > Phosphuga atrata. Next base: position 56,985,033 of record OX155892.1, read on the forward strand.
TTTACTAAAGCTCGGTATTTTGTAATGGAAATTGTTTGGGAAATCGATTTCTGGAAGGTTCGGGTATTGAATGTGGTCATTACGCGATCGATACGTTTCTTTTACACACAACAAACACATTAGAAATGTTTTTATTTTTGTTTTCCTGCTAGAAACTAAGTAAATAATTTTGGGTTTGCTCGAGCTTCAAATTTCTGAAAATTACATCAGAAAACAGCATTTTTACTCAACATTGCATGGCATTGGATTTCATCGAAATAAGACACTTTTTAGGATATGTTAAGTTGCACTAGGTTAAACTATGTTTAAGTTGCGTTAATCCAACCAAATCCATAACTATCCAATTTTATTTTGTTTATGTTGTAAATTAAGTTTTTATATCTTTGGGACGTTGACCATATGGAATTTAAAGACAAAGAACGCGTTTTGTTAATTAACAGTTCGTGAACATCCTCAATTTTATTACAACTAAAACAAGAACTTAACCAACAACGAAAAAAAACCCAATAAAAATTTAAATTTCCTAAACCGACTCTAATTAACATACCCAGAACCAAAAAAAACGTTTTATATTCTAATGAGCACCTTACGTTTTAATAACCCCTAAATTCATAAAAAAAAACTTAATACTTCCCAAGAAATTAATAATAAATTTTTTGTGGATGAAAATAAATTCGGCGTCTCCTTATCACCACTGTCTTATTATCTCTGAAATAAAGCAGCTACCTTATGCTTATCAGGGAGTTATCAGTAGCCCGAGCATTATTACTACAGAATTAAGCTAGTGAAAACATTCATGAACAAATATTGAAACACACAACTTAATCTATCCACTTTTATTAACTCTATGTAGGCAGAGCGACACATGTGAGAAAAGGATAAATTGTAAAACATCTTCTGTCTCAGACAAGACTATTTAGTCTATTTAGATAAGATGTCATAAAGCGGAGAAGACCAAGCAGAAAAAATCTAGAGACGGATGACTAAAGAGACCAGACTAGATAGACGAGTCTAAATAAGTAAGACTAGATAGAAAAGGCTAGACAAACTAGACCTTTCAAATTTATGACTAAGACTTTTTTAAGACTATATATATAAAACAAGACTGAAAATACTACACACAAAAACGACTAGACAAATAAATGGTGGATAAGACTATACAGATAACACTAATCACGCGATACTTGTCGTTTCGCATTATTTGTCTAATCTTGTCTGTCTTTTCTTGTCTGTCTAGTCTTGCCTGTCTAGTCTTGTCTGTCTAGTATTGTCTGTCTAGTCTTGTCTGTCTAGTCTTGTCTGTCTAGTCTTGTCTGTCTAGTCTTGTCTGTCTAGTCTTGTCTGTCTAGTCTTGTCTGTCTAGTCTTGTCTGTCTAGTCTTGTCTGTCTAGTCTTGTCTGTCTAGTCTTGTCTGTCTAGTCTTGTCTGTCTAGTCTTGTCTGTCTAGTCTTGTCTGTCTAGTCTTGTCTGTCTAGTCTTGTCTGTCTAGTCTTGTCTGTCTAGTCTTGTCTGTCTAGTCTTGTCTGTCTAGTCTTGTCTGTCTAGTCTTGTCTGTCTAGTCTTGTCTGTCTAGTCTTGTCTGTCTAGTCTTGTCTGTCTAGTCTTGTCTGTCTAGTCTTGTCTGTCTAGTCTTGTCTGTCTAGTCTTGTCTGTCTAGTCTTGTCTGTCTAGTCTTGTCTGTCTAGTCTTGTCTGTCTAGTCTTGTCTGTCTAGTCTTGTCTGTCTAGTCTTGTCTGTCTAGTCTTGTCTGTCTAGTCTTGTCTGTCTAGTCTTGTCTGTCTAGTCTTGTCTGTCTAGTCTTGTCTGTCTAGTCTTGTCTGTCTAGTCTTGTCTGTCTAGTCTTGTCTGTCTAGTCTTGTCTGTCTAGTCTTGTCTGTCTAGTCTTGTCTGTCTAGTCTTGTCTGTCTAGTCTTGTCTGTCTAGTCTTGTCTGTCTAGTCTTGTCTGTCTAGTCTTGTCTGTCTAGTCTTGTCTGTCTAGTCTTGTCCGTCGAATTCTGTCCGTCTAATCTAGTCTTTTCTATATAGGCGTGTCTGTCTTGTTCCATCTTTCTAGTCTTGTTTGGTTTTGAAATAGTGAATTCTAAAAGGAAAAATATTAATAAATGTGTGTAATAGCAAGGTGTGTGCTAAATGTAACAATTTGAATATTTATTCATGAGCGTCGGACAGAGAATTTGTTGGGGTTTGTGGTTTCGGTCAGATTGCGTGTGAAATAACATAAAAAATAGTATGAATTCATAGCTAATAAAAAAAATAACCAATCGATTTCGATTCCAGATCCGTTTGCGTGAAATAAAACGGGTTTTTTACGTTTATCAGCCCCTTTTATTTCCCCAAAAAATTGATAACGAGAGGAGAAATTTGTCCCAGGTCAAAGCAAAAATGGTTAACGCAAAGGTGCAACAATGGTTTAACGCGACCCTCGGGCAATTCCAAACAGCTGAACGTGTAAATTTGCTTAAACTATTTATTTATTTATTCCCTTGTACGAATTATAATTCGTTAAAACGCGCATTCAAATTCATATCCCCTTGATTTATTTCACGGGTGCGTGGATACACAACAGTGCGGTGCGTCCGGGGATGTGTAATTACAAAGTCAAAATCTCCAATCACGACCCTCCCCGTCGCCGGCAAGGGTTACCCGACTCTTCGCCCTCCATTCGCGCGATCTCTCATAATTTATGCCCGATGACCGACCAACCCCGCGTGCAGTCAGATAATCGCGCGGAAATCAAAACAGATCAGACGACGGGGAGGATTCCGTCGAACGCAGCTTGGGGGAGGAATCACTTTGTGACGGATCAAACTCATTATTATTTATCATTCGGAGCGGTTTGTTTGTACAAGACGAGCGTCTAAACACAGGCGGGGTTAAAAATCAATTTCGAAATTTGGGGTGGTTTAAATTTGTTTACAAAAAAGAATCAAGGAGAAACAGAAACAGGAGAAACACAGTTCAAAATTGTAGTAAATTTAAACGTGAATTTTGAGTCCTGTATAATTTGTTTAATCTAACTAATTTTAACTTTTTTAGATGTATTAGACAAGCAGACTTGACTCAATTGAAGCATGAACAACATTTAAAATTTTTCTATTGATTTTTAATTGGTAATATTGATAGACATTTTAATGGAACTGACAATGCTGCATGAAACTCATTTTTTCTTATTTTATTTTCTGTTTATGAAAACTTTCTTTCAAATTCTGTTCCCTTTCTTGCTGTAATTTTTGTTTGTGAGGGATTTTTATTTTCGGGGTTTGTTGTGCAGATGTAAAAGTGACTTCTGAGAAGGTCGAGGCAACTTCACTGAACCCTTAATGTGTTTTTTTTTTCTTCCAACTCGGCCCTTTAGGTACACCAACTACCCTCCGCAGTTGTGCCTATCTCACCAAGAACACATGCCCAAAAACAGCTTTTCAAGAAATACACAAACAACATCTTTCAATACACTTACTTTTATCTCTATAAATAAAAGAACAAAATCTAAAATCCATTTCGTCTCACGCATCTTTGGCTATACAGCTTATCATTGCAAAACAAAATCTGATTTTGCTGAACACCGTAGTTTATTAAAATAACCAAACCAACAAATTTTACATTTGATTTAGTGTCAAATTTAAGCGAAAGTGTAGTCAACTGGCAATATAATTAAATCAGACCTAGATTCTACAGATTAAAGCTTTATTAAAATATGTAAATTTTAGATTAGACTAGTTTATTAAGTCCTACAGTTTAACAAACCGATAAAAAATTGTCTACTATAGCTAATTTTAGCTATTATTGTTCGTGATTAGTGTTGGGTATTATATATGTTAATTAATATGTAGCCATTTAGCAATGATAATATTATGTATATTATTAAATTTGTTCGTATTATTCTAGTTGCAAACAAACAAGATATGCATTTTTTTTTGTTGATAAATTATGATTGTGAGGAATATGTGAAGTTAATGGTGAAGTTGTTTAAAGAAAGCGGTCGAGATTATTTGTAATTCAGCTTTACGTTTATCGAGTCTCGGGTTGGAAATGTGTTTTGCAGAATTCAAAGTATGAATGATAATGAGATTTTCTCATCGAGACTGAACCGCGAAGAATGCAGCGCGCAGAAATGCAAGCAAATCGATAGCAGAAGTGGAGAAAAAAGGAACATTTAAAGCTATTTAATATAAATACGTTTAATAATGCGATTTATCTGTAATAAGCCACGTTATTTTCTCGAATTCCTAACCAGCAAAACGAAGAAAAAAACGGCAAAGATTAAATGGTCTGTTAGAAAATTCCCACTTACTAAATCTTTAATATCTATATTTATGTTAAAATTATGGGGGCTCTGAGATATATCATCACAGACGTAAACAGTCCTACGTGGGGCCCTTGTCGTAAATCAGCCCTAGCATCAGGTAGACAAACCCCTCCTCCCTCTCACACCCAAAACGAAAAAAAGATTTGTAGAATCTCAAGACATTGTAACTCAAAAATGAAATAAACGACCATAAATCATGGAAACAACCCCTGGAGGATTGATTGCACGTGGGAAAGATTCCCCAGTAATTAAAAACAACAACGATTAAAATCCCACAAAATAACCCAATGCTGCTTTCCAAATAATAACCCTTAAGTATTCACTTTTAATAAAATCTTGATTGCGATAAAATGGGAGATATTATTTAAAGGAATCGCAGTGGGAGGGGATTAAGTCCTGGGACGGATTTGAGGCTGGTGACTAGAAGAGTCAACACGCAATTAGCCGGACGCTCCGTCCGGGGTTCACAAAGCGAACCCGGCGGGGTTCCGAGGATTTCGGCGCTGCTCATTTCAGGAGGATTTTCGCCGCGGGAACCCACGTCATTGTTCACTTCTTTTCCTCTCGTTATTATCGCCGGAGTGGAGAAATTACCAACAATAACATCTAACAATAAGCGAATCGCACCCCTCGATGAAAACACCGCAATCAAGAGATAAACAAACACTCGCGTAACACATGTATGTTTTCGTTTTCAAAGCCAAACACGTTCTATTCAATAATACGCTTAAATCAAACAATGCTACGAACATGAAACAGAACAATCTTGATGAACTAGTTAAAGCATAAAGATTTTTTTATTATAACCACCGGGATTTGCCTGTTTAGTCCTCTTCCTCTAGCCCTTTCTGACTTCGTCATGTCAGTTTAATACCATCTGTTTAGTCCTGCCTGTGATAGTCTTGTCTGTCTTGTCTGCCTAGTCATGCCTCTTTAGTCTTGTCCGTCTACTCTTGTTTGTCCAGTATTGTTTGCCTAGTATTGTCTGTTTAGTCTTGTATATTTATTGTAGTTTGTCTAGTCTTGTGTGACTAGTCTTGTCTGTCCACCAGGATATTAACATATATTTCATGGTGTAGTCTGGAAGGTCTCCTGGCTGCCGCGAATTTAACTGCGTGTCAAACTGGGAGCTATATGTCTATGAAATAGTAGGAGGTAGATAATACAGTAAACATTAGGCCTGGTAAACATAATAATCATATCATGTAGATGTAGATTGTAGATTTCGGTGGTAACTTGTACTACGACCTTCATATATCTATTTTACCCTACCCTCTTCCATTAATTGTTGGTATACTTACATTTAAGGCGCCTCCTCTAGTCCTGATTCCTTTAGGAATTTCAGGATCTGGGTGGGATTCAAGGACTGCAACTCCTATGCGTTCAAGCAGTGGACCCCAAGATACATTTGTCTCTTGCGGAGCAGTGCTCCGCAGTCTTTGAGCAGATATATGGGGGTTTCCGCTGAGCCGCAGAATCTGCATTTGTCATCTTCCTCTAGGGATTTGGCCTTGAGGTCTTTCCTAAGTCTGTAGTGTCCCGTCAGCACTCCTGTCAGAATTCTAAGCTTTTTCCTGTTTAGTTTCAGGCAAACTTTTGTTCTTTTCTGGTTAAAAGATCCCAACATTAGCTTTAGATTGTCTTAGCCCTGGAAGTTCTTTCTAGGTTCATCCATTGTTCTCTTATTTTTTATCTAAGCTTTTGTGGATTGTTTTCATACTCATGCCACAAAAGGGTTCCGGACCTATAAAGGGATTACTAGATCCCTTGTTTGCTAGGTGATCGGCTTCTTCGTTTCCATCTATACCAGTGTGTTCTGGTACCCAGTATAGCGTTACTTTATTTTCCCACACAGTCCCATACCAGTTTGGAGCTGATGGTGTGTGAGCTAATGGCCTTGATGGCTGCTTAGATATCTGATAGGATAGCAATTTTTTTTTACGATAGTTCCTGTCGAGGTTAATTTGTGCACAACTTTCGATTGCATGTACCTCTGCTTGGAAGATACTTCTGTAGATTTCCATGGATTCAAAGTATTTGCTACGAGGTCCAAATAAAATGACCTGTACAAGTACCTTCCTTTGTCTTCGAACCATCCGTATACCACTAGCATATCATAGACATACTTTTTATATTTCGTCAGTACACGAATCACAAAACCATCATTTTTTCCAAAATTCTACGCGGGCCGCATAAAATGACGACGCGGGCAGTATGTGGCTCGCGGTTCGCTATTTGCCCAGGCCTGGTCTGTCGTAGTCTAACTGGGTACCGAGGGTGTATGCCAGGGGTGTCGCCGCAATAATCAAGTATCAACAGATACTGGATCAAACTTTCTTGGTCAATTGATTTAATGGTAAAATTAACTAAACTTTCTATAAATAAGGAAATAATGAAAAATTCTTCCAAAAAGTTTCATACGTCGCATTATAGGCAACTGAGCATTCACTTTGCTCAGTCTTTTTTCTTTTCTGTAAGTATGCAAACTGCTTTAAGAGTAGCTTTTTTTTTTAGTTTAGAGTTTGAGAATTGCTGGTGTAGTCTAATGGCAACATATCTAAAAATGCCTAAAACTTTGGAACCTTATTTTCTTCCAAAATTTTTCTGACGACATTTGAAATGTTTTTGTTGTCTACTTTGCATAATTTATCAAGTTTTACAACAAGGGTAGGAAATATGCATATATTTTTTTATTTGTTTAATTCTCTTTCAACATCATTATCACATAGTAGAAAACCTAAATACTGTTGAAAGTGGTCAAATTATTTTTTAAAATAACAGTATTAGACAAGACTACGCAGATTAGATACGGCTAAACAAGACTTGATAAGGTTAAATAAGACTAAACGGAACCATCCATTATCCATTTCATAGATGATTAAATTAATTTAGCCATATTAGCAAACATTACTAATGTCAATTCATCAACAAACTTGACTGATTGACAGACTTTACTGATGCCTTTGAAAATGAAAATCAGTTGTTTCACTATTATTGATATATATATATATATATATATATATATATATATATATATATATATATATATATATATCAATATATATATATATATATATATATATATATATATCAATATATATATAGATATATATTTATAATAATATGATATAATTTCATGAATAGGATGGTTGCGACAGTTACTAAGTGGTAATTCATACTTACATTGCATTGAAAAATTCACTATGTTTTTTCACTATGTTGTTATAAGTGTGGTATAAACACAGTGAATTTTTCAATTCAATGTGATATAATTTCAATGAAAGAGCAAGCAGGTAATGGGGAATGGTAGAATGCAAAAAGTATACCAGTTTATTTTATTGTATTTAATCTTTAGGTTAACAAATAAACATAAAAGTAAGTAAAGTAGATAAATATGTAAATAAATAAAAATAGAAGGCTAAAGAATATAGTTTAGTTTTGTTTTTCCTAGATTAAGAAGGAATAGGCAAGAATAGTCAAGATTGGATAAAGCTAAACAAGACTAGACAAGGTTAACACCTTAAGTTAACCACTAAAGTTAACACCCAAACATAACCACCTAACATACGTTTCTCAGACCCAAAGTAGCAGTAATTTTCTCACCTGAGACGTATGGCAGGTGGTTAAGGGTTAAAGTGGATTAAACAAGACGAGACAAGACTAAAATAAACTTAATAATATAAGATCGGATATGGTCCGACCAGACAGAACGACCAGACGGAACGAAATCAGGCAAGACATTATATAAGACAATGCTTTGACAGAACCACATACATTGTGGATTGTTGACTCTTGTTGATTTCGATATCGCTATATACAAAAATTGCATTAGGTAATGGAAAACACTACAGAAATATAAATAAAAACAAATTTTCTTTCAAACATGACTGGCACAGTGTGAATATCAACGCCGAAATTTCATAACATGCCATGTGACGTCATGCTTCGGTTCGACCAATTGTTATGGGTTTCGCAAATTTGAATTTCGTTCGCTTATTTTGCACTTTATGATTAAAGTTTTGTGGAATTAAATACTAAATGTGAAATGAAAATAATGGTTTAGGTGTAATGTCAAGACTATAAAGTATCGCGGGTAAAAAAGTCAAGTAAATCACTTCCCTATTCCCTATTGTCATTTAAACCCAATTGGGGCACTATGTGACCACTTGGTATCTTGTTAAACGATAGGTTTGCTGTTGAATAAAATTATTTAAAATTTATTATAGACAATGACAATACTATAGACAAACCAAATTTTTCCTAGTAAGAAAAAATAGAAAATTCTATAAAATATATTATTAAGTATAAAATATATTTACAGTTAAAGTTTACATAAAATTGTAATGTCCATTAAGACTATTTATTCCCACAATATTTTTGTGTACATTCCAGGGATTCGTCAAATAATTCGTCAATCAATGGCAGTTAAAGAAAACTCAATCTGTAAAGAAATCAAAGTCTAATTGAAGAAAATGTCCAGAAATTACCATAAAAACTACTTTCTAAAATAACCTGTCGATAAACCGTGAAATATTAAAATCAAAATTGATTTCCTGGATTTTCGAGACAAACAAATGTAAGCCAGTGAAACGACCAATCTTGCTTTTTATAACCGCAGGGAGTGTGTTGGAAATAAAACAAAGAATTTACCAATAACCCAGTCGAGTATTAGAACCACAAAACCTAAATGGTCACATCGTTAAGATGGACGCGATAATCTGTGCCACTTTAAATCATTCCCTGACATAAAATCAAATGCTTTTTCCGTCCTCTGCTTAAATAGAAAGTGATAACAAACAGAAAACGTAATTAGATTTTGCGATTTGTTTTTATCATAGGCTCGCCGCACAAATTAGTTTTTTTTTCTTTGCTTTCAACTTCGACATTCTCTTGATGACTATATTAAAAACATATGCAATTCCGCCTTAAAGCCGGTCGTAACTTCGTACGGATTTATCTTATACCAGTACGAGAAAAAATGTTTCGTAGACCATTTTGAATAATTTAGTTATCAGACACACTTTAAACATAACATAAATCGTATTTAAAACTTTTTTTTAGTAATAAAAAGTTTTCAATAAATGTTTTGACGTTAAACACAAATTATTATCTATTTTATGTTTAGTCGTGGAGAAATAAGACAAATTGGGTCTTCGAGATTATTGATTCAATTTGCATTTTCTTTTGATGAAAACACCATAAAAGCAACAACATAATTTATATTTATTGATTTGTGGTTATTTTTTTATCGAGAAAATTACTGGAAAAATTTAATTGAAGTCAAACAAATTATTTAATATAACTTCAAACAGTAGATAAACATCGCAAATCTTACTACTATTTGAAAACAGTTAAATTTATTTATTAACACTGTACGTAAATTTGTACGTAAATTTAGCGTAGTAGTGTGGCCGATTGGCAACTTTTCGTCTAGTGTAGCAAATTAAACCAAATTCTTAGTCGATATTAACTTTTCTTTTTAGTTTTGTCTCTGAAACTTAAATCTTTCTTAATTTGTTTATTTTAATTGTTAGCAAGACATTTTAATAAATCCATTTAAACTTGATTAAATTTGTAAGATTTTAATAAATGAAAACTGAAAGTTGTTGTAGAAATATCGACAAATAATTTGTTTAGTTTAATTACCGGCGACACATTTAGAAACGTTAATTATATTTAGTTGTCCGACAGGCGAAGGTATCAAGTTACGGTTTTGAGTGAGACAGAGACCTTTTGTTGTTGGATTAAGTGAGGAATGTCGTTATTTAGGGGAAATGGCTTGTGGTGGTTTGACAACAGCAGATTCAACCGTATTAAACAACAAAAAAAAAACCGAACGAGATGAAGAAAAGAGAAAAAAACTTTGGAACCGGTGAAACAAAGATGGTTTTTGGAGGCCGAAAGGATTTTTTATCCTCGCTTTTGTGATTCCCTCACAAATCACGAGCCTTTTCATATAAGAAAAGGAATATTTATAAAAATTTCATATCCGTTTCGAGAAATAAAAACAATCTATTAAAGAAGAAGAAAAAACAAATAAGGCGGGAAAAATATGATTTCAATGTTTTTCTTTTCGAATTTATTATCGACATTTATTGGATAACGTAGTTTTTATGCAAATATCCTTAGATATCTCTTTCCAATTAATGATTTATGTTTCACACGTTCAGTTATCTTTGATTAATTAACGATATTGTTTTTGGAATGTTCAAATCATGGTTGAAAGGAAAAACATCAATTGAAAAGTACTGACGAAATATATAACAATAAAAAATAATTTAAGAATATGCTGTAGAAATAACGTATTTTTTTTTTCTCAAATTTTAATATTGAGTTTATACGTTTCAAAAATATTTTCTACTACAAAAAATACCTGTTTCATCATCGAGCATACCTGCTTCTTCGTCTTCTTTCTTCTTTAAAGAAAAATTTTGCAATACAATAAAAAATGTGGCTTGATAATAATGACTGATAGACTTGATTAAATTTTGAGTTGCCAATCGACTAGATTATACAGTAATAATTCACATACAATTTCGTTTGTTTCCAAATTGCAACACTAACATTGCATGAATATTTTGTTTTGATAATGAACATTTTCCAATAAATGATGGATGCAATTTCAATTGATCCATGCAATTACAATTGATTCATGAAATTTCAATTGATCCAATTAACGATATTTGGCGATTTTGTTTAATTAAGATTTGTCTATTATTGTTGATATTCATATTTATTTTATATCTATTGAAATTTGTCTGATTTTGTTGAAATTGCCAGTAAAGTCAAGTTTTCTTACATTGTAAATATTTTTGCTTAACATCGACAAATTAATATAAACTTAATAAAGTTGGAACACAGCCTGAATATATATTCAAGCTATCCGTAGCTCTATAATATTATTGAGTCTTTTTTAGGACTACCAAAACAAATCTCAAGTGAAATTTGTAAGTTATTTACTAGACCTCAGTCCACTTTCGTGACACTAAGCAAAAACCAGAAAAGTGACATTGTTTTTAAGATCATATGTTTCTATTAACTTATTAACTCTCTAAGTGAATAGCCATCTCCAGAAGCGTTTCTAGATTTATCTCTCATCAGAGCAGCTATGCTGTTATGAGTTTTTTTTTAGCCGCTTTTCATCCACTCTTGAACATGTGCCTCTCCGCTTCTCTTCCTCGTCTGTCGATCTTGTGCATTCTGATACCACCGGCTACCAGCAGCCAATTTTATGTCATCTAGTCACCTTCTTTGCGGTCGGCCTCTACTGCTAGTTGTTGTTCTTGGACGCCATTGTGTAGTTTTTAGCGTCAATTTGTCGTTATTCTGCCTTGTAACATGACCTGCCCAGCTCCATTTTAACTTGGCTACACACTCTACTATGTCAGTTACTCTTGACCTCTCTCTCACTGTTTCGTTCCTGATTCTGTCCTTCAGTGATATTTCCAGCATCGCGCATTCCATAGCCCTTTGTGTCGTTCTTAGTCGGTTGGAATTGTTTTTTGTGAGACTCATTGTTTCGAACCCGTACGTCGCTACAGGTAGAATGCACATGTTGTATATTTTGCTCATGAGATTTATTGGTATGTTCTCGTTTTCTAAGATGTATCGGAGTTTGTCAAATGCTGCCCGTGTAAGTCCGATTTGCCTGGTGACTTCGGCCGTCTGGTTCTCTTTCCCTAACATAATAGTGTGCCCAAGAAAGGTATATTTTTGCACGCACTCGATGATATTGTTGTCTATGCAAATGTGGGGGTCGCAAGGGCTCATAATCTTGGTCTTGCTTAAGGTCCAATGCTTTTTGACGACTGATTGAGATGTTGTAGCATTCCCTCTAGTTCATCAGGGTCGCTTGAGATGATAACGATATCGTCAGCGAAACGAAGGTGGCTAAGGTATGTCCCATCGATCTTTATACCTTTCTCTACCCATCTTAGTTGTTTGAAACCGTCTTCTAGGCATAGGGTGAACAGCTTGGGTGAAATTGTATCCCCATGACGTACTTCTCTCTTTATATTTATTCTGTTGGTGGTGAGTCCTTCCTCGATCTTGACGTGCAGTATAGCTCTCTTATAGATATTTTTGATTATGGCGGTGTATCTTGAATCCACCCTTGCATTTCTCATAGCTTTTAGGATTGACCAAGTCTCAATTAAATCGAATGCTTTAGAGTAATCAACAGACGCTAGGTGGATAGGGACATAATATTCTTTGGCTTTCTCGATTAGTTTTCGTAGTGTTTGTAGGTGATCGGTAGTGCTGAACCCTCTGCGGAATCCTGCTTGTTCCACTGGCTGATAGAAATGTAATTTCTCTGTAGCTCGGCTGCAGAAGATTTTTGTAAACAGCTTGTAGGGGTGTGGTAGCAGGCTAAACGGGCGATAGTTTTCCATATTGGTAGTGAAAACTATAGCCCGATTGGCCTGCTACCACACCTTGAATGATAATAACATGAATTATAAATTGTAAAACAACAAAGCTGCACTGATGAGAGATAAATCTCGAAATGCGTCTACAGATGGCTATTCACTTAAGTTAATAGAAAGACATGATCATAAAAACAATGTCATTTTTCTGGTTCTTGCTTAGTACCCCGAAAGTGGACTAGTAAATAACTCACAATTTTCACTTGAAATTTGTTTTGGTAGTTTCAATGATATTATAGAGCTACGGAAAGGTTGAACATATTTATATATTCAGGCTGTGTTCCGACTTTATGAAGTTTATATGATTATCTATAATGTAGTATGTAGGGTTTTTCGGGTCCGAGTACCCGGACCCGGACTCGACGAGTCCAAGGGTAAATACCCAGTACCCGATACCCGATCTAAGACTCGACGAGTCTCGGGTCTTGAATGTTTGGCTTTGTCTAGTACACGATGATTTAGCATTACTCTTGATGAATGGACGAGTATGAAAATTCCAACATATCTAAATATCGATTTGCATGGAATTGACTCTGAAATGTATAATCTGGGTTTATTGAGAATTTTTAATTCATGTACTGCTATACAATTAGTCGAAAAAGTAGAACAACTCTTAAACACATTTAATATCAAATTTAAAAAACATAAAGTTGGTTCAACCGGCGACGGTGCAAGTGTAATTATGAAATTTGGACGAGAATCTTCTAGACTTTAAAATTTCTGTTTGAATCACACTATACACTTATCTGTTTGTGATGTAGTATATAAAAAGAAAAATATTACCGGCTTGCAAAATGAAGATGACCATGGTCTAGATGGTGAATGGTGAAGGATGAAAATTATTATTCCGACGAGAGCGTCTATGATGTCGAAGAATACGTACAAATTGAATTAACTTTAGACAATTTAGAAGGGAATTCATCCATTTGCCTTCCGCTCTTAGCCTCTTGTGGAATTTTGTTTTATTTACTTATTCACCATAATATTCTCCAAATCCCTTGTTTATCTAAGTCCCATAACTTAATCGGCAAGTTCGTACAGTATCGCTTGCTTTACCATATGCGTGAACATGAAAAATCCTTTTGTGTTTTTGTTTAAATTGCGACACAGATTAGACCCGGACCCGGACACGGACCCGAAAAATCGGACCTGGACTCGACTCGGACTCGGCGAGTCTAAAAAGACCGGGTATTCCCAAACCCTAGTAGTATGGTTTTACCAATAGTAAATTATCGACAAATTATGTCTACAATAGAGCTTCACTCGAGAACGAAACTTATCTCGGCTCGTCTCGTGCCGTAAAATCAAGAAGAAACCGAGACGAGACATATTTGAAAATTTTTTAGGCTTTACTGAGGTCAGATACGTACGGCGAGACACCAGAGTATCGTCTCGTTTCTGATTTCGTTCATATTTCTTCGCCGAAATCTGTGAAATATTTTATAGTCATGGCTTTTATTATATTTTAAGGCCGAAAGGAAAACATTTATTTAAGGAAAAATTAATTGTAACACTTATCAACACTAATTTGTTATAATTAGGAGAGAAAATCGCTGACAAATGCATTGGATTATAACAGTCTAATTTTAAGATCCAAAATTTTTCCAAAATTGTTAAAATCGCAAGAATGACTTTAAATTCATATAAAAAATTTGAATACTGTACAAAAATCACATATTGAAAAACCCTTGTATCTAAAAATAATGTATTTACAAACGTGTGTGTGTAGCTTTAAGTGACAAACCCCACGGCACTAAATAAATACACACGGCTGTATTAGGGTACACTAGCTTATTAATTATATATTATATCATTAAAGGATGATGGCATGTGTTATTATGTTTGAATTCTTGATCATATTGTAACTTAAAGGATAAAATTAAAAATATGAAATAATCAAATATCGTTATTACTTTTTAAGTACGCGACTAAAAAGTCAATGTACTTATTATTAATTTTGCTCAATTAATAATAGATATTTTGACGAGTCCAATTATTTGACAAAATATAATTTATGATTGTGTTAACATGCATAAACTATACAAACAATTTTTGTGAAAATATTGTAACATTATGAATGAAAAAATAAAATTTTATTTTATTAGGTATACCTATAACAACTGTCGAAATTGAAAACAAAAATAAATAAATTATTGCGCATTAATTAATTACAAAAGAATTAATAAATATTTTGGATTATCTAAAACATAAGTTCTAGCACAACGATATTTGACGAGACAAGACAAACGAAATGAGACTGAGACTGTAATGAGAGTTAACTGAAACTAACGAGACCGAGACGAGATTTTTGAAACTCTCGCCTTGTTTTGTCTCGTGCGAAGCCCTAGTCTACAATATAATGAAATCGTAAGATAGCATATTTTCAGAAAATAGTATATTTTGTAACTAGGACGGTAAGTTGTCAATTTCACATTTGCTCGAGAGGGCAATTGACAATACCGCCCTTGTTACAAACAATATTTTTTATTACTCATGCGAGGGGATGTATCTTACAAGTTTGGGATACAGGGGCCATCCAAAAAAAATGAAATAAAAAATGAAGAATTTGCTTTTTCAATAGTCTCCGGTGGTGTGGATACGTCATAAGATCTCTCCTCGGTCTCCGGTATCACCATAGAATTTACAATCATTTTAAAAAGTGTTCTGTAATTTTTATTATTATTTTGTAATGAACAAAATTTCTGACACTTTCACGTCACTTTTTTAATATCTTGATTGTGTTTATTTTATTTATTTATTTGCTTTTTTTAATGTAACTTAGCGATATTAAATAATTGCGTGCGTTACCCATGTTATGTGGAAATACTACGAGAGGTGGGTGGCATTTCTCATATGAAAAAACGTGCGTCAGCAAGTACCCCTCGCGCATGAGTAATAAAAAGTTTATTAAAGACAGTATTGTAAAATTTTATTTTATTATATAATAACTGTCGAAATTGAAAACAAAAATAAATTATTACACATTTATTAATTACAAAAGAATTAATAATTATCTTGTTTTGGACTATCTAAAAAATAAGTTCTCGCACAAACGATATTTGACGAGACGAGACGAGATAAACGGTTACGCAATGAGCCTGAGACTGCAACGAGAGTAATTTTTTTCTCAAATAACGAGACCGAGACGAGATTTTTTAAACTCTCGCCTTTTATCGTCTCGTGTAAAGGCCTAGTCTACAAATTTAATAAAAACAGAAACTGTTTATTAAAACAAAAATTGTAAAATTGTATTTTATGACAAAGCTGTCGAAGAAAATAAAAATAAATAAATTATCACGCATTTATTAATTAAAAAATAATTCATAATTACCTCGTTTTGGACTATCTTAACAGTAAGTTCTAGTAAAATCGATATTTGACGCGACGAGACGAGACAAACGGTGAGACTGAGACTGTTATGATAGTAATTTTTTCTCAACTAGCGAGACCGAGACGTGATTTCTGAAACTCCCGCCTTATCTTGTCTCGTGTGAAGCCCTAGTCTACAAATAGAATAAAACCAGAAAAAGTTTATCTCATTTTGTAGATTTAAAAATCAATGCAAATTTGTCTATTTTACAATTGTATTACAAAAACAGATTTTGTATTAATTTGTCAATGTTAAGATTAAAACAAATTTGTCTCAATCTCCCTCATTTCTCGGTCACATCAAAGCAAATCGATATTGAAATTAAAAGAAATTTGTCTATTTTGAAAATAATAATCTAATTATAATAATAATAATAAGTTTGTCGACATTGAAATGAGAGAAAATTGGTTGTATGTTTGTAGACAATATTAAAATTAAAACGAATTTGTCTTAAACTAAGGAAATTAATAATAATAAAACATCTTTATTGTTATACTTATAAATACATACAAATACAACAATTGGCCATCGACCCGTGGCCTTTCAGCCGTGGGAGCAAATTAATATTAAAGCAGGTTTGTCTGTTTTAAAACAATAATAAAATTACAACAAAATTGTAGTAATTTGTCGATTAAAAAAAAAAATTGTAGATGTGCAGCATTAGTAAAGAAAAGCAAATTTGTCTTACTTTGTCTTAGGTAAGATTGCCGCAAATTTGTCTAATTTGAGACAGTACTAAAATAAAAGCAAATATGTCTTAAAAAACTTACTAATGGCGAAATGTAGCCTGAATATATAAATATATTCAACCTGTTCGTAGCTCTATAATATTTAGTTTTATTAAGACTACAAAACAAATCCCATGTTGAAACAACTACTTACCTGATAATACGAGACATACAAAAATAACATTGTTTTTAAGAACATTTCTTTCTATTTAGATTAAATGTACCTAGTATACCTAAGTATTTAGATTAAGTTAGGTGTATTAAAAGTACCTTCAATAAGTTTATATGGCTGTATATACAATTAGTATGGTTTCACCAATATTAAATATATCTTAGTTTGTCGATATTAAGATTAACGCTATTTTTTGGGATAATAATAAAGTTAAAACAAATGTATCTTTAATTGCCCATCTAAAGATTACAGCAAATTTTTCTAAATTGAGTAGGTAATAAATTTGGAGAAAATATGTCTTAATTTTTCGATGTTAAAATTAAAGCAGAACTGTCTATTGAGAAACCATAATAGGGAATATGCTTCTATTTTTAATCTCCTTAATTCACTTTTTACTTTATTTTACCATAGTAAAAAATATAAATGCTGGTTAAAGTGTTCAAATTAATTTTTAAAACAATATATAAAATACCGATTAAATTTGACTTGTTTGAACGGTTCGATTTTCCGCGCGCTGTGTATGACACAGAACAGATTGTTATTCAGTGTTCTATACAATTTGCATAGACTGTTAAGGATTTTCAGTTTGAATCGCCATTTCAAAATGGAAATGGTTAAAAAACCATTTTATAGATATTGTCTAGTACAGAAATACAAAAATACTATTATTTAGTACACCTGATAATGTGTTTAGTAAAGTCCCAATCAAAGTAATATAGCATGTATATAGTCCACCCTACCTACATATTTTGCGCATGCGCATGTTATACAAAAAAATTACATTATCATCATTAGCCGTTACGTCCCACTGCTGGGCACCGGCCTTTTCTCTGCCACATATCCAACCTCAGCGCTAAGATAGAATATAATAGTATAGTGGTATATAAAATAAATATATAGTGGTTTAACGTCGAATCCGAACGACAAATTTCCAGAGAAGGTGTTAGGCAGTTGAGACACCACGGTTGCCTAAGCCGGTTTGGGGAATTGAGTGTGATGGGTTGCAGCCCATTTACAAAATATGCTATCACCCAAATGCATCTATTTTTGGTAGATTATCCGATTGTGGTTTAACAAAACCACTTTCAGTTATTGTTCTTGATAATTTATAATGTCACTATATACCAAAATTGCATTAGGTATTGGAAAACATGACAAATATTACACAGCAAAACAGCATGTTTCGATTCGACCAATAGTGCATGACCAATGGTGCATGATGCATTTCCCAAATTTGAATTTCGCGCGCATATTTTGGACTTTAGGTTTTATGGAATTAAATACAAACTGAATGAGAAAATAATAGTATAGGTGCAATGTGAAGATCATAAAGTAACGGGGGTAAAAAAATCAAGTAAATTAAAATCATTTGCATATTCCCTATTAGTACAAATTTGTCGATATTAAGATTAAAGCATTTTTGCTATTTAGAGGCATTATTACAACTGGTGCAAAGTCCAAAGTAAAATATTTTGCCGATATTAAAAAAAATCGAGAATTTGTCTTAAATTACCGATGTGATTGGTTTGTGAAGGGATTGGTACAGAAAATTTGACCTGATAGAAGTCTGGGCGGTTATTAAACAGGTAGGCCGTTAAGTGAGGAGTATCTGTATAAAAATTTCATTTCATTTTCTAAATTATGATTTTTTTTTTCAACATTTATAAGAATTACAGAAAATGTTTCTTAATTTATTAATATTAAGAAGTCATTACAAGTTCTCCTGAGTTAACCACTGGGTTTCGTTTCTACGACTAGGTCTTTAAGAGAATTTGGTCCACAAGCGAGTATATTTTAAACTGGAATATACAAAATGAATTACACGACATAAAACTATAATCTCATTACAAGCTGGCTACCAATTTAGCCAAAATTATTAAATGTATTGGCTTTTTCTGTAATGTTTCTTATTTTATCGATATTAAGAAGTAATTACAAGTTCTCCTGACTTAACGACTGAGTTTCGTTCCTACGATTAGGTCTTTAAGCGAATTGGTCGATAAGCGATTATATTTGAATTTGGATATACAAAATGAATTACACAACATAAAAATAAAATCTGAATACAAGCTGATTACCAGAATAGATTCAGCCAGAATTATTAAATGAATTGGACGTTTGCACTTTATTTTATTCAAAAATTTGATCGATTTATGAAGGGATTGCTACGGAAAATTTGACCTCAGATGTGGTCGTAAGTCTCAGCGGTCGTTAAGCAGGTTATGTATATCGTTAAGTGAGCAAGCAGCAGTATCTGTATTAAAATTTCTTTTCATTTTCTAAATTCTTATTTTTTTTACATTTTTCACATTTTCAGTAATGTTTCTTATTTTACCGATAATAACAAGAATTACAAGTTCTCCTGACTTTTAACGACCGAGTTTAGATTCTACGACTAGGTCGATATGCGAGGGTATTTTAAATTGGAATATATAAAACGAATTACGCAACATAAAAATACAAGCTGATTATCAATTCAGCCAGAATTATTAAATGCATTGGACGTTTGCACTTTATTTTATTCTAAAATGTGATCTGTTTGTGAAAGAATTGCTGCAGAAGATTTAACCTGATAGATGGCCTTAAGTCGGAGCGGTCGTTAAGTAGGTAGGTCGTTAAGTGAGGAGTACCTGTATTAAAATTTTATTTCATTTTCTAAATTATTAATTTTTTTGAAAATTTATAACAATTACACAAAATATATTTGGTTTTATCGATATTCCAATTAACTTAAATATCTATCTTACAATTAATTTTAATAGTCATGTGATTCATATTCTGTCGATATTGAAAAGTTTGATTCGATTTGGCTATAAATTGCAATCAAAAAAGTCTTTATGGGCTTGTAATATAACCATTTATTCTGAATGTTTTGACAAAAATTTGACAAAAAACAAAATGAATGTCTTTGTCAAATAACGAGACATTATTATAAATATAATTTTAAAATCTCCTAGAGCTCCTATTTAATCCCAAATGCATTCTATTGGCTTTATTCCTCACCAACTGTCCCATAAATCCTTAAAACCAAACACCTCAAAATAACAAAATTAACCCTGATTCGAAATTTAAAAAAACGCGGCCGAGTATGTAGAACACACATAGAGAAGACCGACGACCGGCGCTCCGTAATGTACGAGACGTTGGTCGAATAGTTGTCGGTCGTAACGGCCGTGCCGATCAGTTCTTGTTGCCATTAATCGCCACCTTTTAATTACCACCAACAGTAAATTACAGCCCAAACGATCCAGGCGTCTGCATTATTCATCACATATGTCACACGTTGCCCCACCATTGTGTCTCTCATCAAAAAGCAATAGTTTTATTTTTTTATCTGTATCCCTACCGCGAAATCAACTCACTTTTCCGCGAATTAGTAACTGTAAAAATTCCGCGAATAAGTAAAAACGTCTTCTAAAGTTAACTAGTTGTGTGTGTTTTTTTTTTATTTGCAAGCACGCAGACTAATTAAATTAATTATTTATACGTCGGATAGAGTTGTGGTTTTAACGCGCGATCGCGGATGTCAGCTGTTTTTTTTTAATTTAATATTTTAAACGCTACCTAGGATCCGTTTAAAATACCCATTTTTTATAGTTGTTTTTTTTATTTGAAATTCCTCTTTTGGTTTATATAGTAGTTACTGTTTTAAGAGAGGCATTTAGTGGATGAAATTAAGAGTGTGGCTTGGGACCCAAGTGTGTATATATATACAGCTAGAGTCGTAAATATAAACATGTTAGTTATTTACAATCCAACATAAATTATTTTACAAGTCGGCTATGAATTATTACCCCGTATTTTTGAGCAGGTGATTGTCCGATAGGGGGCGCCTTGTACTCCTCCACCCACAACCACCGAAGGAAACTCTCCAACCCGAATTTCTCCCCCGTTTCGTTCGCATTTTGTGTGGGGAACAAAAATGCGAACGTCTTTTTTGCTTCGTTTTCGAAGCGGCGCGATCCAGTTTAGTTTAGCGGACAAAGGAGGCTGCATTCTATTCATTCCGTCTCACCTGTGTACCTGCATCGTATCCTGTGAACCGATAGAATAAGCAAACAACGGCTCTATCGCCACCGCGTTGCCGGATCGAACGCGGTGCCATCCCCGGCCATCGCCACGTTGCCACATCTAAAAATTCACAACATACGATTTTCCCCTTTTAATAACACGAATATTATCTTATTCAATAGTCTATTATACTTTGTTACATATCAAACTTGCTAGTATTAATTTGTTTTGTTAATTTATGCAAAACTAAGTTTTTTTTTTAATCGACTCGATTTTGTCTCTCTTTATTAACACAAAATAAATCTATTTTGTAAAATATCTATTATAAGTTTCAAGTCGAGGTATGCAGTAATGATAACTAACGAAATTATAATAATAAACTAACGAAATTATATAAAAAAATATATTTTTCATAAAAAAAGTTTGCGTTGTGTAAAATATGTGTAAATAATAAACATAACATATATATTATAACGTATATAACAAACATATATAAAAAGTTTTGACTTTGTTTCAAGGTTAATTAGTACTTGGTTGACAGATATAAAATCACTAGTTAACAAAGTTTCTTATAGGAACTTAATAATTCCCTACAAGTATTATTCTAAACATTTATCAAAATTTCGTTATGGTTTTGAGTTATTATCGAATGTTTGAGTGAAGAAAAATGTAAAAAACGCAATTAAAATTTTACTGTGTTTTAAAGCTGAATAATACCTTATTAACTTGACAGACAAAAGATCACTAAGTAACAAAGTAAAATACAAATTTAACTCTTCAAGTTTGGTTCCAATAATTTTTCAACATTTCACCTAGTTTTTCATAATTCGTTTGATTTGTGTAATTTTGCTACTATAAAACAAAAGCAAACTTTAAGGGGATTTGGATATTTTGCCATCATTTTGGTGCACAATGAATAAACAAATCATAAGTTGTGTTCTATTATTTATTAATCTCAACTATCTATACTTTGTTCCATATCAAACCTACAAAAGGGTGACAAATTAAGAGAGTCCTGAATTTAAACTGCAATTATCAAAAAAACAGTTGGACACCAAATTTTTTGTTAAACATTAATTTTTTTTTTACTCTTACAATGTAGTATAAACCATTTAGGATGTACAATGTAGTATATTATGTAGTTTAATAACAAGTTAACTGCTTAATTCTAAATTAAAATTACATCGATTAGATCAGTGATTCTTAATGTATGGGTCGCGACCCAAAATTGGGTCGCGAAACATATTTCTTGGGTCGAACCAAGAGGTAAACCAGAAAAGTTATATACTTTATTTAAACAATAGGTCTATGAACTATGTATGAACAATTGTTATTTATTTGGTTATTCATTACATTTTCCTTTAATCGAAAATTAGCTTGATTTATCTTTCAGTTCAAAATGACCTTCAACAGTCGAAACTCGAGTCGTGTAAAGTGTGTAGATTTATGTAACTTCATAACTTATCTTTAAAAATAACCTAGTTAAAAATGAGTACCTAGACATGGACACTTTTGAGTACACACATGGACACAATGACACTTTTCAACTGTAGAGATTTTGAATAAAAATGCTTGATCATTTTTGGCCCATGTTAAAAGGTTATGATTAGCTACGTATATTGGCATGGACAATTTTTTCGATGAACGTAGCTGACGTTAAAACGACTTGGGCAGATTTATACTAATTTTTTACTTTTGGCAGTACACCCACGATATGCAAGTTAAAATGGTCACTATTATAAAATTGAAGATTTTTTTAAATATGATCTAAAAAAAGTAATTTCAACCTCAAAATTGGGTCGCGGCTTAAAAAGGTTAAGAACCACTGGATTAGATGATCTCTGTTTGCTTCGATGCATGACTGAGATCGATGCAACAATGAGCCATTGCAAGCTGGCACATTTCTTACGAAATCTCATCAATAGCTTCTCGAATGTTCCGTTATAAGTCATCCAGGGTTTCAGGTCGGAACTGATTTGGATGGACTTTAGATTTAAAATGACTCCACAAGAAATAATCCAAAGCCGACAAATCCGGAAAGCGAGGAGGAACTGATCCCCACGCTGGGAAATCAGACGACCAGAAAAGAACTCTCGGTACGCTTCCATAGACATGTTGGATACATAAGGCCTTGCACCATCTTGCTGAAACCAAATATCGTTTATTGGTAATCGTCTCCACATCTCCACATAGGAGGTGAATGATGCACCTATTGACAAATACTGCGTTTCCTATTTCATTTAAAAAAAAATACTGTCCTAATTCTCCAGCTGAACATATGCCACACCATACAGTTACCTTTTGAGAATGCACCTTTTCTTCGGATATAACTTGAGGGTTTTCGGCAGACCACTAACGTAAATTTTGTTTGTTTCTCTCTCCATGCAATTGAAAATGTGCTTCGTCACTCATAATTATTTTGTTGACAAAATTATCCCCTCGGCCCAAAATCCATCGACGAAATTCTGAACGTGAGCTTCGGTCTGTTGGAAGAAGCTTTTGGGCTTTTTGCCATTTGTGAAGCCGAAAGAGTAAATCTTTCTTTAAAATTGTTCCTAATGACACGTGAAATTCCTATTTGCTGGGATAAACATCGCACGGATTGATTGGAATTTTCTTCAATTCTGTTCCTAATATGCAAAGTATTCACTTCTGTTCTAGCAGTTTTTTTTTTCTCTCTGCAAGTTTAGTATCCAGAGAACCTGTTTGACGATATTTTTCGACCCATCTTGCAATTGTCCTTCAATTTGGCAGCTCAGGTAAATTAAACTCTTGTCGAAACCACCTCTAAGTTTAAATAATGGAGTTCGTTCTAATAAAATCCTTTACAGAAGCAATCCTTTGTTTAATCGGTCACCGCTCCAATTAAAAAAAAACTTGAAGGTTCACTGAATATTTGACAGTTACAATTATGCAAATAAGTCATTACTTCTTTTAGTGTTTATTCTTTTAGTTTATATTTTAGTAAACACAGGACACTCTTAATTTGACACCCTTTATTATTAATTTACCTTATTAATGTGTGCAAAACTAAGTGAATTTGTTATTGTTAAGCAATTTATTTTTTTAAGACAAAGAATTTTTTTGCATCTTATTCAATTATTACAATAACAGATTTGTTATTGAAAAATGAGATTTCTTGTCGTTGCTTGAATTGTTTCAATGGTGAATTACCGGTTTTGGTTTTTCAATTAGGAGGAATGTAACTAGAGACGGATTTGGATGTTTGACCAAATAGACAAGTTGGACAACGATCAAGTTTTTCTTAATGATTCGTTTGATCCAACAGTAATATTATATATTTTTTCTTAATTTTATTATTCTAGCTCAATTTTCAAATAAACTTTTTGTATTCTTCCTGCTGAAATTGTGAAGAAAGTAACTAGAGAAGAATTTTGGTATGTAACTAAAAAAATTGGCAAGTTGTTTTGGCTAAAGTTTCACGATAAATCTTTTGATCTAACACTAATTTTTGGAATTAGATTATGTTATGTTTTAATAGGTCAAATTCCAAAAAATATTTCGAATTTTCTAGTTGAAACTGTAAGTAGAGTAACTATGAAGAATTTAGATATTTAACCAAATTGACAAGTTTTTTTGTAAACTGTTTCCAACATTCATTTAAATCTGTTTTGGAATTAGAAAACATAGCTCTACAAAGAAAATTCTGCTCTATTCTATGATTTTTCTAACCAAATCATGGATCAAAATAACTCGAAAACTAAACGAAATTTTGGAAAATGTTTCGAATGAAACTTTCTATAAGAATTTTTCTATAAGAAACCTTATTATCTAGTGAAGTTTCATATTTTGGTAATAATCAACATTGAACAAAGTCAAAACCTTGTTTTGTTTTAGATTTTTGTTGTCTCAAAAATTCGAAATTGAGCGAAATTTAAAAGAAGGTTTGAAATAAAAATTGAAGAAAAATAATTATCCTATAAAAAAATCTTTTTAAATAGTAATTTTCTGTCTGCCAATTTGGTAGTAATTAACGTTGAAACAAAGTGAAAACATTATTTTGCATGTTTTTTTGTTTCAAACATCCACAAACAGCCACAAAGCAAAACAACTTAACCTTAGGCACAAAATTTACGTTGACTTGTGTTATCTCGTAGTTCAGATTTCGAAAAAAGGATTTATATATTTAACCAAATGTATAAGTTGTTTATGAAAATTGTTTCGAAAACACACTTTTTTCAATAAATCGTTTTATATATCAATAATAAAATTGTCTTGTGGATCAAATTTCCAATTTTTTCTTGTTGAAACTGTGAAGAGAAATAAAAGGGGTCAAATTATTTGTGTTTACTGTTCAAGTATTTCTCGATAAATCGTTTGATTTAACATTAATGTAACCGTTTTAAGCCAAATTTAATTTAACTTTTTTTATAATTAGATTATCGTGTAGGCTTAATTTTCTAGAAAAGTTTGTGAAATTTTCTTGTTGAACAAGGAAGAATGTAATTAGAAAATAATGTAGCTATTTAATTAGTCAATTTGAATGTGCAATTAAAGTACATGAATCCAGATAGTATCTTAAAATTGCCATAAAGTTTTAATTATTTACTTTTTTTATTAAAGAATGTCTGTTTAGTTTTAAGTGCGCGCCGTAAGAAACGTTTGTAATTGATTTTTAAGCCGGTATTTAATTAAGATTTAATGTTTGTTTATGTAGGTTTTGATATAGCGAAACACGTGTGGACGCCGAAGAAATTCAGTTGTTGATACAAGGATGGCAGTAATTGAGATAGCTGGATGTTTAATATACGGCGAGAGGTGACGAGTGAGTGGCAGATGATGTTGAAACTTTTTGGCGTAGATGTACTTGTGCATCACATGGTACCTCAATGCAGAAACCCCGCTGGGTGACTTCTACCCGGGTAGAAAAAGAGCAACCAGCCCGGGCACAATGCGACTCCACGCTTCGCTGCGCCACAATTCACTATGCATATGTCCTGTTAGTGTTCGCTTAACTTGCCAATCCTTTTAATGGACAAGGGGAACACCACCTAGATCCTTTCACCCTTGATACAATTACATCAATTCATCCCATTCAAAAATTAGATTATTCTATTTAAAAGAAAAAACACATTTCCATCAACACAGATTTATCCACTTACAAATTAAAGTAAATTCCTAAAATTACCATCATTATATAACCTGAGACATCTGTGTTTGGTATCTGGAGGGTATTATATTAAATTTTAAAATTATAGGTATTTCTGTGTTGGTGATATAAAGCTGTCGTCGTTTGTGTCGTTCGTTGGCACCTTTCGGGCGGCGGGGGGTGGATGGAAATCGTCCGGTAATAAAATGGTCCGGGTTGCCCGGAATAGCTATAATTATGATAAAAAGTGTATAAAAAAGAGGTTGCAGGCACGTGGGCCATCAGGGGCGGATCGGACTCCGAGTAATTGCACGTCTTGTCCCGACCTCTCTAGTTACGCTACCACATATTTTGTGACCCTATAATGAAAAGATGCGGATGAAATTTTAGTAATAAAAATTTATGGAAACTAACGTAAAACTGGTAGCAAGAATGCAGAAGAAATATACGAGATAAGATATTTGATTTTAATAAATTGTCTTGATACTTGTTTTTTGAAGACGATTTATCGAGTGAAACTTGATGCTAAAACAACTTTTCCATTTGGTTAGGTACCCATATTTTTCCATAATTACTTTATTCGCAGTTTCAACAAATATATTAAAAGAAAACACATTTCTCACATTTTTTTGGAATTTGGGCTACAAAACAATCTAATTTCAAAGAAGATTTAAATTAATGTTGAATGAAACGATTAATCACGAAAAACTTGTTCTTGAAAACAATTGCAAAAACAACTTGTCCTTTTGGTTGAAACATCTACTTTCCACTTTCTTTGTGGCAGACGTTAAAACAACTTGCAAATTCGTTCAAGTCAACAAGAAAATTCGTTCAAGTCAAAAAACGTTTTCAAAATTTGAGGTACATGACAACCTGATTCCAATGAAGATTTAAATTATTGTTGGATTAAACTATTTCTAAAGAAAACTTGTTCTTGAAGCAATTTGCAAAAACAACTTGTCCATTTGGTTAAATACCTAAATTATTTTCTAGTTATTGCCTTCACAGTTGCAACAAGAAATTTCAAAAAACTTTCTCGAAACTTGAGCTACAAGACTAATCTAATTGGAAAGAAGAATTAAATTAATCTTGGATCAAACGATTTATCATGAAAAACTTGTTCTGGAAACAATTTGCATAAACAACTTGTCCATTTGATTAAACACCTAAATTATTTTCTAGTTGCTTTCTTCAAAGTTCCAACAAGAAAACGTCTAGCCAATTTGGTTAAAACATCTTAATTCTTGTCTACTTATAGTTCTAAACTTGCAACAAAACTGAAACTAATCTAATTTATTGAACTGTTTAGTCTTCAACTAACTTATTTAAGTTGGTTCAATATGTTATCTTAGCTTGACTACTTAACTATTTGTTTCAAATTTCTCCGCTGAGATTTCTATCTAGTTTGATTGAAGAGACTAAATGTAAATTTAAACATGAGTGGAAAAAATGATGCGAGTTTATTAAAATTAAAACTAAATTAAAAAACCTTAAAGAATTCTCCTTTTTCCAATGCCAAGTTGGGAAAAAAATGCTCACGAATGAATGCCGGATCAAACGAGTTACCGAGTAAAACTTGATTTCTATCATAGCTTGTCCGTCTAGCCTGTCTAATATTAAATATCTACATTCTTGTCCGTCTAGTCTCATAAGACCAATTTAGTATATATCTATTTTTTTTTCGTCTGTTAATTAATTAATTTCTGAATAAATTTTTCTGGTCGGAGTTATGAAAATAAGTTATTTGATGCAAAGCGTCGCTTACAAATTTGTTTTTGCACGAGAATTCTATATCGAGCTTTAGTGACCGACTAGAACTTCAAACCTGATTAATTCAATGTTGTTTTTAAATCTCTATATATTTTTTTCTTCTTTTTGTGTTTTTTGGGGTAAAGGAATCTCAATGCGTTTCGTAATTAAGCTTTCAAAATTTCAAATTGTAAAATTACATTACAAAAAAGCTTTATTTTTAATTGTGTTGTAATTAAGTGTGTGTGAAGCTTTTAAATTCCTTCTGTGTTTTTGTCGTGTTTTTCGTCTTGAGTTGAGTTTCTGAGAAAAATCTCTTTTTTGTTAGTCTTCTTCTCGTGGTTTGTTGGGAAATTTAAATTAAAAATCCCTTGGGAGATTAAAATCTCGATGGGGTCAATTAAATTTATGTAAAATTTCCAAATTTCGTTAATTAGTTTTTGTTATGACCTCTAGTTTGGAGAAAAACACATAATGAACAAGTTTGTTTTGTTATACATTCAAAATTTTACAATGAGTTTCAAATTCAGTTTGAAAGTTTGAAGTAGAAGAAATTATGAAAAACTTTTTCGTCAATTGCCAAAAATTTAGCTCAACTTGTTCTTCTTTAGCCATATTGAGTTGCCTAGCTATTATAACACCTAATTTTTTGAACTAAATTGTATCTGCTTAGCTACATTAATACCCAACTATTTCTTGTTTAACTAAATTGCGTCTGCCTACCTTGAGTCTAACATATAAGCTAATCTAAGACCTAAAATACAATATATAGAAAACGCTAATTTATAAGTCTATAACTCGTTTTACACACTAGATCAAAATCAACTATCACTAGTTTGTATAATGATATAGCCTTCTCGAATTTGGTTAGCCTAGTTAGTCTAATAGCTAAGTTGCAATCTAGATATTTGCAGTATACGTGTGTAAAAACCGTCGATAATTTAATATTGATAACTCAATTTGTAGACTAACAATAAGCGAAACTTCTAGTTATGATTAACATCTATGACAAACCTGCATCCTGAATAATAGCTTTCTCAAATTTGGTTTTTATAGCTAGCCTAATACTCAAATTACAAACTAAAAACGAACAGTCTAATTTATTTCGAAAATGTACTTAATATGTCGATCATTTTATTTGTGGACTATATAAAATCTTCTAGTTATCTATTCTGATCACTATTCTGATCATCTATTCTGATCACTAGACGATATTACTAGCAATAGCCTTGTCTATTATTTAATTTGGTACTAATACTCAAGTTACAAACTAGCAATTAACAGCGTAATTTAATAAAAACGTCGAGAATTTAAATATTGCTACCTCGATTCATAAACTAGAAGGACCCTTCTAGTATTTAATTATAACTAGCCTATAACAGGGACTGTAGCCTTATTAACTTTGGCATACTTAGTCTAATACTCAAGTTACGAGCTAGGAAGTAATAGTCTTCTTTATTAAAAAAAAGACACTAATTAAAAGATTGCTAACTCGATTTATGGAATAGATAAGGTATTCTAGCTTTTAGCGGTGATTAGATTATATCAAGGATGATAGCATTATTAAATTTAGTTATCATAGATATATAATATATAATACCCAGGTTACGGACTAGAAATTAATAGTCTAATTTTTAGACAATTTTTAGAAATAATTTAAAGGCGCCATTAATTTAATTCGATTAATAAACGAACTATACAAGATGTTCCAGCTCTTAATTATGTTTGGAGTATATCATGGACAATAGTCTTGTTAAATTTGGGCAATATAGGTAGTCTAATACCCAAGTTATGGACTTGGAATGAATAGTGTAATTTGTTTAAAAAGGATACTAATTGAATTATTGCTAACTTAGTTTAGACTAGATAAGCTTTTCCAGCTTTTATTTAGATAGCTTTAAGATAGCTTTTTAAATTTAGTCTACCTAGATCAGGGCATTTTATAAATTATCAAATTCTCAACTAAATGTTTAACTTAAAAAAATATCTACGTGTAATAAAAACAAAAAAAATAAGTTGGTTTTGTGATTATGTCTGCCAAAATATTACTTACAATTAATGATATGATATAATAATTTATGATATTACTTACAATTAACGAATCTTAATTCGTATTCCAACATAAATAAAACTACAAAGAATCCCTAAAGCAGGTCTGGCGAAATGACGGCCCGCGGGCCACATGCGGCCAGGTTAGGTTAGGTTCCCACAATGTATGATCTTAATTCGTATTCTTCTTTCTGTAGTGCTACAGTCTTTGTAGGCTTTGAACTCCTCCCCTGCCCACACTTGTGCATGGAGTGTAGATCTTAGACACAAGTACAGGACCTTACGGTTCTTAACTTGGGTAGCGAACCTTGCCAGAGCCATGCACAGGAGGACGGTAGCTTATTTCCATATACGTGCCCTCGGAATTTGAATCTGAGAATTGCTATCACCTCCTCTAATTCATATCACCGCCTCCAATTCGTATTCGTATCTTAGTTCATATTCCAACATAAAAAAACTACAAAAATATCCGAAAGTACGCCTATGATATGCTTATTATGATTACCAGGCCTGATGTTTACTTTATTATGTACCTCCCACTATTTTACAAAAAATATACATTTACGGATGTTCTATGAAACTTCGTTTTACAAGCAGTATTTATTGTGAATTATCAAGAAGCCACTATGAACAAGCATAACAACATTGTTGTGTCTAGGTGAGTATATAAGCAACAGTCGCGGTACCTATACAAATAAATATTAAAATTGAACATTTTTTAATGCGGCCCGCGGTTTAATTTTCAGACGTAATGTGGCCCGCCAGCCGAAGGGTTGATGTTTACTTTATCTACATGCTACTATTTCGTAGACATTATACATTTAAAGGTTGAAAATATATCTTTTTACAAACATCATACATTGTCCACTATGAGAAAATGTAACTAACACGGTCGTGATATATAAATAACCATTAAAATGGAAAAATGTTTAATGCGGCCCGCGGTCGAATTTTTATCTGTAATGTTGCCCTACAGCCAAAAGATTTGCCCACCCCTGACCTATAGTCTAATATCTAAGTTACAAACTTGAAATTAATAGTCTAATTTGTTTAAAAAAGAGTAGACAGGTTTTTATAGTTTTTAACTGTGACTAAACTATATCAAGGACGATGGCCCTGTAAATTTACTCAACCTAGAGAGTCTAATATGCAACTGGGAATTAACAGTCTAATATATTTGCTTATTTGCTAAAAACTTTTGTTATTTAAATATTGATAATTTGATTTATAGACTAGATAGAATCTTCTAGTTTTTAACTTAACTAGACTATACCATATATATTATAAGTCTAATACTACTTGGGTATCTAGGGGAGTCTAGGTACCTAGATAGTCTAATACCCAAGTTACGGACTTGGAATGAATAGTCTAATTTGTTTAAAAGACACTAATTGAATGATTACTAACTCAACTTATAGGCTAGATAAGATCTTCCAACTTTTAAATATAATTAGGCTGTATCAAGGGTGATAGCTTTTTTTAAATTTAGTCTACCTAGATAGTCTAATATCTAAGTTACAAACTTGAAATTAATAGTCGAATTTGTTAAAAAAGAAAAGAGAGTGTCTTCTAATTTTTAACTGTCACGAGACAATATCAAGGACGATAGCCCTGTTAAATTTAGTCAACTTTGAAAGTCTAATAACCAACTAGGAATTAACAGTCTATTTATTATGTTTGCTAAAAAGTTTGCTTATTTAAATTTTGATAATTTGATTTCCAGACTACATATAATCTTCTAGTTTTTAACTATAACTAGACTATAGCATATAGATTGTAAGTTTAATACCCAAGTAGTCTAGGTACCTAGGTAGTCTGATATCCAAAAAGGCTCCAATAAAATTATTACTAACTCTAGATAAGATCTTCCAGCTTTTAATCGTGAGTAGACTAAATCAAGGGCGATAAATTATTTAAATTTAGTCTACTTAGATAGTCTAATACGCAATCTGACTATAGCATATAAATTGTAAGTATTATACCCAAATAGTCTAGGTAGGTAAATACCCAAGTTACGGACTTTAAATTAATAGTCGAATTTGTTTAAAAAGGACACCTAGTTAGTCTAATACCCAAATTACAAGCTAGAAATAAACAGCCTAATTTGTTTAAATAATTAAATAAATTAAAAAGCTAATTTGAATGCAGTAATTTTCAAATAACAAGGTTAATTCCAAAATTACAAGGTAGTAAATATTGATCCAAACTCAATTTATAGACTTGTTTTTAATTATGGCTAGATGATTTCATGAGCCTTGAAGTGTAATTTGTCTAGTCTAATACTCAAGATATGAAGGAAAATTGACGTCGAGTGAATACTCGAGATATTTTTCTCCAACCACCAATTTTGATTATTATTTGTTTCAATAAATCCAATCACAATTTTTTATTTTAATTCGAATATCCAGAAGTACCAAAATGTGATTGTTGTGGGTAAAGCATTTATTCTGATAATTTCAAAGTGAAACAAATTCAACTCTCTCATTATCTGTAGGTAAACCATTGAAATGCGAAAAAAAGAGATCTCTTTGTGTATCAATGAAATGAATGTAAAGGTACCCACTTAAAACCAAAGGCGTTTTAAATATAATTCCAATAGTAATAAAACCCGAGTTTATAGCTTCCACAACAACAACAACAGCAAAAACGCAAACGAAAAGAAATGAGGTCGCTTTGTGTCTTAATATTTGACTTTTTTGCCTCCCGACGCCGTATTAATATTAATGTATTTTCGTTGTTGCAGATCAGGCAAGAAAAACCCTACTACATAGCCGATCCCGAAGTCGACTCACTCGTAAGTATAAGTCCGAATAAATCTATAATAATATTCGTGTCTGAAATTAAGTTGTACACTTTGGGAATATCTAATTTTAATCTCACTCGTATAACTTCTCTGTCTGCTTTGTTTTTTTTTATTTTTTGGGGTCGATGGAATAGGTGGTGAACTACCCCGGCGTATTTACATCTGATACGGGTTTAGGAACGAGACGGTTACGACATCTAGACACGTGACTAAGTAGAAAAGTACACGTTAGAAATCATTCGGATTAACATTTTTATTAAAAGGGAAAATATTTCGTTTTACAAATTAGTTCATTTCTTTTGGAGAAAATTATTATGAGTGCGCAAGTTTATTTGGGTTGTACGGAACAAAGGCAAGTTGGCGTAGGGATTGAGGTTTTTATTGTTCTGGAGCAATTGGGCTTGACAAATTTGTTATACGGAGAAAATTCCAAAGAGTTTCTTGTTACATTCATTATATTTTGTATGATATTTTGGTACAAAATCGAAATTTGATAAAAAAAATTTAGATTTAATTTCTTTTTTTTTTCTATTAAAATGAAATTTTTGTTGCAAATTATCGCACAATTAAATCATAAACACAATTAAGCAAAACGTTAAATTTTTAGAGTCAATTTTGACTAAACTAAATATTTCACCCAAAGAGTTACTTTAAGGCCTGGAATACACAAATACACTTGTAATGTAAATACACATGTTTTGGGGACTACTGCAACCAAACAGTTTGGTTGCTACATATGGACACGCATGGAATTATAAATTAGTTGCGATATGGACTTCATAGAGGTGCCCTTCATAAATTGACGACACAGCGTATCGAGAAGGGGCAATTCCGTAAATTTTATGCATATTTGAGAAGTCACCCAGTGAAAATTAGTTAAATACTAATGGAATATTTTCAAATGTTGTAAAATCAAAACTACAGTATTGACACAATCTGCAACTATTTGCTTGCAAGTGAGCTCACCATCATTCAATCGAATGTGTTCAAAAGCGTTTGCGCAACTCAAAACACAATCTGTTTAGTTCTTGCAACTTGTAATTTTTATGCAGTTGCATGTGTACGAACGTCCATAGCAAATAGTTGCTTAGTCCAACCAAAGAGTTGCTCAACTGAAAATTGCAAGTGTGTTCCAAATCTTCTCGTTTGTGTTATGTTTCAAGGTTTTTGTTGACACGTGCATTTTTAAACTTTAAATTTATCCTCAAAATTTGACTAAAGTTTCAGGTTTAAGTCAAAAATCTTGGTTTAGTCAAAATGACTTTTTTGGTTTCTTCGATCTTATATCAATTCATAATTATCCATATAAAAATATTTAAAATCTTTTTATATATACATTTTTGCCAAATTTTGACTAATGAATAATTCTTCGTGTAAGATTTGAGGAAAGAACTTGCACATTTTCGCACAAAAAAACACTTTCAGTCATAAAACTTTCAACGAATTTATGACCAACCCATGTTTAATCTAAAAAAATATATTGGTTTAAATTAACCATTGAAGCCCAACCATATTTTACTGGCTATAAAGCCCAATGCGTTTGTCAGTAGGTAAAAAGACCTATTGAGCTTCTAGGGTTTCTTGGGTTCTAACAATTTTTTATTTGAATTTTTATTTTCGAAGAAAAAATTAAACTTAAAATTTAAGTCCGTCCGTTAAGTTAACATTGTTGCCGTTGCCGTAGTAATACGTTTTTTTATTTCAAACTTATTGGCGCCGCTGTAGTAATAACCATCTTTGGTTCTGTGGAAAATTGGACTTTTTCCTCGATTTTCGGGAAAACAAAGAGGTTTGGTTCTGGAGATTCCACTTGATTTTCGGAAAAATTGATACTTGAATTTTGAACCAGAAACATATCGGAACTTTCTTAATTCCTTCTTGATATTTGGAAAGATTACCGCTAGGCTTTTTTACCGAGCCTTACGGAACTGCAAACTTTAGTTTTTCCCCAATTAACATTTGGCAATTGCGAAATCAAAAGGAAATTGGGTTTTAGGAACTGTTACCAGTTGGATTTTAGATTTGGATTAGATCTGAGGAACAGAAAATTTGGACCCTTCGAAAAGAAATAATTTTCATTTCGAATCCATTTTTTGATCAAAGGTTTAATTCAAGAAGAAAACCCTAGTTAAAGGTTTTTTTGTGTTAGGTACGGTAAAGGTTTTTATACAAATATTCCCGGGACTATGCAAATTTTTACACAAAAAATGAAATAATTTTCTTTTTGAATAATTTTTTAATTAAAACCTTAAATTTATGTTGGTTAGTGACATGTTAATGTACTGGGACTAGTAGATTGAAGATTGTAGTTCTGGTGGTGACGA
This sequence comes from Phosphuga atrata, assembly GCA_944588485.1. Lineage (NCBI taxonomy): Eukaryota > Metazoa > Arthropoda > Insecta > Coleoptera > Silphidae > Phosphuga > Phosphuga atrata. The sequence goes on from OX155892.1 coordinate 57,020,082, forward strand.
CTGGTACTGCGAGCTTAATAGATATATTGAACCCCTACTCTCTTCCTCTTTAAGTTGGTATACTTACCCATTTAGAGGCCTCCTCTAGTTCTGATTCATTTAGGAATTTATTTATATATTTTATTTTATATTATATTTTATTTATTTATTTTTAGGAATTCATTTAGTGCTCCGCAGTCTTTGAGCAAGTCATCTTCCTCGAGGCCTAAGGTCTTGAGGTATTTTCTAAATCTGCAGTGTCCCATCAGGACTCAAAATTCTAAGCTTGTTCCTGTTTAGTTTCAGGCAAGCTATTGTTCTTTTCTGGTTAACAGATCCCAGCATTACTTTTAATTGTCTCAACCCTGGAAGTTCTTTCCCGGTTTTCATCCATTGTTCTCTTATTTCTTCATCTAAACTGGGGTTACTTGTGATACCTTGTTTGCTAGGTGACCGGCTTCTTCGTTTCCGTCTATACCAGTGTGTCCTGGTAAACAAAAAAACCCAAGCTTGTTTAGCTTTCCCACACAGTCTCATACCAGTTTGGATCTAATGGTGTATGAGCTAATGGCCTTGATGGCTAAATGGCTGCCTCACAGGATAGCAATTCGTTTTTTGCGATAATTCTTGTCGAGGTTAAATTGTGCACATCTTTCGATTGCGTATACCTCTGTTTGGAAGATACTTGGGAATGTTCCCATGGATTCGAAGTATTTGGTACGAGGTCCAAACACTCCTGTACCAGTACCCTCGTTTGTCTTCGAACCATCTGTATACCACTTGATAGCATTTTGCTCTATGTGATATGCTGAGGATTCGTCGCTCCGGGACTAGTAATAACATGCAATTGTCTGTTGTATAATTCAATATCCTGTGTGATATTAGCCAGGAAGTAGTTGTTTCAACATGAGATTTGTTCATAGTCTTAATAGGACTTAATATTATAGAGCTACGAACAGGTTGAATATATTTATATATTCAAGCTATATTTCGTGTTTAATAAGTTTGTAAAACCTTAAATATTTCTAGATCCTTTAATTCTAATAATAAATGGTTAATTGGTTTAATTCAAAAAGAAGGACCCAGTGAAAAGCTCGTTGTTTAAGTTTTGATTAAGGTTAAATACTAATATTCTAACTGACTATGGCGAATTTATATACAGAAAAAGCAAAAGTTTTCTTTTTGAGCCAATTTTGACAAACAGGAACAATTGCTAATATTTAGCAGGAATAATTGTATTCATTTTTTTGCCAAAACTTATATTTTTTCCAAATTTTAAATGTCTGTCAATTTCAAATGACTGAAATGTACAAATTTCAAATTTATTCTATCGGTCTGTTCGTTCTTTACACATCAAGTTGAGTCTGCTTCTAAATTTCGTTGAAAAAAAACACACAACCATAAAAAATTTTGATAAAAGTTTAATCCAAAAATTAGAACATTTTTTTTAAGATTGTTGTCAAAAAAAAATAATAATTAAAAATCTATTCATAGGCCTTACGTTTTTACATTAAATTTTGAACAAACTAAGTATATGCTGTAAAAGTAATAAAAGTAAAATTATTTTTCTACTGATATATGTGAAAATGGCATTTTTTCACGGCTTACCCTACATGAAAGTGACATTTTTTCATTCTAGAGATGAAAATATTTTCACTTCTAGAGACGAAAATGAGCATTTTAAATTTATGATTTTCTCGATTAAAACGCTAAACTAACCAAATTTGCGTGGACTTTCTCATTAATTACATCAATTTTAATGAAATATTTTATGTACAAACGTAAAACGAGCCTGAAACTATTTAAAAAACCGAAATAAAATTAGGACATTTGACTTGAAAAGTATCACCTTCTATGAGAATGCGTTACCATTACTATGAGAATATGTTACCATGGAAACGTCAAACCAACAATTAAATTTGTATTGACAGTTCTGACAGTTCGCTTCGAATTGAATTTATTAAAGTCTAATTATGGATTTTACAAAACAAAATTGCATTTACTACTCGAGATGAAAGTGTTTTTGTTTGGTTCGGTGTGATTCCCACCTCACCAAAAGAACGCCACTTTCATCTCTTGCTGTAAAATATACTATTTTCAGCCAGATTTTGTTAGCATTTTCTTAAAACAAGACCTTGATCGTGGAAAATTTTCAAACAAAGAAATTTAAATAATTAAAAGTTAAATCAAATTTTGACCAAACCAACTCCAAAATCACGAATCTAGTAAAATTCTACATTGTTCATTCATTAATTGTGAATTGTGTCCTTGGTCCTTCTTGACTAAGGATTTCTGGTTTGAATAAAAATCCTTAATCAAACCTAATAATGGAAAAAACGTAGATTTTTTTTTAACGTTTTTAAAACCCATTTTTTTTTCTTATGACAAATTTCCTCTAAAGATTATTACATCAAATTTATCAAAAACCTTAGATTGCTATTTTCTAATTTTTTACAACCAAAACCAAGTTCAACAAAGAAAAGTAATCCTATCAAACTAATTAGTAATTTTCTGCCCCTATTCCGTGGAATAAATCCAACCATAATTACAAGAAATTGATTTTTCGTTTTGTTCACATCCGATTGAAACTGGTGTATGTTGTAATGCTAATTACAGCGCGCCGCGGCAACACGCTATTAGGTATTTTAATTATATAAGAAAATAAAAAAAAGCCTTTAAAGATTAATATCTAGATGGAGTTTCTTGCGGCGGGTTTTAATTTAGCCGGACCCGATGAGAGGAGGATGCGGCTACTGTTCCTTAAATTCATCCCCAGACAACCGACAGAAAATCAACAGAAAACGCACGTGTGGCTGATTTATTACGCGTTTGTAATCGGTTTTATTAAACCTATCGACAATCATTAATTAGGTTTTAAACAATATTATTATTAGATTTTCTGTAACAAAGTGATCTGTCTCAAAACTAAACTATTAAATTTATGTAATCCTCAAGTTTTACTATCAAAATTTTTATTGCCGTAATTTTAAACAACATTCATCGAAATTTCTATATGGTTTTGCAAATTTTTGTTTCTTTTGCACAAATCGAACAAGAAATTGGCCGAGAAATCAACTATATCGACTGGAATTATTTGTTTTGAACAGGTTTCAATTCAATTATTCAATTTATATTCAATTATTTGTTTCAGAATTTTTCTTTAATTTCTTCTTTCAACTGATTTGATTTTTGGAATAATTTTAATATTTGTTTTTAGAATTTTGTAATATTTACGGGTGGTCTGTAAAAGTAACGTTGTTGTAGTTATTTTGTTGTTTGATAGTGTTTTGAGGTATTGATACTCGATCTATCCTTTGAAACCATGATATCTGTGAAATTGTTGCATGAAAACGGTTGGCTATTTCGAAACCGTACTGAATATGGGTTATAATAGAACATTGGTTTATCGACAAATGCGTCGAGAATATCCTGTAGACGTTTAGAACGTGACCGAGTAAACTAAGAGAATTGTAATGAATGCGAGCCCGACTAGCGGACTGGAAAGAATGTTAATTCCTCACCGATACGTTTCATTTATAATTCGAGGGGGGTTTTTTCCGTGTGATAAATGTGTGTGGTTTCGTGGGGAGGCGGGTGTAAGTTTTGTGTGTGTTTGCTGACCTAACAAGAGTTTCTGGTTGGGAACGATAAAGGAGGTTTCGTTTCATTCACGGACACGTATGTTTCAGTTTTTCGTTTGGGGAATGGGGTTGTGTATCTGGAAGGAAGTTTTATTTGATTGAATTTTTGTTTTTTAGATGGTACAAGCGATACAAGTGTTGCGGTTTCATCTGCTGGAACTAGAAAAGGTGAGTAATTTTATTAAGTCTAGTAATTGTAGACACGGAGATGGGCAGTGTGGTCGCGCATTGTAATGAGGCATGGGGGCTGCCGACACCGGTCAATAACACCGATCGGGACTCGGTTTACATTATATTTGGTCCGGGCCGCGTTTACCAAAAAAAAACTCGAAATTATGGAAATACGAAATACTTTGCATGTGCTGCACATTTAAATTGCTAAAAGGGGACACTATCTGGCCGAGTTATCTCTCTTTCTCTGGATATTATAATCTGGTTGCGAGGCAAATGCACATAACCGGTTAGACTGACGCCATCTTGCTTCAATATCAAACTGCATTCTGCACAAAAAAAAAACATCATCATTCTCACTGAAACAATACTAGCTGAGATCGCGGGTCACGAGATAACGATCTTTCCAAGTTCAAATATCACTTAAAAATAATTTTTAAACTGGAACAATTATGCAGCGAGAGCCGGTTTTTTGAAACTTGCAGACATAACACGAGGTTTCTCCTACGCACAAGTCACTCATGCGAAGGCCGTCTTCGGGTCTCCATGCAAATAAGCAGACTTCACTTTCTGCCCTATGTATGTTAATATCGTGAATAATATCGAAATAATGTGTGTTTCAGGTGCACGAGTTGTGCGACAACTTCTGTCATAGATATATCAGTTGTTTGAAGGGCAAAATGCCCATAGATTTAGTGATAGATGAGAGGGACGGCACCAAACCTCCGGAACTCGGTGGGTCGACAAACGGCGACGGCGGAACCAGGAGTAATGCCGATTCGACGTCGCACACAGACGGAGCCAGCACGCCGGACGTTGTAAGTTTTTTCACAAATTGATTTTTATAAATCGATATATTGATTTATATTAATATTATATATTTTGGAAGAATTCCTTTCTTTGGCGCCATTTTATACAAATTTAGATATCGATCGGGTAAAGCAACTATTGGTCCGAGATTAGTGGTTTAGAAAATTTTACCGCAAGTTAAATTTGTAAATTATGGACGCCTTCGCGTTCTATTCTATCCGCGGGTTTTTTTCTTTCTTTTCTTTAACGGATTGTTATTGTTTCTCGACGGCAACCGTGGAGAGTGTATTAGCTGGGGGAGCTCAAAGCAGGGAGTTTTACTGGTAATTGGTGTCAATTTAGTCTGACGCATCGCTCATGCGAGCGAGGGATTGAGTTACACCCTCTTTGAGTATTGCGGTCAGCGTCCTTTTTATCTATAATACGTTTTTCGAATGTTGATGTATATGTGTGTATGTGTTGGTTGGGGCTTGTTAATAATTCCTTTGGATAAATGATTTAGGCGAGCGAGAGTTGCGGATGCGGGTGTGTTCCATTAAGAGCAGTTTCGGTGACAGGGCAGTCAGAGGCGAGGAATGCGTCGGTAAAAATAGACAACGGAGACAGAGGTATGCGGCGGCGGGTGAGTTGCGCCCGGGTTGCGCTTTGGAAGGCGCTCAAAATGAGAATACTTCATACCTCGGGCTGCCAATAGCATCTGTAGCGCGCGTCTGAGCGGTATAATTACCGCGGTATTTATAGTGCAAGGGCAACGGCAGCGATCAGATTGACGCGTGCAAGACGACACATCACAACGGGATATAGATGGCACTGTGCGCAGCATCATCTTCTCTTGCTGTTCGACGGCGGCTTTACGGCTCCGAGTTTCCTTCCTGATACAATTTGCATCGTCTCGGAATCACTTAGCCGCTCGGTCCCTAGCCGCTTTTATTGAGGCATTATCATTTTATTGACTTCAAATAGCTTGTAAAACGCAGAGCTTGCGAGCCGAGCCGGGAAGCGATTCCACCGAAACAGCCTAATTCAGGAGACACTGATGGCTTGTAATAGCCGGCACGGTTTCGTTTGCAAACAGGTGGATCGTCGTTTCTGCATGTACTCTAACCCCCTTTGTGGATATCACACGCGATTAAAGGATAATTGACCGGCGGCGGAGTGATCTATGTTTCGCAGACTCTGCACAAAGAAACCCATCAATCCTCACAGGATTGTTTCCTGCTGCATCAAACTAATGGTCCCAATGGCAAAAGTAAACTTGCAGGAGAAACAGTTTAATGGAATCCGGGACCGCGGGGACCATTAAAATGAAATAGTGACCGGGTCCACCTCCGTTCCCGAATCAATCTCTCTAAGCAGGACGGATGGCCGTCGCTCCATTACCACGACCAGCGTCGGTAATGGACCGTAATGACGTATGGCCGGGCAGACGACGCACTACCCAACCACCGAATCTGCCTCAATATAAAACAATAATTCACGATCCAACCCGAAACAATCTTACATACATATTCATCCCCCTACACCATTGTTTCCCAACTCAACTCTATCGCGAAAATTTAGGTATTAAAAAAAGTCTATACTTGATGTACGAAACCTAGAAGCCTTAAATTTCTATCTAACACTAATAAGTTTGTTCGTTTAACATTGGGAAAATTAAGACAAGTACTCCAAATCATTTGGTTTTAAACTATTAATCAACTTTTAGTATGTTTGACTAGATGGTTTAAACCTTGATGAAAACCTTGATGAGTCGATGTTTACTGTATTTTAAGTTAATTCGTCTGTAACCTGTAACAAGCAAATTAAGTCTAAACTAATTCGTCTTAAATTTGTCTTAAGCAACTCTTACTGAGTCTAAGTGGATAGTATAAATTAGTCTACCAAAAATCTTGAGGTCTTGAGTCTTGAGGTTTATTTAAGTCAAGTTTATTCGACATAAGATATGAGGCAAGTGGTTTCTCAAACTATGGGTCGCTTTAAATTAGGTCGCGAAACGGAACTGTTTTGATAATAATAAAAAAGATAATAAAAAAGATTTGATAAAAATAAATAGCAAAAGAAATACAAAAAATTGCTGACAAATTTCATCAATATTTAAAAAAATTTCCCGTTTTCCATCTAAACCAAGTACTCCCATTGTGTTTAAAAGTTTCAGAAATGCTGGTCTAGACCATTTGGATTAAAATTATCAAGCAACTTAGTTAGTCTAACTAGATAGTTTATACTAGTCTTACTTCATTTATGTACGAACAATTGTATAAATCCTGTATCCTAGTTTTTTCATTTGAAACAAGAAAATAAAGACAATCAGTCTAGACCAGGGATCCTCACTACGATTTTTTAGTGAGCCAAATTGTTTTTATCAGATTTTCCTGAGGGCCGCAAATAAAAAATGTAATTAATAATAAACGTCTTTTAGAATTGGTGAAATCATATAACATTATAGATAATCATATAAACTTAATAATGTCGGAACAAAGCTTGAATATATAAATATACTCAACCTTTCCGGAGCTCTATAATACTAATGAGTCTTTTTAGGACTACCAAAAACAAATCTCATGTAAAATTGGTCTGTTATTTTATAGCTTTTAGTCCATCTTCATGGCACTCAACAAAAACCATAAAAATAACATTGTTTCTAAGATCATGTCTTTCCGATACCTTAAGTGGATAGCCATCTGTGGACGCGTTTCGAGATTTATCTCTCATCAGCACAGCTTTGCTTTCATGAACAACAATTTGTAATCATAAACATCTTGCTTTTCATCTGGATTTTCATCAAACAGAATTTTAACTGAAGGAAAGCTGGAATAATCACTCTTTGACAGTTCTTCAATATACATATTGACTACTACTTTTGTTTTTGTGAAAAAAAAAACTCATTTTCATTACAATTTTGTTGTAGTCTCCTCGCAATCGAGTCAGTGTTTCATTCACAATGCCCGTTCAATGCCCATTCCTAAATTACGTTTTTAAATTTACGTTTTTAATTATATCCCTAACAGCCGAGGGCCGCGAAAAAATCGTTCCGAGGGCCGCATGCGGCCCTCGGGCCGCGTAGTGAGGATCGCTGGTCTCGACTATTTATTCCTTTCAAGTTATACCAATATAAGGTATACCACGGTATACCAATGTTACTTAAAAGGTATAGCAACAAGAAACTTTTAAGTGCACTACAAATTCATAAATAAATTACTTAACACATATTTCAAAATGAGGGATTATCTGAAAAAGACGAGTTGGTCATTGGATTTAGTCATTTAAGTATGGTGTATACACCACAACCTATATCCAATTCGTCTTTTACAAACAATCTATCATGGTTACTTCTTTTTGAAGAAAAAAAAATTATAACAAGTGACAACATGTGCTATACTTATTAATATTTATTAATAAACTTTTGATTTGAAAAATGTATCACGAAATACTCATTGGTTTTCAAGGGTGTCGTTGGTTTAAAAAGGTTGAGAAATCTCGCTTCAGACAAATAATTATGGCCGGGAAGACGAAGCACCACCGAATCTGCCGCAATGTAAAACAATAATTCACAATACATCCCCATACAGTCTTACATATTCATCTCCCTACACAAACAATATTGGCATCTTCGCTCGCGCGCCTTATCTCCTCCGCGCACTTTTATGAATAGGTAATGTCGGCGTATTGATTTTAATATTCCGGCCGCGGGTGCAGGTGTGATGAATGTGTAATTGTCGGCCTTATCGGCGGCGGGGAGGCCACGGGGACGCATACATCACTTTGCGTTCTCTCTTGCCCGATAAATCACCGGGACAAATTTAATTATCCTGCTGTCTGCGATAAGACGCCGCCAGGACCTTCGTCTGCTAGGATAAGCCGAACCCGTAGGCAACTGTGTGCCCTCTCTCTCTCCCTGCGAGTGTGTGCATGCATAGCTAGGGAGGATGAGCCGTCGCGGCGCTGGCTCGTTCAATTACTCCTCTGTGCAATCCTCAGTTAAACTGCTTACGCGCGAGTATAAATGTACATACAAATACACAAACACATACATACGTGTATGCAGACCGCGGCCGCTTTTTAGACCGCGTGTGAGCTGTCTCCGTCAGATGTGCGTTGGTCGGCGTGCGCCGTCTTTGTTTGCCTGTCAGACCCAGCTGTTCTCAATTTGGTGGCTATTTGTTCTCAAGAGTTCGTTCACTCGCCCCTGCGGAACACGTATTAACGAATTTCCACCCTGCACTTCAATTTTCATCGCTATTTTAACACACACACACACACACACAAGCTTCATATTTGTTAGTTTAAAAAAAATACTCGGACACCAGGTTAAATAGGTCACATGTACCGTATTAGTCCATTTTTTCCAATAAACAGTAGAAATTGAAAACACATTGGTTTTGAATTCATGATAGAATAAATTAAATGGGTTCTAGTTTTAGTACGCGTTTTTTGGAAAATGTTTGCGAGGCTTGCGACAAGTTTTTTTTTTTTTTTCTACCTTTTTTCAGTTTTAATAAAAATTTATAGTTATTACTAATTTGCTAGCTATAATTCCTACATTTCATAGATCTAGCTAGGCTACTATTTTAGTTACAGTGGAAATTATGTGATAATGTCCAAATTTTTCCAACGAAATTGTTTTCTTGAACATCTAAAATTTTTAGAAGGCTAGATAGAATATTCCAGTTTCTACTGTGTATTTTGTAAATAATTTACTTAACCATAGTTAAGTTAATTAACATTTGGTTATACAGGAAATTGTGCGATAAAGAGAATTTTTTCAAATTGGCCAACAAATCTACATTTTGCTTGATAGACAAAACTAAATAGACAAAATTTGAATTGTACAAACCTTGGTACACAAAACTAAATAAACAAAATTGAGTCTATTATTGATTGTCAAAACTATTTGGAAAAAATTAAACCACATTATAAGGATTATACAGTAGACATTGCTGGCTACAGTTTTGATGTTTGTACGACAAATATTGTAGTGGGTTTAGTAATAAACTGCATAGTCATGAACAACTTAGAGGACGCTTCAGCAGAAAAATCCTTATTATGTGTCTAATGATGCACGAAAATGCTCTACAGTCGAAAAATCGGAATATAGACGATTCTTGTTTTGTAATGATAGTTCGGGGAAAAATACCTCGTCTTATATTCAATACAGTATTTTATTTAGTGAACGTATGAAACTGTTCCCGGCGGGAGGCTGATAGTGTGACTTTTCGTCGCCGCAGCGGGGATCTGTACTGAGAATCTATTATTTATCCTTTTTTAGCATATCGTTATAAAGTTGTCAATGGCTCAGTGGTCGGACACAATGCCGTCCGTTTATAATTTATGAGCCCCACATCAATTATCTTTAGACAGAATGAAATTGTTGTATGGTTCGAATTTTTTCGAGTTTTATTTATATGTAATGTAATTCTTGGGCTGTCGATAAAGTTGGTCAGGTTCTCATGCTCGACACGACCGCACTGTTTGTAAACAGCATAAACGAGTCATGGCCCGAATGGAGAATCAGCTGTGCATGCCTGATTTAATAAACGAGCGAAGGACGTAGACGGACGGAATGGCAGTCAGGCAAGCGCTGTCATACTAATGCACTAATGCATCTAATCACATTATGCAGAAGCACTCTGCTAAAATCACTAATCATAACGCATCAGCGGACGGAAAAGCAGCACATCAGCGCTACTTGTAGGATCATCACAGTAATTGACTTTCAGCTAAATGCTAGAAAATGGATAAGTCGTGTCGGAGGGCGAGAATCTAATAATGAAAGTGAATGGGGAGAGCCGCCCCTGCAAACACCAATTGGCCACTTGAAGTGCTATATGCAGATAAACCCCGATCCGATTTAGCCCGCACTCGAACACAAAAAATGACCTAGAGAGATTTTTTTCTATTATTAAATTTCCTGTTTCTGATGGATGTCGTCAATCTCGGTCATGACCGGCCAACTTTGTAATTGACACTGTACTATATGCGGGCTGGATGCTCTAACGCTAAACGAGTTAATAATCATTTTTATAGTCTCATCTTAGAATTATCGGTCGGTGGAAGGAACCATCGACCCTCTCTATGCGTGTAACATATGTTCATGCAGATGTCGGTCTCTCAACACGGGCGCTAATACGTGTCATTACCAATATATCGAGTGAATGTTCGAAGGTGCCAATACTAATTGCATTATTCGTGCATATGTTAGACCGGAGGCGGAAGCCCTCGTTATGGCCCACTTGTTCTGTCTGTGTGTTTACTAACACGTTCGCGCTTTTTTACAAACGCATATTTAATAAAACACACCGTGTTTGTTACACATTATTATTTCACTTTTTTTCACGCTAATTGAAATTCCAACTGGCCGAGGAAATCATGCGTCGCGCACAGGTAGTTTATATACTTTGTGTCTGTGTGTTCTATTTTTTGTCGGAATTTGTGGCGTACCGGATATTTGGGCCAATTAATTTGTCAGGCGAACATTATTGACGGATTGAGATGCATCACGGACGAGCCCATAAATCAATGCAAACTGCACACAACAGACAGAGTCCGCTTGCACTTTCTCCAGTCGACACTGACCCACTGCGCCTTTAATTTGCTTTTAATTGTCGATATAAGCTGCCTTTGTATTGTTCCTTTTCGCCACTCCTCCCTGCCCCTTAATAACATAATTAACTCCTTAATCTATTATCCACAACATCTATTTCAAATACACGCAAATACTTTTACTTCTTCTTATTCTACCTTCAAGGTCGTATATAAACCACTTAATTATTACATTCTCAAATAACAAATTCATTCAAAAAAAAAAAACGTTACAAGTTTCATGATTTAGACTTATTATTCGGACTAGTTTTTTATTTTAAGAATAAGACTTTGTGTCAGTGATAAATCATATTACTTCATTATATAATCTTTTAGCCGTCAGTGTTTATATTTTAAATTGCGGACGTGATATAAGAATGTCATTTGAGACGCAAACTTAAGATCCATTAACACACATCAGCGCTGTATCCGTTCGTTCCGTTAAATAGCATCCGTGTCAGTGATAAATCATATTACTTCATTGATTTTCAAATTGACTCATCTTATATCACAGAAATGATATAAGAATATCATTTGAGTTTGTGTACCAATTTTTGTATGCAATATTCTGTTAAATACTTGAGCATTTATAAACTATCATGGTAAACTTATTAAAGACGAAATGTAGCTCGAATATGTAAATATATTCAATCTGTTCTTAGGTCTATAATATTAAGCCTTATTAAGACTATGAACAAAATCTTATGTTGAAACAACTACTTTCTGGCTAATACCACGCAGGATATTGAATTATACAACAGACATTTGCATGTTATTACTAGTACCTGTACATTTTCATGTTATTAACAAGTACCTACTAGATAAATAACAAGATCATTTCTTTGTATTTAACATTATTTTTAAGATCGTATCTTTCTATTTAAATTAAGTGAATAGCCATCTGCAGACGCGTTTCGAGATTTATCTCTCATCAGTGTAGCTTCGCATTTTTTATTTATAAATTGGAATACACTTACATGAACTTAAACATCTGTGTCTGTGTGTAAATGTCTGTTCAGTAATTCAATACCCTGCTTGGTATTAGCCAGGAAGTAGTTGTTTTAACATGAGATTTGTCATAGTCTTAATAAGACCTAATATTACAGAACTGCGAAAAGGTATATTTATATGTTCAAGTTACATTTCGTCTTTAATAAGTTTATATGATTGTATCTATAATTAGTGTGGTTTCACCAATGAACTGACATAGCACTGATTGTGTAGTCATTTTGGTGTGACTAACTCAATGTAACTAACTCAAAATTGGAGCAGGAAATTTTAATTTTTCGTTCAAATTTTGGATTGCTCAATATATAAATTTAATAATTGACAATAATTGAATTTAACAAAACTAGAATTATCTGAAATCTAGAATCATCACAGTTGAATTCACTAAAACGTTAGGTTTTCACTGACACATCACTGATATGACACCGATGTATGGGAACAAATCTTTCAATTTTGTCCTAAACACATCATGTTGAATGTTGAAGTTTTGATGTTTAAATTTGAAATCTGCTTGAAAAAAATACTGATAGGGAATAGAAGTTTAGAGTTAAAAATTTCACTGACAGTGAAATAATACAGCACTGACAGTGAACTAATACAACACTGGCAGTGAACTAATACAACACTGAAGTAGATGTATTCGAAGAGACCTTTCAGTTTTCAAATTTAGAACGTAAAATTTCAGAAAAAAAATCAGATGTTTCAGTTTGAAATTTAATTTCTGTGTCTGTAAACGTGGATAATTCAACAACGCAAACTGAAAAAATTGCTTATGGGTCGTTGAAACGTCAAGGTTTTCAATGACAGTTGACTGACACGGTATTTAGAACAGATATATGAAAATATTTTTTCACATGAGCGATAGTTACTGATGAGTGTGCAGATGTGTTAATATAAATCAGTGAACCGTCCTCACGTCATCAAGTTTTCACTGACATTGAACTGGTGCCGCACTGACTCTACAAGACTGAACATTCGGCCTAACTATAACACATTTACTAGTTTACGTGGACTAGTTAATTTTTAGTTTATGGGAACAAGTTTACTAGTTTATGGGAACAAGAAATTTTAAATTTCAGTTCAAATTTTCAATTATTCGAGATTCGAGTCGATTTTTTTTTCGATTTTTTTTTTCTATTCGAGATCGAATTAATTCGATTCGAGATATATTATTAGATAGAAATTTGCGTCTTAAATCATCACTTATGAGTTTGCATGGATTTGTGACTAGAAATCACTGAACCGTCAAAATTTTCACTGACAGTGAACTTATACGGCACGGACATGACACAGATATATGAGATATATGAGTATAGAGCTTTGATTTTTGTCAAAATTCGGACTAGATATGACATGTTTTAAAGTGAATAATTCGACATTGAAACAAGAAATTGTTCGAGATTTAAATTTGGAATCTGCATCTGTAAACAAAGCGGACGAAAATTTAAAAATCACTGGTGTAAAATTTGTTCGAAAGTAAGGCACTGGATCGACAAATTTTTCACTGACATTTTAAATTTTAAACCGGAAAACTGTTGGACGAATGAATTTATTATTTTTTTCATTGAAACGGAATGTGTTCGGTTGTGAATGGTAAAAGCATTGGCAACGCGGCAAGTCGCTCGAGAGTTTTGATTTATTAGCCTTTGACCTTGTTAGCTTACACAATTCGTCAACTGCAACCGCACGGACACACAGATATTTAAATCTGTTACACTTATCCACACAAGTTAATAATGTTAAAAAAATTCGAATAAACAACAGGAATCTGACTACAATAGTGACACATTAATCTATTTTATTCTTGGTTAGTTTCGTCGGTGAGGATAAGAAATGTTATTATACACTTGTTCAGAGAAACTGAGTAAGTTCAAATCAATGAAAGAATTGCACTGTTTATAGAATTTCGTAAATATAATGGATTCGTTGTGCAGGCTGCTGTACAATATTTTTTCCCTATGTATAATATTTCTTTTTTTTCTGGTGGTGTTTGGTATGCCGTATTCATGTTCCTCCCCTAAGCCGAGTGTCAACTGCAGAGAGCGGGGCCGGGTTTCCCCGCGCAGAGCGCCGTGTGGGCCTCATTAGACTGCCGGTCCCAGAGTATCGGTTTCATATTTCGGCGTTTCTTTTTTTTCGCCTGGCAGCAAAGTGAAGTGTCGTGTCGCAAAACTCTTGGGACCGCACGCACCTCGCTCATATAATATTTATCCTGGTGGCGGTTCAGCCATTCAATATACGCAGAGTACGAATCCCTCGTGACGGCCCGTCATCTGCATCATTCAGAACTATATATACCAAGTATTATAAGTGCGGTTTTAATATTTTATCTATATTTTTATGTTTGTGGTGGAAATGTGTAAAGGAATTCTTTCTATAAATATATCTAACATTGTTTAGTTGTAAGTTTTGTACGTTTAGAGCCAGGCAGTACCATGTTTAGATGAGACTATGTGTCATCAGTGTTTTTTCTGATTGCAGCGGCCGCCCTCTTCGTCACTGTCGTACGGGGGCCCTGTGAACGACGACGTGAGGTCGCCGGGCACTCCGGGCCCCCTCTCACAGCCCCCCTCCTCCCAACAGACCATCGATGGTTCGGATCCAGGTAAGTCAATCAACAAATTTATTATAAAGGAAAATGTCGGGTTCGTACAGCAATTCTAATAATCGTATTAATTTTTGTTGGTTATCGATTTAGTCATTAGCGTTATCGTTTGGAGTGGATCTGAAGAAGCGCGCGAACTCTTCATTAGGCGGTTTTTTTTTTCAATTACCCGTTTCGTTTCCATTACCGACTGTCGCATTAATATATTGACGTGCGCCGTTGTTGTAATAGCAGTCCTTCTGTCTGTCCGTCGCTAATTACTCGTTATGGTGAGCATTAGCCACTATTTTACGATTATATCAGGAATCAAAAACGCGTGTTAGTTACGATCATGCGATGACGTGCATTAATGCGGTCGTAATAAATTCAGATTTGTGCGTCAGATATATATTATATGTATACGTTTTGGAATATCGAGTTGCATTACGGCAGAGGTGGTTGTGTACACAATTACACATTGTGGTGACATTAGTTTAATTCAGAGTTGCTAATGAAAGTTTACGAGCCGGCCACGTGACCAAGTTTATAGCCGCTACGTTCGAGTAAAAATTACATGCTGCTTCGATTTAGTGCTCGTTTCACTTAGCTTCACTTAACTGGTCCACGAATATAAACACACCGTACACATGTTCACCAACTCGCACACTCGTTACACGCAAATTATCATCTTCTCCCAGGACAAATAACAAACACCCTGTATCATTTTGCTTTTGAAACGTAATGTGATGTATGATGCAACGGCGGCGGCGGCGGAGGCAGAGTTGTTATCTGTATTACTGGGAATGACTGATCCCCCCAGATCAACTCGGCTAAATAGAGCTGAATGTCACCCCCGGCCAGATCCGTCCGATTCGGAACTCTAGTTAAATTGCCCGCCGTCCGATAACGGCTTTAATTGCACAACTCGCAGATAAACTCGGCAATTTATGAACATGTTAACATATTTTATGATTCTACAAAAGTGTTATTTTTATTTATGAGTTCAAAGTGTATGTTTTTTTCGATTCACTCAATTTATTATAAACATCTTAGAATCCATTCCAAATAAGCCAACAATGAAAGAGTTAACTGTAAATAAAACTAAATCTCTATAATAATTGAATTAAATCAAAACTGAATTTATAAATTCACTATGTTTTAACCAGACTTAAAGTGAAGTTAAAACATAGTGAATTTATCACTTCAGTGTAAGGATGAATTACGTAGTAACGGTCGCAACTATCCTATTCATTAAATGAAATCAATTTTACAATTACTTGTTTTATAATTAAGAAAGAATAATTCAATATCCTGAATATTGGTTATCAGTTCATTCAATAACTGAAACTAAGTTTAGGTCTTTCAATACACTTGTCAAATCAAAACCTGACCTCGCCAGTCCGACACATGGTGTTCAAGCTAATGTAAGTGTATTCCATTTTATAATTCAAAACAGCAAAGCTACACTGAGAGATAGATCTGGAAACGCTTCTGCTATTCACTTAATTTAAATAGAAAGAAATGAATTTAAAAAACAATGATATTTCTCTAGCTCTGTTAGTGGCTGCAAATGGACTGCTTTTAGGGATAACATACAAATCTCAATAGTAGTTTCAATATGAGATTTGGTCATAGTTCTAATAAGACTTAATATTATAGAGCTACGAACAGGTTAAATATATTTATAAATTCAAGCTATATTTCGCTTTAGTAAGTTTGCAATATCCTGAAGTTTGAAAAATATATTTTCGAAAATATTGGTAATAAATATTCAATGAGCAACTTCGTTATCGCGTCAAATTGGCAACTTACCGCCCGTGTTACAAACAATATTTTTTATTACTCATTTTATTACACAGGGGATGTATCTTACAAGTTTGGAATTCAGGGGCCATCCAAAAAAAAATGGAATCAATAATGAAGAATTTGCTTTTTCAATTGTGTTCGGTGGTGTGGATTCGTTCGGGGTGAAGAATTCTCCTCAGTCTCGGGTATCACCATAGAATTTACAAACGTTTTCTTTAATTTTTATTTTTATTTTGTCATGAAATTTTTTTTGACACTCACGTCATTTTTTTAATATTGAGGTCTTGATTGTGTTTATTTGTTTTCTTTTTTTAATGTAACCTAGCGATATAGAATCGATATGGAAATACAACGAGAAGTGCAATTTCTCGTATTAAAAAACGTGCGTCGAGAAGTACTTTTCGCGCATGGGTAATAAAAATCAAATTGCTCACCTAGTAGGGAAGTATTTAAAGATATTAACCTTACATATTCATTACAATATTTTATAATCCGATAGTAAAAAATCGAAACTAAATAGTTCGTGGTATATTATTAAATTGTATTCATATTTTTCCCTAAGGTTTTGTTAAAGATTGTAGTGAAAACATAAGTGGAAATTTATTTTTTAATTCTGTTTCTCAAAAACGAACCGCGGCCGCAGTGAGCCTGAGAGATGAAAGGGACTCTTTATGGTCTCCAATGAAGTTGGGGTGAAATGACCATGTAGGCTGAATTCGACAGTAGTTAGGTGGAAGAGGGATAACGCCAAACTATCTTTACCGATTTGATTGGGAGTGCCCGACGAAGGGTTAAAGTAATAATTTTGAAATTTTATTCAATTTTAAGTACTTAAACTTAGTTAAACTTTCCTTTAATTTTGTTAAATACTAAAATACTTACATTTATAATTTGATTAATTCTAAAATATTTGCCTAAAATGTTTCCAACTTTGCATGCAAATTAATAAATTACATAGGAACTAAAAAAGTGTACAAATTTCAAAAAAATATCTTCTTTACCAAGAATTAATCTGCCTTGGCAAGTTTTGTGAAATTTGCATTTATTTGTCGTGAGAGTAGACAATTTACATTCGTTTGTCGATTATAATATCGGAAAGAAATATTTTTATAACATTCTGTTCAGATATATTTTGGAATATTCAAAAGTATTTGCAAAACCTTTAGAATTTTTCGGTTAATAAAATGACAAGTATGTGCTTTTGCATAAAAATAATAAATTTCTTCAATAATCGTGAACTTACAACAAAATCGAATTCTGAAACTAAAAATCTTTAGCTAAAATCTTTAGCTAACGAGAATAGAATATCGTAAGCCAATGTGTTTTCACAAAAAAACTTTTTAATCTTGACTGAATCTTTGCTATAAATTGCATTTTTAAATAAAAAATCTTTAGTAAAACTTATTAATTTTTTAAATCTATCATAATTTGTTTTTTAACATTTTGAACAAAAAATGTAAAAAAAATCAAAATGTCAAAATCATGAAAAGAATTTCTAAAGTTTATTTTTTTCCCTTATAAGTTTTTATTAAAGTCACAAATATGTTTGTGTCCCCATTGGTGTTTATTATTATCGGAATTGGTGTCGAGGAGGGTGAGAAAGACAGAGACGAGATGATTTCATAGCCGAAGCCTGGATTTATGATCGCGTCTCCGATTATTATTATCGTTTCACGAATTCCCGGTGGATGTCACTGTCTTAATGGCGGAGTAATCTGATGGTTATCATAAGGCGTATTCCTTCTATAACAACGTCTGACGCGCCGAACTTTATCTTATCTCTTTCTCTCTCACCCCCTTCACTAATGGAAGTGTTTCGGCCCCATCCCTGTAACTTAACAAAAAATATATATTAAAGAAAAGTAATAATTTTTAAGCAAAGATATTACGAAAAAGTTTGTTTCTAAATTTTTTTTTCAAAAGTTTTAAATTTTTATGCTTGAATGTAATATTTTTTATATTTTTTGTGTTTGTACTCAAAAAAATATAAAAATGTTGTTCAGTTTTAAAATATCCAATGTTAATCATAATAATTTTGAACAGGTTTTGATGAAATTTAAACAAAATTATTTTGATCCAAAAGCATTCTGGACTTAAATACTCGACTTTGCATTTATATATTCATTTGCAAATTCGGAATTTTTAAAAATCATTCTAAATTCTAATTTTTGATAGTTAACCTACAGATTTCTGCTGAAATTTCTAATCTCAATACACAAACATCCTTCTTGTCTTAAAAATCAAATTTTTGCAAGTATTTTCTTATAAAATATTTTTACATAAAAATTGCGATTTTTATAAACAATTTTCAAATATTTATTTTCCAGCCAAATATTTATGTTTTACGATTCTCTTTCCAAAAACTGATAAATTTGAACACACTTCCTCCCCCTATTAACAATATTGCACAGCTGTGCGTTTCCTTTTCGACCTCTCTGCCACGGGGTCACCGAGCAGAATCCCAATTACAATTCCGCGAAATTAAACAGATAATTTCGCGTTAATTAAAGATCGCGGTTTTATATCCAGCCGTGTCATTAACATGCACGCCGGCCTTTCAATTAGCATAATTTGTCGCGGAATCTGAGTTATTGCGCTCGAAACTCCCAAACAAAATCGTTGTTTATTTTAATTCCAGCTAAGACGGGAGAAAATGGGAATTATTTTCACATTATTTTACATACGTAAACAGATATGACAATATAAACGGGTTTCGAGATTGATTATTGTATTACCATGTCGGGGATAACCTCCGACCCGACGCACAAGAAGACTTGTTACAATCATGGGAAGTTTAAAGATCTATAACTGATGTTTCTTGGAAGCCAGACGAGCTTATCTCCTCGCGTCCGCATCTAGTAGCGTCTAACAGAACTGTACAATGATTTATGCTTCTTTTATTTAATCCTGCTGCGGATATTTCTTTGGAATTCGATTTTATCCGTGTAACAAATTTGTACCAAAGAAACTACAAAAATCACACTCTGGTCGTTGGGTTAGAATGATTTATTATATAAAAATTTAGACTAATTTCAATCTAAAACAACTGGCAAACATTTTTTAAAATTATTAATTTAATAATTTGCAAGTTTTGTCTAAGGTCACATAAAATGGTTAAAATCTTAACAAATCTTAAAATTTTAACGAAAACGTACTAAAGACATATGACGTATTAGACATACAAGGTAATAATCTATGAAAGACATTTATTTTGAATTTTAGGAAAACAGGAGATAATTATTTTTGAATTACCACTGATACCATAAGCTTATATCTTGTAAGTCTATATGTTTTTCTTAAAAAAATTGAGTATTTTTGCGATTTAGAAATCCGTTGTACTTTCTTTTGAGAGTGTTTGTAAGGATGTTATGGGGATCAGCCGTATAATACATTAACAATTATCCAGTGTGTCAGAGTCTGCTGGTGCGAACAAGGGCTGCGCTGTTATTTTCGACATTCGGAGATGTGGGGTGGCGTTTTATAAATGGTATAAGGGTTTAAATAAGAGGGTTGCGCGAGAGAGCGAGTTTGTCTCGAGGATTATTTTAGGCCGAAAGTTGCGGAAATGTTGGGAAACTTGACGAGCCGGAAACAGAATCGCACGGTGTAAGACGTTACCGAACGCAATCTGCCTACAAACCACAAGGAATATAATAATAATTTTTCTGGGGGGAATTTTTTTTGGGTTCCATGTGTTTGCGTGTTTATTTTTAACCCCAGAACCGGCGGAAAGTTAAATATTTAACTCCAAAAGACAAATAAACAAATGTGCGTTTATTTGATTTATGTAAACCGCAAGTGGTTCGTTAACTACCCTTTGCGGTTGTAGTTGTGGTGCAACGGCTATTAAAGATTCAAGAGCGTTTTAAAATTATCGTTTCCACCGGCCGCAAAATGTTAAATATCTTCTTACCCTCACCAACATACCCAATTTTTATATTCGGAATATACCTCACATACAATCAATGACAAGCTTTCCGCACGACCATGAGAGCTCTCGAATGGAGCACCCTTACTACCCCGTGTTGCTCGTCTTTACGGTATACGGTTACTGTTATCATCGCCCCAACAATGCCGCAAGTCGTGTAAGCCGCATTGTCCTTCCCCCACGAGTCACAGTTTAACGTTGTTTTCCATTACAACGAACTCGTGGAGGACGACAATGGCGAGCGGAGGGCGCGTTTTGTAATTCGGAACGCTGAATGCGAACCCGTGCAAAAAAAGGAAGCTCAACCCTCCTGCCCCATTTGAATTTCAAAATATCAAAACCCTCAACATCCCCAATATTTATCTAGTTTTTTGTTCGTTTTGATTAATCATTATTTTGTTGTTATCTTGATACCTTGGTTTAATTAACCGGTTCTGTGGGGAGGGTTGGCGACACCGCCGACACCTTCTCGAGGTCTTAAGGAGGTTGATAAGGGACAAAGCCGAGGCGGAAATGAAGCTCGCTCCGCCACCCCTTAGAATATTGTCTGATGTAAGATCCGGTCTTTCCATTATCTGTCCGTTTTATCTTTTGTCTGTTTGCTCTATAATCGTCTAAGTTTTACATCATGTAGCCCACCAGGTATTACATCAACTATTGTATTCGAATAATTCTTACATCTTGTCTGTCTAGACTCGTCTACTTAGTCTTGTCTGTCTTATACTGTCTCTCTAGTATTGTCTATCTAGTATTGTCTGTATAGTCTTGTTTTTCTAGATTTCCCAATCCACTATTATCTGTCTAGTCTTGTTTCTTTAGACTTGTTTGTCTAGTCTTGTCTGTCTAGTCAAATTCAAATACAAAATATTTTATTTCATTATTAAAGCAAGTACAGTAAGAATATTACAAATACATTCTAAATGAAATGTGTCGGTAGTGTGAATATAATATAATACTCCTTGGGTTAGACCTTCGAGAAAAGACCTTCTTCTAAATCACAAGGTTCAATATTATTTAGGAGTTGGAAAAGCTGCTTCTCGAATCTCTTAATATTATGTAGTTGTTTGATTTCCCTTGGAAGAACGTTGTATAGTTTCATACTGACATTTGGAGGACTTTTTTCGTTCATCTTGAGGACATGTTTAGGAAACTGATAAAGTTCCTCGTTAAACCTTGTTAAACGTTCAGTAGATTTGACAAAATCCTTGAAGAGATGTTTATGTTTCTTGAGGAAAATGATGTTTTCATAAATATATGTGGCCGTAGTGGTTGAAATGTTAAAAACTCATAAGTATTCGCTGTTTCCTTGGGGGGCCTTGTTTCTGTATCTTGAACACAGACTTGTAGTGTACTCCATTTCCCAGAATCTTAGAAATTAGTCTTATCTGTCTAGTCTAGTGTGTCTAGACTCGTCTGTCTACTCTTGTCTGTCTAGTCTTCTCTGTCTAATCTTGTCTGTCTAGCTTTGTCTGTCTAGTCTTGTCTGTCTAGTCTTATCTGTCTAGTCTTGTCTGTCTAGTCTTGTCTGTCTAGTCTTGTCTGTCTAGTCTTGTCTGTCTAGTCTTGTCTGTCTAGTCTTGTCTGTCTAGTCTTGTCTGTCTATTCTTGTCTGTCTAGTCTTGTCTGTCTAGTCTTGTCTGTCTAGTCTTGTCTGTCTAGTCTTGTCTGTCTAGTCTTGTCTGTCTATTCTTGTCTGTCTAGTCTTGTCTGTCTAGTCTTGTCTGTCTAGTCTTGTCTGTCTAGTCTTGTCTGTCTAGTCTTGTCTGTCTAGTCTTGTCTGTCTAGTCTTGTCTGTCTAGTCTTGTCTGTCTAGTCTTGTCTGTCTAGTCTTGTCTGTCTAGTCTTGTCTGTCTAGTCTTGTCTGTCTAGTCTTGTCTGTCTAGTCTTGTCTGTCTAGTCTTGTCTGTCTAGTCTTGTCTGTCTAGTCTTGTCTGTCTAGTCTTGTCTGTCTAGTCTTGTCTGTCTAGTCTTGTCTGTCTAGTCTTGTCTGTCTAGTCTTGTCTGTCTAGTCTTGTCTGTCTAGTCTTGTCTGTCTAGTCTTGTCTGTCTAGTCTTGTCTGTCTAGTCTTGTCTGTCTAGTCTTGTCTGTCTAGTCTTGTCTGTCTAGTCTTGTCTGTCTAGTCTTGTCTGTCTAGTCTTGTCTGTCTGGTCTTGTCTGTCTGGTCTTGTCTGTCTGGTCTTGTCTGTCTAGTCTTGTCTGTCTAGTCTTGTCTGTCTAGTCTTGTCTGTCTAGTCTTGTCTGTCTAGTCTTGTCTGTCTAGTCTTGTCTGTCTAGTCTTGTCTGTCTAGTCTTGTCTGTCTAGTCTTGTCTGTCTAGTCTTGTCTGTCTAGTCTTGTCTGTCTAGTCTTGTCTGTCTAGTCTTGTCTGTCTAGTCTTGTCTGTCTAGTCTTGTCTGTCTAGTCTTGTCTGTCTAGTCTTGTCTGTCTAGTCTTGTCTGTCTAGTCTTGTCTGTCTAGTCTTGTCTGTCTAGTCTTGTCTGTCTAGTCTTGTCTGTCTAGTCTTGTCTGTCTAGTCTTGTCTGTCTAGTCTTGTCTGTCTAGTCTTGTCTGTCTAGTCTTGTCTGTCTAGTCTTGTCTGTCTAGTCTTGTCTGTTAGTCTTGTCTGTCTAGTCTTGTCTGTCTAGTCTTGTCTGTCTAGTCTTGTCTGTCTAGTCTTGTCTGTCTAGTCTTGTCTGTCTAGTCTTGTCTGTCTAGTCTTGTCTGTCTAGTCTTGTCTGTCTAGTCTTGTCTGTCTAGTCTTGTCTGTCTAGTCTTGTCTGTCTAGTCTTGTCTGTCTAGTCTTGTCTGTCTAGTCTTGTCTGTCTAGTCTTGTCTGTCTAGTCTTGTCTGTCTAGTCTTGTCTGTCTAGTCTTGTCTGTCTAGTCTTGTCTGTCTAGTCTTGTCTGTCTAGTCTTGTCTGTCTAGTCTTGTCTGTCTAGTCTTGTCTGTCTAG